>CM018048.1:17454109-17819109 GCA_008638375.1 Nyssa sinensis | reverse complement strand
CAATGCGCCACATGGTTAGTTGGCCAAACGTGGATGCACACATGCCCGAATTTAAACTATTTCAGAATTGTACAAAAGTTGGCACCCTAGATAATTTCGATGCTCTTACTCCAAATATGCAGTCTGTTTCTCAAAATTCATTCGTTTGAATTTTTCATATTTATCTGCATCTTATAGGTGACTAATGTGTAGCCCCAAGGCTCATACTAGTCCTGAATAAATTTTTAAAATTTGTTTTTGGCCTCATTGTGTCATATTGATGACTTATCGACTCATTTTACAATTTTTCTGACTCATATTTGATTTATCTCTAGTCTGTCCTTAGCTTATGCTAGCAATTTACCAAATTATCCTTTAACAATTTTTTAGGTCCTTACACTAAGTGTGAATATAACCTAGAAGGTGGGGTTGAATAGGTTTGTACTAATTTTTGTAATTGTTTATCCACAACACTAACTACAACAATTGAGAACACAAAATTGAATTGAAATTCTACGCTAATATGCAACAATTTGTTCAATTCAATTCACTCAATTTGATTGTACAAGTATTCAATAAACAAACTAATTCACCACTAGCCTAATTGATCACCTAATCAATTTCACATGTCAATTTCACAATTCAATAACAATTTTCAATTTATCAATTTAATTGCTCAATTTAGGTTTTCAATTATTTAACTGATGACCAATTCTCAAAATTCATGAAAACCTAATTCTAGTCCTAGTGGAAGCATTCATCATTTAAGCAATTTATAAATTGTAATGCATGAAAGAAGTTAGAGAGTTTGCACACAAATCGTGATGACAGAGAAACCAACACGAATAACTATCCGTAATGGAAAACTCTGGATCTAGCCATGCTCATAGAATAATCCATTATGTGTTAGATTGATTACAACCCGGTGATGACAGAGACTTAGTTCCTCAAGCTCCATTATACTCAATCATTTTCAATCTCGCCTGTAGCCATAATGTAAAACCCTGATCCAATTAAATAATAATTAAGTCGCTAATTATTAATTAGTGACCCTTAATAGAATAATTAAGAAAATTTAATCAGGAAACAAATGATAATTTCAAAAATGTCGAGACCTTAATTTAATGAGGTCAACTCTGAGAAAAATAATCTAAGGCTACAACTTATAAAATCAATACATGAAGGAGAGAATATTAAATTCAGGTACAAAAGGAAAAATAAAAAAAAAAAAGAAAAATTATCGAAAAAAGTTAAGAAAAAGTAATTTAATTGAAAATAACAAAAAGGAAGCTAAAAGTGCAACCAATGGGTTTTGAACCCTTGACCCAAATAAGCAAGCACTTAAGCACCCAAAAAGGTACTACTTGGGCTGCCCACTTTTTGTGCTAAATATTGCAACATATATGTATATATATATATACATAAAATAAAGCCCCCACCTCCCAAACTAACCAATCACATTTCATGCAACCTATTTAAATAAAAAAAAATAAGAGTTTATATATATATATGTGATGTGTGATGTGAGAGTGTGAATCAGAAAAGTGAAGTGTGTGCATGTGCTCAACCTAGAGAGAGAAAGTGAGGTAGAGAGAGAAAGTGAAGGATGAAGAAGAAGAAGGAAGGCTGCATGCAACCCTAAACCAGACGTTAGAGCATTAGAAGGAGTTAGAATCAAAGTAAGGAAAGGGGAGTTTCATTGTTGAGGTAAAAGTACTACAAACCCAAAATTTTCTCTCTCTAAATATTTCTTCATGTACAAGCTATTTTGGTCTCATTGTTGCATGGATGAATAAAATTCCGATGTGCTAGGGTTTTAAGAGTAAAAAGGAGACCCAATAAGGCTTAGAACTATGAAACCCATAAGGAACCGCCATTGATGGACCTTCAATCGTGTGAGTCTGAACCAAATAAGGCCAAACTGAGTTTATCTTATTGGGATTTAAAGTAGGTCTTGTGAAGGTCATGAAAATAGTTGTATGCAATCACAAAACCCAAGGATAAGTCACCAAATCACAAATTTCAGGTTTCAGTTTGAAGTACAACTTTCAAAACATGGCGTAAAACTTGGTTTTAAGAATGAGGACTTGAACCCCATGATGAAGAGACCACAATAGAAGAAACCCCATGAGTTTTGGGTAAAAAATGAACGTGTACGACCGAGTTGCAAGTGCAGCCATCAAATCTCCAAGAGAGGTTCTGAGCACAATCTGAGCCCCTAAACCAAAGCAAAAAACCTTCCTGAGGGTTCTAGAAAGCCTTTAGAAAAGAAATAGAGGTGCTGGGCTCTTGAAATGCCACGAAACTAGTTTGCAAAAACTAGCGTTTTGGGGTGAACAGTGTTGACCCTATTGGGGAAGACGACACTGTTCTGGTCAGCCTTGGGTCGGTTACAGGTTCGGGTTATAACCAGATCTAGGGGGTTGCGGGTTTAGTGAAACAGCGCAGTTTTGAAGTTATTTGAAATGATAATCCAGGTGTTTGGCAACGAGGATAACAAATTAATTTAACTAATCCTATTTTGGACAAGGATACCTTACTCCTGAATTGAGCCTATCCACTGTTTGGTTACACCTCACTTAGAAAAAAAAAAAAAGAGGGGAAGGTGAGAAATTACGGTTAGGGGGATTCGAATCCCTGACGCACGTGAAGCCAAGACCCTAAATCCTCACATGTTGCCACTATGCCACCATGGCACATGTGACATGATTACCGAATTAATATATAATATTAAATTAACTAATTAAATTGATTTAATTATTAAAATATGATTTGTTGCCTAAATAAATTAAGGGGATAGTGTAGATTAATTATTTCGGGCATTCCAGACCCAATGGTAGGGTCCATAATATGTGAGTCAGAATTTTGAAAAAATTAAGACAGGTGAAATGTAAATGACCGTTTTGCCCCTGATGATACATAGGATAAATTAAAATAAAGGACAAACTATTTTGACTATCTCGGACGTTTCAAGGCCCAACGGTGAGGTCCATAATACCAAAATAAGTACTGAAAAATAAGTCACGTAAAAAATAAAATTTATTAAATTACCACGAGTAGGCCGGTTAAAAGGGGTTAAGACCAATCCTAGAAAATTAGGATACGCCGATTCTAAAATTAAATGAAGAGCATTAATTTAGAGATGATTTGGAGTGAATGAAGAATTAATTGAAGTCTTGATGAATTTAATTTTTTAGGACTTTCAAAGGAAAAGGGAAAGCCCATCAGTAGTGCTAACCCGGGAGAACAAGGTGAGTAATCCTGTACTTTGAAGTTGAGGTTTTTAATCTCCATGGATTCTAAAGTAATTTGAAGTTCAAATATTTTGAAGTGTTTTTATGATGAAATATCTGCAATATTTCAAATTCTAAATTCTTGTATTTATATGCTTTATATTTCAATGTACTATAATTTCATTTATAAATTCTAACATGGCATGCAAAATTCACTTCTTGATATTACTGACAGTTGATACGTTTATTTTTCACGTCCATGTAAATGCCAATTTCATTAAATGTTTCTTGAAAATAAATGTCTTTTATTCTATCTATGTTTTAATTAATTCCTGTACATCATGATTTAATTTCCTGAAGCTCATGTGTTAAATGTTTCAAGTGTTGTCCTCCAAGTATTTAAAAACTCTGTTAAATTGACCGTGTTTTAAATACTCGTGAAAAACGTTCTTTTATTGAAGCCATGTTTTTAATTATACGATGAAAAACATCAGTTTAAAGAAGCTATGATTTTAAATGCTCACGAAAAGCATTTATTGAAAAGTCATGTTTTTAAATGCTTATGAAAAACAATTATTAAAGAAACCATATTTTGGATGCCTCTTTAAAAATCATCCCTTGAAAAAGTTAAAGTTTTAGATGCCTTAAAAAGGTTTCTCTAAGGAGGTAAAGAAATGTTTTAAAAAGCCTCCATTTTACGAATCGGTAATGAAAGATAATGATGCATAAGCATCAAAATTATTGAGCTCCCTTCGGGTTCTAGGTCCAGCATATGCCCCGGTAGAAGGTTTATCTCCCAAGCATGAGATCTCCTTGAAGTAAAACTAGGGTCTGATTCGAAACAGATCTTCTTGTTAAAAAGTGAAAATATGACATGTGAAGAAATGGTAGCAAGATTTATCTCCCATTTCCTAAATGTGATTAATCTGTTCAGTTTTTATGTTTCATGATAACAAGTTTTTAAACCCCCATTTACATGAATTAGGTTTTTATATGACCTCATGTTTGAAAGAAAAAGAAATTTGCATCCTTCTATTTTCATGGAAAGGATTTCAATTATTTCTATGGCTTTCAAATGGTCATCCTGCACATGTTTATAAATTCTGCTGCATATTAAATGCTTTATGGAATGCTTTAAAATGCATCATGTTACGTGTTTTGAAGATTTTTGTATCTTGTGATTTTTGGAATATGTGCCAACGTGAATGCCTTGTATGCTTCACGCTCTCTGTTTTTAAAGAACTTTATATTCTGTATCTGAAGTATATTGTACAATTGGTAGTGTATGTTTATATGAACTTTCTCTTAACTAACCCACTACCAGTTGAAAACCCATGACAAGGTACTAGAATTACTCACGAGCTTTTCACAAAGCTCACATGGATTTGTTATCCATGATTATTTTAGGTGACAATAAGAACCATGTGATCTCGAAATTCTCTGATTGACATTCTACGTAATTGCAAACTCCATGTAACCTCGAAATCCTTCGATTGCCCAACAATGAAATCCACAAGGTTGAACTCCATAAACTATTTAATTGAATAAATGATTGAGGCTCTTTGATTGATTTGGATCAAGTGTGATGAGAGGAGAGATATAGACGAAACATATATGAATGTTCTAACTTTTTTTTCAAATGTATAGCTCTCAAAAACTTATATCTTTGTCTCTGTCCACTTTGTTCAAAATCATATTTTTGTCCATTTATACTCTAGAGATCGAATCTCAAATAACTCTCCAAAACAGAAAAGTATTTTGTTTTTACGTAGAGTTCATTCAAATGAAGCAATTACTCGCTCGAATGATTCACATTCGTTCGAACGAACATTAAACGATTATCAAACGAAGACATATTAGTGCTCGTTTGATCAAGATCAATCAGACGATGACCAAATGATAAAAAATGATCATACACTATTGTTTGTTCGAACGAGCCTCTTGGTTCGTTCGAACGACCAACAGTAAGTTGGTCTTCCCCTTGTATTGTAAACTCAATTTCCTTATTTATTTTCAAATATATATTTTTGGGATAATTGTTTCACAAAATAAGTCAACAACACACACAATGACAATATGATATCAACTTTATTGAATGCATGCTATGTTTGCGTGTGTGAAATCAAAATCAAAACAAAAGTTCAAAATACCCTTCCTGAACCAAGGCGGCTGGTAGATGTGCACGACAATGAAGCTTGGACCATCTTGGAGTAGAGTGGGACATTGAGTAACTCTAAGCTTAGGACTAATGTTATGATTAAGACCAAAGCATATTTTGTCAAACTGCATTAGCCAATTACAATATCGGACCCTTGGTCCAAACAAATTCCTCATTTGGCAATCCATGACAAAACTGCACCAATAATGCAAGAATACAATAACATTAAAATCCATAACCCTAAAGAGCCTAAGAGAAGGAAATTACACATTTTGACCTGAAACACTTAGCCTTGCTCAAAAGTAATCACACTTGATTCCTACACATCACACTCAACTATACCACATGAATCATATCAAGGAAGAACAAAAAATAAATTCAATGAAATCACAAGACTAGGTAGATATCGAATAAGAATAGGTACAGTAAACAAAGTAACTAAGCAATCAAATCTTTTGAGCAAGATAAGTGAAAACAAGCTATCTCAATCATATGTAAAAAAAAAATAGTACTCCCTCTTAATATGTGCATGAAGTAGCTCCTTTTACTAACTGCGCAACAAAACACATCTCCTCTTTTTTGTTACCATGACAGAGGGAGGAACTAAACAAGTAAAGAGTATCAAGGAAGTAGAATAAACAAGAATATAAACATGCATAATAAGATAAGCAATGTGACAACAATGATGGCATACACAATATAAAAGATATATATGCGATAAAATAAAATAAAAAAAGTAATAAAGGTAGTGTAAGTAGTATGGAAAAAGTTATCAAGTAAAGTTTAACATGTAGCTGATGAGTGAAAAAATATAGATAAACCTCACTACATAGGTCACTCATCACTCATGTAGGGAATGTCTTGATCACTGATCTACTCCTAGTAGTGGTGGAGGTGGAAAAACATGGGTGAGTACATCAGACAAGCTGTGGATAGCTCCTCGGTAGAAGGCCATCTCCTCCATCATCAGTAAGAATGAGTCAGCACAGATCCTAGTATAGTGCTGCTCCAACCTCTCCACTAGATCAACACTGATCCTGGTATGATGCTACTCTAAGCTCTTCTCTAGATCAGCTTTGGTGATCGGCTAACCGACAGTAGACGAGGATGCTCCTGCTGACTCATGAAATCCGGAACTTGGAGGAAACCAGAACTGTGGAGTGTAGTCAACAATGTAGTCCTTTACTTTGATTTACTCTCCCATCTTTTGCTACGACAATTTAGGTGGCTGCTGCTACTGCTGTTGTTCCAGAGTCAGTATTGGCTGTTGCTACTATTTTTCACCATCATTATTGGACTCCTTAGGAGGAGTGATGACCTATGCTAGAGACTGAGAAAGAGTCCTACGTGTGAATGGGTCGGGCAGGAAATTGAGGGTATCGGCAATGTAGAAGGGTGCTTGCTAAGCAACGTATATCTTAGTGATAAGGCTGCTGAATGATAAAGTGGCTATGCGTAGGGTACCGGTGGTCGACGAGTTGATAACTTCCATAATGTAGGATGGAGCATTAATTGGGATAGTAGCGCCAATAGCATATAGTAATGTAGCATATGAGAGTGTCAGTGTATTCGTATGTTTGAAAAAATGAAGAACACTATACACTATGAGGTTGAGGATCCTTTAACTCTCATGAAAGTAACCCTAATCAAGAATGGAGGCCTTCGTGTAGAAGTTCATCGAACTGTGGGCTCAGAGGGGTTGATAGGAGGATGTCATGAGCAAAAGGAAAATAAGTTTCGTCAAAGACTACATGGCTTAAAACATAGATACGATCACTTATAAGATCTAGACATTTAAATCACGAGTAGAAGAAAAATGAATACATAATCTAAATCACGAGTAAATTGAGCAACATAAATAAGATTATGTTAAATATCTAGGACTTGTAAAACATTTTAGAAAGGAAAGGTAGATGAAGAAGTAGACAAAGTGACATTACCAAAATGTGTAATAGGTAAAAGAGAGCTATTGCCTACAAGGATATTATCATTACCATTATATTCAAATTTGGTAGTGGACGGAGGGAGGTTTGACATCAAACAAAGGGTAGATCATCATCGTACTTATATGATTGGTTAAAGCGGTTATAGTAGCGAATAGCACTATGACCACCTTTGCTAAAGATTTGACAAGTTATAGGTGGAGAAGTTGTTGGAGCACTACCAAGGATGTCATAGTGAGATGTTATTGAAGTTGTACCATAAGCACCTAATTGAGAGAGAGATGGACAAGTGGTGGTTCGATTATCAAAACGAGAAGTGTACCGTAAGCATCTGATTGAGAGAGAAATGGACGAGTGGTGGTTTGATTATCAAAACGATAAGTGTTATCACGGCCACGACAGCGACTGTTACCTTGACCACAACCGCGATCGCCTCCACAAAAGGAGGAATCATGAGCGGTTGTAGCAACAAATGTTGTAGAATGGACGATGGACTGGTGTAGTTGTTGAGATTGATCAATTTGAAGTGCTTGAATATGGAGAAGAGATTGAACCTCTGGAAAGGATACAAGATGTTCTCGAACCACAATTATAGTACAAAAAGGATCATATTCTGAGTGAATGCTAGATAGTGTATGGAGAACCAAATCAACTTCAGAAATAGGTTGATTTACTACAACATAAAAAGATAATGAACCTTTGCGTATGATTTGTAGTTGGTAACAAAGATTGAGAATACGGGAAATAGAAGGAGCAGAAAATAAAGTTTCAAGAGTTGTCCAAACCACTTTAGAGGAAAGGCCAACAACTTGGGCTAGCACTTCTTCACTAAGAGTGACATTAAGCCAACTAAGAAACATTTGATCAACACGAACCCAAGTAACAAACTCAGGATTGGGTGAAATTGACGAAAAGGAACAACAAATAAAGGGGCTCACTCCAATCAGAGACTTTGATTGTCTCCTCAATTAAAAAAAAAAAAAAAAACTGCATGATGAAGACCTGAAAGTATGGAGCAGAAGTCTTAATTCAGCCGCAATATTGCCCAAAGCTGAAAAAAAATCGTCTTCCCTAGAATTAGTGGCCTAAAAAATCACCCTTCAAATGACATCTTGAAAGGCTTATATCTCCGAGTGGAGCATGCCAAAGCTACCACGTTGATAAAGGATATGATTGTTTTGAATTTGAATTCAAATATTTTGTGATATGTATTATCAATTTTTGAATTGTTATGAACACATTATAAATATACAAAATTAACTCATTTATTAGTCATATTAGTTCTCACTAAAAACTCCCTCTTTCATGGTATCAGAGTCATTCAGGTCTCATTCTTCCTGAAAATATTCCGTCATTTTTTTACTTTTCCTATTACATCCTCTTCTCTTGTTCCAACCTCAATTATTCTGACTAATACATCTTTTCAGAACATTACTCTTTTGGTATCAATCAAACTCATTTGATAAAAAATCATTTTCTTTAGGCTGGTATTTTTCCGGTGCTTCTTGTAACATCAATTTTCTAATAATTAATAATTTTGAGATACTAAAGTTTATTAATTAATAAAATTATTAGTTATTAAGTTTTTCAATAATTTTTATTATTACTGTAGAAATTTTCTTTCAAAGAAAGGACATTCATACATACTTCAAAGTGATGATTTTTTTCATAAATAAAAATGTATTATATTTCATTTATGTAAAAAAAAATGCTTATAATCTCTTTTTTTATTATTAAAAAGTGAATGTTGCTACTACTTTGATATAAATAGAAAATGACCTATGCTTTTCAAGGGTATGTTAATTAAGTTCTTTACTATTATTACAATCACACATCGGATGCAACAATTAATGAAAAGGTGCAAGAGAAATGGGAGCTTATAAGTACGAAGGCATGTGGTGCATACCTAATAATAATAAGATTTTAAAATTTTCTTCATGAAAAAGTATAAGTTGTAATGAAAAGACTTAACTTTCACTATCTACAGACACGTAAGTACTTTTTATTTTAATAATTAATATTATAAAATTTTTAAAATATATTAATTATCAAATAATAAAATTATTAATTATTTACATCTTAAAAAGGTTGGCTTTTCAAACAAATTAATGATTAATGTAAAAAGATATTAAATAATTGAGCAAATTTCTTACAAACCAAAAGCCCTGCAATCAAAAGTGCCAGCAATATGATAAGAGTTGAGTGTCCATGACACCCATTGAAAGTTTTTCATTAAACTTGCTGGGTGGATATGCCTTGGCTTGCAAAAAATAAAATAAGCCATTGGCTTAGCAAAGCTCAATCTTTTTCACTGTTCCGTAATAAGCTCTTTTGTTATATATATCCTCTGGCCAAAACTCAAAAACTTTTTGGTCTTTTTTCTTTATTTAAAGAATTACAAAACCAAAGATTTCAGAACATACTTACATATCTCTCTCTCTCTCTCTCTCTGGGCACGCATGTGTATTTTTTTGTGTGTAACAAAGACATTAACATAATGAAAACACTAGACGCTGATTTTGGATCTTCGCATCAACTGTACTGGGATTTCATCCAAACAATCATACAAATCAAGAATCCTGCATAAGTTCAGATGGTATTAGTTATATATGTATGTCTATCTACAAGCACGCATGCGAACGCACATGCGCGCACACACACACACATATATATATATATTGAAAAACAATGAGTGCTCATTAACATGGCATAGGGTTTCAATTACTTTTTGGGTTAAGGCTTTTTTTTTTCTTTCTAGGGTAAGATAGGGAACCAAACGGATCGATGTAGTCATCTCGATAAAAAAAGTCATGAGTTTAAATCTCAATAAAAAATGTGAGTATTTATTTTTATTCAGTCATATATTACTCAAATATCTGTCCAGAAGTAAATGACTGTGAGGAGTAAATAATGGTCCCATCTCCCAACCAAGGGACCTACGTGATCTAACTTGAACAAACCATGAGCAAGAAGGCTGTGCAGTAGCAATGATTTATATGTTGTACTATGGAAATGATAAAGTTGAGATTGAATTGTTAAGCATCACTTTCTACCATCTTATAAGATCTGGATGGCTGTCATGGACACTGTATGGCTCTATTTAAAAACAAAATTACTATTCTGTGTGAGTAAAAAAATTAGGCGTGTCCAGGCATACATATTAGAAAATATGTATGAATCATAACCCAACATTATTAACTAATCGTGTCAAATTTCAAAATCTAAACCCAACCTATTTATTAAACAGGTTACACGTGTCAACACACTTAACCCGTTTATTTTATTTTATTTTTTATTTTTAAAATAAAAAATTTACCTAACTTTTAATATGTATAGATAATTTTCAAGTTCAGTAACTTTAGATATGAGCCAAATCAAAGTAGAAACCTCTTTTATAAATAAAAAATCTCAAAACTTTCATAAATATTTGATGTGAAACGAATTACTTTAATTCATAATATATTTTATAATTAAACATGTTAAGTCGTGTTAAACGATTTGACACTAGTAAAATTCATATATAACCTGTTTATTAATGGTGTTATACGTGTCAACCCGTTTATGACCCCAACCCGTTTATGCTAAACTCAAACCCAAACCCAAACCCATTAACTTTATGTCGTGTTTGAGTTATGTTATTATATCGTGTTAAAAATTGACACTTCTAAAAAAAATCATATGATTCTGATAATAAAATTGAAGAAGTAGCTGATGCAGATACCTGCTAATGTGTGTACCAAAGTCCATGTTCCTCTGCATGACGATGAGTGGACTGCACATTGATACAAAGTTTAATTGTTTACAAAGCTAGGCAACAACAAGAAGACAAATTAATGCAAGTACTAGTAATATACATAATAATCCTACCAACAATATCAAGACTAATAATTAGGAGAATAAGACTAAGGAACTAACAAGGCTGCTTCATTGGGCCTAGCATTGTGGACAATGGTCCATATCTTGGCTATCTATGCCCAAGTAAAAAGCAGGTCATGTCACGGAATCCCCCATCAATGGACACTGAGGTTGTTCCGAAGCTTATAAATACCTTAATTGACTAATCTTTTGAACTAGTAACCCAGTGCATGATGGTAGACGCACTCTTTATCCCCACATCAAATAGGCACAGTGTCCTGGCTAATTGTTTGAGTTGAAAATCCGAATTAATTACTAAATAATTAGGTAAATTACATTTATTTCTTATAAGGTTTACACTGACATTTCATGTGTTTATCTAACAATATACAAATATTCCCAATCAATTTTTTCTTTAAAATAACAAGACTATCCCTTTCGTATATATTTTTTAATTTAAAATTTTAACCAATTTATTTTCATTTTTCAAATAAATATTGATAAAACCTTAAATTTATTTTTATATAAAATAAAATAGTTTACTTATCTTAAATTTATTTTTAAATAAAATAATAAAAATTCTTTAAATAAAGATTAAAAAATTTGGTCAAAATATTTTTTTAAAAAAAGTAAAAAAAATAAAAATAAAATAGATAGTTTTATCATTTTGAAAAGAAAAAAAAATGACTGGATAAAATATTTGTATATTATTAAGTAAAGTATGTGAAATCAGTGTAATTTTATAAATCTTAAAAAAAACTAGTATAATTGTCAAAAAGTTTAGAAAATATTATTGTAATTAACCAAAAAAAAAAATTAATTGAGAAAAAAACATGAAATATGAAATAACTTTTGATTAATTATCTCTCACCTGAATCACAATTAGAGGTAGAATTGGAGCTCCCACACATGCACAACTCATTGACCCCATTAGTGTCATACCCACACGAGCCACCCGTTGCCTCGCACGCTCTACAGAAAGGCTCATTCCGCTGCACCGAGTACTTTACACGTATCCCATACGACCATCGGCCCGCCCCGGCCACCGCCACCCGAAGGGGTGCAAGACTGTACGCACTACTGTACCCCTGACAGTCCAGTTTCGTCAGGTTAATGGACTTGATGGCCTCAAATGGCACTGCACAACACTCAGGTGGACCAGTCCCATACACTGAGCCCGCCCTTTTAGGCCCAATCATGTTCCATGATGGGCACCTATAGAACTCCTCACAGCCCATGCCCGAAACGTTTCTACAAGGCAGGTGCTTCTCTGGGAAACCTTGGAAGAGTGGAGATTCAGCAGTGCACCCTATTAGCATGAACACATTGTCACCGGTGGGGTTCAGGTACGGGGCCCGCCATTGCTCGACAACGAATCCGTTTCCTCGGCCACCAAGCACAATTGAGTCACAAGTTGACATATGAGGATCATGTAATGTAAGAGCTTGATAAGCATAGTCTATGTCCAGAACCCTGTATGATCCGGAGCTTATATGGAGCATGAGAACATCATTGATGCAGAACAAGAGCTCACGAAAACCTGGGTGCCCGCATCCGGATTGGAGCGCAAACGGGTAGTCAATGGTTAGGTTTCCACAATAGGATCGGCACATATTGGCATGGCCATAGCTATGAACTAGTGGAACCAGTGCTTGAAGTGCAATGGTGAGAGTGATGAAGAGGAGATGAGCCATGGCTGTGGATGAGATTGGGTAGAAAATTGTGTGTTGAAAAGAAAAGGAAATTTTGTATGGGAGGGAAATGGAGAGTGGGAGTGGAGGAGGTAATGATACTTTGCTTGAGAAGTGGGGGAAATGTTTACTGTAGAGGGAATGATTTGAGGGACTTTATTCACGTGTTGAAGAATCTAATTGAATTGTTTATGGGTTTTCCTTTTCTTTTTGGGAGGGAATCATTTGGTTTTAAGAAGATTTGAGTGACCTTAGAGGTTCTATGGGTGACCTTTAGTGTGCTTTTTGGCATTGTAGGGCAATAAATATATAACAAGATATGATACTGCTTGCTTGCTTCATAGTCAAGTAACATGCCTTGTGCTCTCTTTATTGCACAGTTACGATCCACACTATTAACTTGAAGAGAAGCTTTGTCATTTGAACCGGTCATTAATATTTTGTTATTTGAATAATTTTTTTTTATATTTTATAGGATGTTTGATTTTTATGATATACACAAATAATATCTTACCTACATGACAAGATATCAATGATGAGGTTCATGAACCAAGTCGTGATAAAATTTCTCACTAACTTGGGGTTCAAAATGTAAGAATTGGAATTTAAGCGAAATTTCTAAACATATGAAAAAATTTAGGATAATGATGTTGCACTTTTCTCGACATCAGAGGGTCACCAGAAAGGCTTCGGTGGTATCTGCTCCGATGATAAAGTTAGCGAAGAGAGCTGCAATAGTAATTCAAAAAAAGAATTGAGTGTAAATTGAAAGCGTACCTTTTGGTCTTATTTATAGGCGGTAGATATCCTAAGTTGAGTAGGATTATGAGCCATAAAAGTAGGTATTTGAAGATATCCGAATATAGCAATTGCTATATTGAATTATGTTTTCTTATTCTGAGATCAGTAGCCTATGGAAGGCAGTCATAAACTCTGAACCATTTATCTTTGAACCCTTCGCGCTTGGTTTACTCTGAGGAAATAACCTTCTCATGATCTGTAACCCGAAAAGCCAATTATAGACACGTATCATGTCTTGAATATGGTTGTCAAATTATGGCATATCAGCTACTCCCCTCCTTGAGCCTTTGCTCTAGGGTATACTCAGAGCTAAGGTTAGGGTTTCTGAGACGTTATACCTGAGCTGAGGCTACTCCGCTAGTTAAAATTACGGTGCCATCATTGCTCTAACTGTCACGGTAGTTCAGAAGCAAATGCCTCCCATGTTAATACTTGTTGGATCTTTAAAAAAAGAGGAGGAACACATCACTGCTCCCCCCTTCAACACTTCTGCATTTTGAGAGCTCCAAATATCAAGAAAGAGAGAGATCTTGATACTTTGAATACTCCAAACAACAAAAGAGAATTCTGACAAAGGCGAAGTCTGGCATGCTAGAAGATTAACTCTGATCAAAGTTGTGGTCAGGTTTGGTTATAAGAATATTTCCTAAACTCTCTTCATTTTTTCCCATTTCCTCTCATCTTCTCCATTTTCTGTTTAAGCCATGTCTGCCTTTGATGCTCAGTCAAGCACTGGTCATGAGAATATAGAACCTTTAGAGATAGATGATCAAATAGAAGTGGATTTTGCAACTAGTAGCCTATCAGAAAACATAGAAAATAGGCATGTCCGTAGTCCAGCCCCAAGTTCTGAGGTCAGGATAGTTGAGGCCTTCATAGAGCCCAGAAACATAAGTGGGGAAACCTTTGGAAAATCCCACAAAAGGGAGGAGGGTGAAAATGCCATGACTCGGAGCATGATTGATGCTCTGAATGCTGCTTTTGACTTCCTTGCAAACGTGTTTTATAGGATACCAGGACCCATAAACTGCCCCTCTAGTGTCCAACAAGGTGAGATCTATGCTTTTCTTAAATGGTTCGAGATAGGGGTTCGATTCCCCTTCCACCATTTCATTAGGGAATTTTTCAATTGGTTTAAGATTTGCCTAGCTGATTTGAACATAAACAGCTGGAGGCAGTTACTTGGCTTTATAGTTTTAGGCCATTTGAACAATGTTGAGGTAGACCTCCGCTTGATTAGGAGTAACATGGATATGAAATACCTGGGGTTGGAGGGCATGTTCTACTTGTCTTTTGACAAGAGGTTGAAACCTCTCTCCTCTGTACCCACTTCTAATAAAACCTGGAAGAAATGGCATTTCTATGTAAAAGGAGGTTGGGAGTTCGAGGACTTCGAGAACCAGGCTTCAATATTTCTTTGAAGGACTAGCATTAAGGGTGAGCCCTTTTTTATTTTTTATAACTTTCCACTAATTTCTTACTTTTCTGTATTTGTATCTAATTTATTCTCTGTTCAGTATATTTGAACAAACAAGAAGGAGTGGAAGAGATCAATCTTTACTCCCGACCTTCAAGAGAATTGCAAAAAACTCTTTCGGACTAACAACTGCACCTACGAGGCCATCCTCACCCCAAAAACATTGATGGAAGCTAGGTTGTCAAGGATTATACTACGGGTTTGAAGAATTCCCTAGTCACTGGATAGGTGTCAAGAAATAAGAAGAAGATCAGGGTGACTTCATCCCCTGTTGAGCCCCCTCCTCTAGAGGATGAGACTTATTTCTAATTCCCCTGAGCGGACAATTTTTGATGAACTAGGCCGCTCACCAACTCAGAAGACTCTCCCCCTTCCAACCATTCTTGTACCGAAGCAGAAAAGGGGAAAGGGGAAGGCAAGTGCAACCTTAACAATGCCTGATGACTCCAGCCCAAGCGTTATGAGGAAGGCCTACAAAGATTCTTAGGCAACAAGCCCGGGCAAATTCTTTGGGCTGAAGCCCTAGAAGATAGCCAAAGATTTGATAGCTAACCATATGAGGGTAAGTTCCATATTCTTTTTGTTTTTTTGTGTCATCTTTTTGTTTTCTGCATATTTTCAATACTGGTATGACCCTTTGTTTTTCAAGTTATCCACAGCTTAGTAGCCATCATGGACTGTTTTGAGGACATCGAGCATATTGACACCCTACAAGTTGAGCTCGATAAGACCAGGCTTCAGCTTGGGACTGCACAGTCTGTAGTGGCTGCTGCTAAATAGAAGCTAAAGGAGGCTGCCAACTCTTAGTCCACTCTAGAGTCTGGAAAAAATGCCCTCATTGTTGAACTAGAGGGTTTCAGGAAGAAATTTGTAAACTTTGAGGTTGCTGCTACCAAGAAACTTCAAGACAGTTGACACGACCCGAGACCCACCCTATGCAGATCTTGTGTCATCACCCGATTCAACATTGGTTTCCGAATCAAGGGTTCTTGAGTTGCTACACAATCAGTGCTACTAACATGCAACAATTAAATAGCGGAAGACTTAAACAAATATATACATAAAAGTTGCATGTCATACATAAAGTGTTCTTAAAATGCGGAATACAAAATTGCTTAATACAACTAGTCTTTCCAGGACGTGGATGAGAGCTATAAGACTGTTTGTACTAAGCATTACCCTGCAACTTCAAAAGTATGTCCACTGCTATCTAGCTAGCTGCTACCGCTACTGCTGCGGCTCTCCTACAACTTTATTTCCTGAAAGGGGTGGTAAGTTTGGGGTGAGCTAACTAAAGCTCAGTAAGTAATTCTCCTTTACTCTGTCATGTGTACAAGAATATAGAAGCACTATCCATAAAAAACTAGGATAAATGAAGATGTACTAGCCAGTCATGAATACTGAACTCATCAATGATCATCAGATAATAACAAGCTCAATGACAAAGCAATGAAAATCTGTCTGACAATGTAATCATATGCGCTGGATAAAGGCTGTGAAATCTCAGGATCATTCATGAAGAATGAATATGCTCAAGTTGCGAATATCGATAATATAACAATGTAAGATATTAATATCAAATAAATTTGAGATGCCGTGATACTAGACTCGAAGGTCATAACTAGACCCGAAGGTCATATCTAGACCCGAAGGTCATAACTAGACCCGAAGGTCATAACTGGATCCGAAGGTCATAGCTGGCATCAGATGGAAATGTGACTGATCACAAATCCGGCACTTAAGAATATATCAGAAGCATATTATCATCCATGAAGAATAAAGTGAAACTATAACTGAATAAACTATTTGGCCCTTACAACCCTAGGTGCAAGTGTACAACAAGAATTCTATGCACAATATACAAATGTGATCAAGATATATATAAAAATCAATAAATGCTTCCCACATGATAGAGCAATATCAATGTGGCTCAATAAATACTAGAAAGTGTGTAAAGAGTACAATAAGCAAGGTATATACAAGGAACTATGACTTGGCTCGGAATGTAACACATACAGAGATCAGAGATTACTTACACTTTACTGATCCTTAAACCTCAAGCTATTTCCTCCCCTTTATCTTTTGACGTGCCTGTTCTTAGCCGAACTTTGTTTCCAATTTCCTCTAAAAATCAGTTGCCTCTCTCTCTCTCTCTCTATATATATATATATATATATATATATATATATCCAACTTATTTCTTCTGTTCTTCCTTGTTTCTCTTCTATCATGCCACAGTTTTCCCTTCCTCTCAATTTCTTTGCTCGGTTGCCACACCACTACTGCTGTACAACACATACACACACATGCACACCGACCTGCTATCTTTTCTCCACGCCCGCTTCTTGACTTTTTCCTTCCTTTTCCTTTTGTTTTCTCACTTTCTTATTCAATCTTCCATTCTATTCTTTTCCACTGATTTCTTTATTTCCTTTCTTTTCATTTCTTTGTTTTGTCTCTAACCGTACATATATACATATATATATATATATAACTATATATATATGCTCGGTTCCATATATATACATATATGTTCTCATATATTTTGATTAAAAATATATTTGTAATTTATTTATTTCCTCATCATTTATTTATTTATTTTATTTTTATATTTTAGTTCATATCATTTTATTTATTTTTCCCATTTCGGTTCTAGAATCGAATTGTTTTGATCATTTCTCGATTCGCATGTCTTATTGAACAGTTGACTGTCGCTCGCCATTTTAAAATTATTCATAGCTTATGATTATTGTTCCAATATTTTGACAATCTAATAATTCAACTTAAATTTGAAACTTATTCACGTAATAATTTGACTTACAGCTCAAGGTCACATGTCATGGCCCGATCCAACCCGGGTCGGGTACTAGCTAACTCGGGTAGGGATATTACAACAATGTTAAGGCTATGAGGGTTTAGACCGAAATCGATTTGAAAAAAGAGGTTCAGGAGCTAGGGAACGAGTTCATTGAGCACGGGTACCGAACCTTCAAGAAGAAGCTCCGGAAGAAGTATCAGATCTGAACTTGACGGGGTGAATGATGTTTTGGTATCCCAAGTCAAGATGAATGCCTTGGATGCTGATGATGAAGAAGAAAAAGAAGCAGCTCCTAAACCCCTTCAAGAAGTCCCACTAGAGTCTACCGAGCCAGCAACAAAATAGATCTATATGATCTTTGTTCCTTTTTTTTTTTGCTCTTCTATTCTTGTAACCCTCCCACTTTTGGGGTTTTAATATATGAAATTTTTGTTGCTTCAAAACTTCTTTCTAGTTTGATATATTTGTGTTATTTCTAACTTTAAGATAATTTCTCTAATATTCAAACCAGCAGAAAAGCATAAGTTTTTCTAAAGACTCTAAAGAACTTATAAGACATTTCAGAGATCTAAATAACAGAATATATAGACCTATAACACTTATAAATAAAATAAGGTTTTTTAGGTGTCTGTATACTGATAAAACAGAGTATACAGACTTACAATACTTGTAATGAATATAAGGTTTTCAAGGGTCTGTACATTGATAAAATGGACTAGACCTGTAACACTTGTAATGAATATAAAGATTTGAAGGGTCTATACATTGATAAAATGGACCAAACCTGTAACACTTGTAATGAACACAAGGCTTTTGAGGGGTCTATACATTGATAAAATGGATCAAACCTGTAACACTTGTAATAGATACAAGGCTTTTAGGGGTCTGTACATTGATAAAATGACTAGACCTATAACACTTGTAATGAATACAAAGTTTTTAGGGGTCTATAGATTGATAAAATAGACCAGACCTGTAACATTTGTAATTGATACAAGGTTTTTAGGGATCCGTACATTGATAAAATGAACCAGACCTATAACACTTGTAATGAATACAAGGTTTTTAGGGGTCTGTACATTAATAACCAACTCTTAATCAAAAATAAATTTATTATTAATAATACTTGCGTAAGTGTTCGATGTTCCAATGCCTGGGTACAGACTTCTCGATTAAATCCTCCAACTAATAAGTCGTAGGTCTAACAATCTTTATTACTTTGTAAGGCACTTCCTAGTTTGGGGAGAGCTTATCCATGGCAAGATCTTTAGTGTTTGGAAACACTCTTCTCAAGACAAGATCTCTGATTTGAAAATTAATTGGTTTTAATCCCTTGTTGAAATATTTGGCCACTCTCTACTGGTAGGCTTCAGTCCTGATTCGACCGTGCTCGCGCCTTTCTTCTAAGAGGTTTAAATTTTCTACGAGCTGTTGGCCATTGGCATCTTGGTCAAAGAAGTCTGTTTTAAGGGTTGACATACCAATCTCTACAAGAATGATTGCTTGAGTGCCATAGGAGAGCGAAAATAGTGTCTCCATAGTTGGGGTTCTTCTAGTAGTTCAGTAGGCCCAGAGCACCCCAAAAAGCTCTTCAACCCATCTTCCCTTGGCTTCTTCCAACTTTCTCTTTATAGCTTCGAGAATTATATGGTTGGTGATCTCGGCTTGCCTATTAGCCTGAGGATGACCTTGAGAGAAGAAGTGATGACTAATGTGGAGTTCTTTATAGAAGTTTTGAATACCTTTCCTATAAATTGTGTTCCATTGTCTGAAATAATAACTATGGGTATGCCGAACTTGCATATAATGTTCTTCTACCTGAAGTTCCTAACCTTTACCTCAATGATTTGGGTCAGTGGTTCAGCTTTTGCCCACTTAGAGAAATAGTCAATGGCGACTAGCAAGAATCTTCTATTCTAATGAGCTTTTGGTAATAGCCCTACGATGTCCATTCCCCATTAGGCAAAGGGCCAAGGACTTGCAATAAGAATGAGTTTATGTTGAGGTTGATGTTGGTAAGAAGCAAAATGCTGACATTTGTCATAACTTTGAACATATCAATTAGCTTGTTTTAGCATACTAGGCCAGTAATAGCCCTAAGTTAGAGCTCGGTGGGCTATAGTTCTTTCACTGTTATAGTTATCACATATCCTTTTGTGTATTTCGGTTCAAACATAGTGGGCCTCTTATAGAGTCAAGCACTATAGGAGGGGCTGTGTGTAGGACCTTCAGTAAAGTTTTTCTTTAAGGATTAAATATCGAGCTCTCATGATTCGAATTCTTCTTGCCTGATTTTTATCTTCTAGAAGGGATCCTTCTATTAGGAATTTGATAATGGGAGTCATCTAATTCAAAGGTTGTTCTAAGATCTAAAGATCTTGTGACACTTCAATGTTGGGCTTTGATTGATAGAAGATTGTTAGCATAGAATCTCTTTCTGGTTTGAGATGGAAGACTATATTTGTTAGTGTGTCTGCCTTGAAGTTTGATTCTTTTCAATTTTCTGAATAGTGAATTTGCAAAAAAGATTGCTTTAATGATTCCACCAGCTCTAAATATTTGGTCATTCTACTATCTTTGGTAGAATATTCTCCCAAGACCGGACTAACTACCTGTTGAGAGTCCGAAAATGCTTCAAGGTCTAGAGCTTCACATTCTAGAGCTAGTTTTAATTCGAGGATAAGTGCTTTGTATTCAGCTTCATTCTTAGAGGCTTTGAATCCCAAGTTAACAATTTTTTCTATTATAATCCCATCAGGGGACTGAAGTATTATACCTACTCCAGAGCCTTTGTTTGTAGATGAACCATCAGTGTAAAGTAGCCATCTCAAAGTGTCTGTAGTGGTTTGAGCTTTTGAATGATGCGTCCCAATGAATTCAGCTATGAAGTCTGTTAACGTTTGAGCTTTGATAGTAGTTTGTGGAACATAAGATTTGTCAAATTCTCCAAGCTCCACTAACCATTTAATCAGTCATCCCGACACTTCAAGTTTGTGGAGAACTAATTTTAGAGGATAGGATGTGGAGATCACTATAGGATGAGCTTGAAAGTATGGTCTGAGCTTTCGAGCAGATATCACCAAGGCTAAAGCCAATTTCTCAATCTAAGAATACCTTTTCTCAGTGTCTAGAAGTGCTTTACTAACATAGAAGACAGGCCTTTGAATTCCATTGATACAAGAGTAGTTTTTTCCTTGGCATTGGTTTTGAAAGAAGGTTTAGAGAGGCTAAGTATTGTTTGAGTTTTTGGAAGGGCTCTTCACATTTAGAGGTCCACTCTAGGGCCTTACTCCCCTTCAAAGCTTTAAAGAATGGGAGGCACTGATCCGTTGATTTAGAGATGAATTTATTTAATGCTGCTATCCTCCCATTTAGTCTTTAAATATCTTTCTTACTTTTAGGGGGTTTCAGATCAATTAGAGCCTTAATCTGGATAGGATTTGCCTTGATTCCTTTCTAGGAAACTAAGAAACCTAGGAATTTTCCCTCTGTTATCCCGAAGGTACATTTTGATAGGTTAAGTTTCAATCTGTGTTTTTTTCAAAATGTCGAATGTTTGGCTTAAGTGCTGGATGTGGTCATCCTTCTGAAAACTTTTGATGAGCATATCGTCGATGTAGACTTTCATTGTATTGTCAATCTGGAGGCCAAACATTCTATTCACAAGCCTTTAATACATGGCCCCAGCGTTCTTCATGCTGAACGACATCACTCTATAGCAATAGAGACCTCATTTTGATATAAAGGCAGTTTTTTCTTGGTTTGGAGGATATATTTACAGTTGATTATAGCCGGAGTAAGCGTCTGTAAAGCTCGTGAGTTCATGACCTGCTATAGCATCAACAAGTTGGTCAATTCTAGGAGAAAAAAAACTGTCTTTAGGGCAAGATTTGTTGAGGTCAGTATAGTCGACGCAGACTTTCTACTTGTCATTCTTCTTATTTGTAAGAACTGTATTGGCAAGCCATTCAGGGTAGAACACCTTCCTTATCATTTCAGCATCAAATAACCTCTAAACTTCTTCATTGATGATTTTATGATGTTCTAAAGCAAATTCCCTCTTCTTTCTCACTGGAGGATGGTCTAGATCTGTCATCAATTTATGAGAAATGAAGTTGGGATCTATTCCCTCCATATCTTTGGTCTCCTAAGCAAATACTAAAAGGTTGGCTTTCAATAATTTAATATTCTCCTTTTTCTTTGAAGGAGACAGAGCTGAGCTAATGTGCAAGTATTTTCCCTCTTCTTTAGTGCTAACAAGCACTTTGATAGGCTTTTCCATTGGATTAACCGCACTGTCCCTTCCTCTAGGACTCAGTGGCTCGTCAATCTCGGAAGGACATCCTTCTACCTCATGAACCTTGGGAGATGAGGCATTTTCCCTTTCATGAGGGTATTGTAATTTCTATTTGGAAGGTTTTTCTTTTAGTGCAAGGGCGTAACATTCTCGGGCAGTGGACTGACAGCCTTTGATGGTGAAAACTTTGCTTTTGTGGATATATTTCAAGCATTGATGGAGATTGAAATAACTACCCTTATCTAATGGATCTAGGGTCTCCTAATAATGACATTATAGGGAGATTTAGCATCCAGGACCATGTATTCAGAGATCAGAGTCTTCTGGTCATCTCATTCTCCTACCATGGTCGGTAGATCAATTCTGCCCATTGGAAAACTGAGGTTCCCATTAAATCCTACCATTACAGCAACAGTAGCTTTGATGTCATTAGAGTTGAGCTTCATATGTTTGAAGGGTTCATGGAATAACACGTTGGTAAAGCTCCTAGTGTCTACGATGACCCTCCTGATCTCAAAATTAACAATTTAGAGTGAGATGACAAGAGCATCATTATGGGGACAATGTATCTTAGCAAGATCTAGTTCAGAGAACTATATTTGAGGTTCTAACTTCATCTTTTTCTCAATGGCCGAGATTTGGATGACATAAGGCTCCGTCTTTGTTTCCCGGGCATATTTCTTTCTTACCCGGTTAGACATCCCTGTCATCGTATTGTCAGCATGGAGTACGAAGATGACTTTATTATTTTGTTGCTCCCACTAATCATTCTGAACTTCCCTCTTTTCAAGCCTTTGATTTGGCCTCCTTTAAAGGGGTTTTTCATTACGAGGGTTCTGCTCCTATCCTGGTGAACAAACTCTTTCAGTCGTCATCTCTTGATGAGATGCACTATCTCCTATTTCAGATCTCTACACTCCTCAGTCGTGTGCCTCTGCTCTTTATGGAAGTCGCAATACTTGCTTCAATTTCTTGATTTGGGGTGGCTTTTTAATAGTTACGGCCATCTCAAGTTTTCACGAGCCTGAATTTGTTGGAATATATGGGTAAGAAAAGCATTCAACGGAATATAAGTCCCATACCTTCCAGAGTTATAATTGTTTTAGGCTCTAGATGATGTTTTCTTATTGGGATTCCTGATTCTCTTCTTATTGGCGTTCGTATCCATCTTTTCAGCTTGCTCGTCCTTCTGAGCTTGTTCTTTAGCTTTTCGGAAAGAGGCTTTTGTATCTTCGAGATTAATATACTTTTGCGTTCTGTCCATGAGTATTGTCATATCGACAAGAGGATTCTTGGTTAAGGAATCTTGAAAGCGAGGGCGACCACTAGGAAACTCAAATTGCAATCGGTTGTCTTTGTGAGCTCGGTATTGAAATGTGCTATGTACTTCCGAAGTGATTTTCCTTTTGCTTGTTTCATAGTCAATAAGCAGTCTGGCCCTTTTCTCAACTTTTTGCTTTTTAAGAAGCGGTCAAGAAATAACCTACTGAGTTTATAAAAATTGCTAACCGATTTTTGGGGAAGGTTGTGAAACCATTTAAGAGTGGTACCCTTCAGGCTGGTCACAAAAGTTCGACATATGAAAGCATTGGTAGCCCCTTATAGGGCCATTGTATGCTAATAATGAGATAGTTGATCCCCAGGATCTTCAAACCCTTTATAGAGGATGAATTTCGGGACAACAAATTTCTTGAGTCGTTCTTTTGTCATTATAACAGAGGTGAACGGTGTGGAGAATCTACAGAGCAGTTTACTTACCTCGTTTTGCTCTAGAGGGGCATAGAACCCCTTGGTTGAGACCGTCTGATCTTGAGAGTCCGCTTCTCCTCTACCCTTTGTAAGGTTTTAGGTAGGTCTTGTTGCACAATTGGTACTTGTTGTTGGTCTTGTCCTGTGTTTCTAGGCCCTGGATTCTTGGGGGGAATTTATCTAGCAGCAGTAGAAGGATGATGCTCTCCCAAGACTGGTGGATCTAGGACCTCGGGAGGCTGAAGTCCTTGCTACATTGGATTGGGTCGAAAGACTGTTGGGATGGTATTCTCGTCCTGCTCTAGTAATAGACAGTAGGATGGAATGTCGGTATTCTCCTCCCCATAACTGTTGGCAATTGGGGATCAATCCCATATGGACGGTACCATGGGGGTGTACCAGTTGCCCATTAGGCAACTCCTCGTTGTGGGATCCTTAGCTCGTGGTGGTGGTGGGGAGGCTGAGGTCCTTCATGAACAACGTTAGTAAGAGGAAGAGGGTTGTTTCACTGGTTCTGAGCCAGTGAAGCCAAAGCTTGCAACATAGCTATGAGTTGTTCCTGTATCTAATCAGACTGCTGTTGAATCCAATCAAGTTGCTGTTGCAAACGGATAACTATTTTCCCCCTTCCTCTTCTAACAAGAGGTTGATTCTAAAGACTTTGGGAGTTCTTTTTAGGATGAAGGTTGGGAGCCTCTGGTTCTTTTAAGAAAAAGACAATAAGTTTTTTGTTGATAAAAAATAATGAGAACGATCATCGTTTCCCACAAACGGCACCAAACTGATGTTGCTCTTTTCTGGTCCAAGGACTTCCCATCCTGAACTACCTGTCAAGAACTTATGGCCTTATTGAGCGTAAATTGAAAGCGTAACTTATGACCTTATTTTTAGGCTATAGATATTCTAAGTTGAATAGGATTAAGAGTCATAAAAGTAGGAATTTTAATATATTCGAATATAGAAGTTGCTATATTGAATTCTGTTTCAGTAGCCTATGGAAGGCAGTGATAAACTCTAAACCTTCGCGCTTGGTCGAGTTTGAGAAAATAACCCTCTCATGATCTGTAACCCGAAGAGTCCATTATAGACACGTGTCATGTCCTTAATATGATTTTCAAATTATCGTATATAAGATAATAACTACTATTTAAAAAAAAAAAACATATAAAATAATTGTAAAAAATCAAATTTTCAAAATTTTAGAATACCATGCCCCCTTTCTTGCATGTGTATTCGCCCTATGTACAATAGTAATGGTCCAGCGTCAATTGGTTCAAATGTGTTATGAGTTGCGAGTATGAATGCACTAGTTGGTGTTTGGCCTCTTGTCTGGGGATCCAAAATCACGCCTTGGGGGCTGTGAAAATGTAAAAGTTAGTATTTGTTGTTTCTATAAAATCATGGCTGTTTTTGAAGCCAAAAGTGAGGCCAAACGCCAGCTAAGACAATTCCTTCCATCCTTCCGTTGTAGAGTTTTCTCGTAGATTTATGTTATACGAAAATTTATTTGGGAGACCCATATAACATGAAGACAATGTTTCTTCCTTGGTAATAGATTCACACCTTGTTTACCTGATTTATATGCTTTTTTGCCATTGGTTATCATTAAGTAACATAGATTAAGTATTTAGAATTTCTTTTTCATAACATATGTTATATAATTATTAAATATATAAGCTTTTGCATAATACATGCTCACAACAACTATTTATTATTGGTATTGCAATCAATTGATGAATTCTAGTTGTTATTTTCTATGAAAGATTGTTGCAATTGATCCAATAGTAACAACAAAATAGGGATTAGGTAGATAATAACTTGATTTTACAGGGAATAAACCAAAATATGAAATTTTATATATAATCCAACGGTCTCCCATTGAAACTCATTCCTATGTAGAATAACATAATCCTAATCGTTATAAATTACAAAAACATAACTATATATATATATATATATATTAATTTTATATATAATCCAACCGTCTTCCATTGAAACTCATTCCTATGTATAATAACATAATCCTAATCTTTATAAATCACAAAAACATAAATATATATATATATATATAAAATAAAAATTTGTGTTTATTTAAAAATCTAAAACGATGAAATTTGGCTGATATATCAAAGAGCGTGGACCTAAGTCGGGAATAGATTGTAAGTTAATTAGGAAATTGAACAGCTAGCCTAGTCAAGCTCTCAACTGATCCAACCATCCCGACCCAATATTCGTATCTCCGTCACTAGATCTAGAAAAGTTGGACTGAGCTTGGATTAGGCGTCCATTTGTTTAATTCAAGCCCAATATCTCTATGAAACTTTATTTAAATTCTCTTTTATTGTCATTTTAAACTTAAAATTAACGATTGAATTCACATGAAATCTTACATGATATTATTTTTTTATTTTTTATTTTTAGTACTAACGATATGGCCAGATTCTAATATTTTGTGTGTGCACAATAACAGGAATTAGAATAATATGTATAGAAAAATGAATCTTTTTATATTGAATAAACTAACTTTCCTTTAAAATTTTCAAGTTTTTGTTAGAAAACGTATCAGTTTTACTCTGCAAATTAAAATTTAAATCAAAATTCAAAAACAGTTTTATGAAAATATAATACAATTAAAATAGAAAAAAAAAACTATTTTTATCAAAATAGAATTAAACAAATACAATATAAAACGGAACTTATAGATGAAATTCAAAAGCAAAATAATTCTAACTTATAGTAATCTTTGCATAATTGAAATACAGAAGATTAATAAGGCTAGTGTATTACACTATATCCTTAAAATAAATTATGCCCCTCCCAGTGGTACTTACAAGCTCTTGGATGATTGTCTCCCAGGATCCAACGATCGAACTACACGCAGAAGAAGAACTGTAGTCTGCGTGCATGCCGAACCAACTTGTATTTGTAATTCTCTCTGACTAACTGACTTTTGTGGTTGTAATAAAATATCCGACTAAATGAATGAATGAATGAATGCGTGAATGCAAATGAAGGGAGGATATATTTATATAGTTCATCATGTCTATTCAGAATAGTCACAAATTTTATTGGAAGCGGTTGTTAATGGCGAACATGTGCACCAGTATGAATGGATGCAGTTGTTCATTTGAAAGAAATATCTGTTCAATCAAATTCAAAAAAATTACAACTTGGTTAGTTCAATGGTAATGCTTTGGGAAAATAAAATTTAAATAAAAATATTAAATAAATTTCTTTAAAAGATATATATATATATATATATATATATATAGCGGGCCAAGGCCCAAGCCTGACTTGACCCGATTCGTTGCGAGGCCTTGTAGCAAAGCACACACGTGTGTGATGAACCCACCATGGGTTAGGTCCTCTCATTTTTACAAAAGTGGGGTACCCATTGTGGCTCAAACCCTCCTTCAAGGTAATTATATATATACTCACACAAAACTTTGTATCCAACTAATGTGAGACACAAGCTTTTCACAAGTTCATGTTACCATATTGAAGTGGTGATGTTCGGAGTCAATTTTTCATTCACTCCTTAATGGTTTTGAGCAACCCAATATATGTTCTTAATTTACTCATGCATGTGAACATATTTCCATGTGATAACACCTCGAATAATGTGTGGGACCCACCTTTATTGTCACGACCCGAAACCCACCCTATGCGGATCTCGTATCGTTGGGCCGACCCATGGTCGTCCCTACTTTTTCCATTCTTTTACCAATGATAACAGTAAATAATATAAACATGACATTAAAGTGCGGAAGCTTTAATACAATTATTGTTCAAAGACTAAACTTTAAACTAACAATAAACTGATCCTAAACCACTCTTAGGTGGTGAGTACATGGGAGAGACTTCGTTCACTATTCTCATGCTCCTCAACTGTCTTCCTATGCTCTTGAACTCCTACTATGGTTCTGTAACATTTTTACCTGAAAAAAATTTAGTAAAGGGTGAGCTACAAACTCAGTAAGTAAAAGCCTATCTCAAATACGGGTTAAAGAGTACATAGGAAAGCATGAATTTCAAGGTAACATGATAGCCAGTCATGACAACGTTTTCAATTAATAGTGAAGTATTAAGGCACAATAATCATAATCAACATGAGTGCTGCCGCAATAAAACGGTCACAGTCAAGTACAATTAGAAGGTCCTATCAATCCAGTCATTCGACCCGTAGGTCTTGTCAATCCAGTCATTCGACCCGTAGGTCCTGTCAATCCTGTCAAACGACCCGAAGGTCCTGTCAATCCAGTCATTCGACCCTAAGGTCCGGTCAATCCAGTCATTCGACCCGAAGGTCCCATTTCCACTTTCCATTCACAGTCTCGACATTCAGTTATAAATTAAGTTTCCATCCCATATAAGGTATGAAATAACATGACATAAACATACAGTGCAATGAATCAAATCATGAGATATCAATCAATAGGCATCCACCAGATAGGACAATATCAATGGTGGGAACAATAACAGTGAATGAGTACAAGTTTTGGCAATAATAGAAAGATGGTGGCTTGGAAAACCACGTATAAGAGATAGGAATCCACTTACCTTATCAATGTCTTAATATCCCGTGACTTTCTCCTTTCCTTTTGACTTGCCTATAAATCAATAAACACGTTTCAGCTTTCATATCATTTACCGAATTTATGCCTCGTTACTTTAAATACCTCCCTTACTAATTTATACTTTACGATTTCCATTTTAAACTTAATTTACCCAAGGGCAAAATGGTCATTTACGTGTCTCTACTTTTTGGGTTCTGTTTTCATAAGTTGGACTTCACCGTTGAGTCCAGTAGGTTTGAATTAATAAAACCCACTATTTACTTAACTAAATCGGAGTCCGTTTGACTTACCTTCAACGTAGGGGCATTTTGGTCATTTTGGCATTCTACGGTTATTTTATTTTTTTCGGGACTTCGTCTCGTAAAACGGACCTCACCATTAAATTCAGAGGGTCCAAAATAGTAAGTTTTCATTATTCATTCGACTAATTTAAGCCTCGGAATTTAATTTAAAATTTATTAATTTAAATCACTTATTTAAATTAATTAATATAGCTAATATATATCGTATTTGAGCCCAAACAGACCACATGTGCCTTGGTGGCACAGTGGCTAAGCTTCTCCCCCTTTCTCCTTTGGTCACAGGCTCAATCCACTGCCCATACAAATTTTCCATTCCTCGTTATTATTATTTTTTTTTTTATTTCCTATTCAAGTTTAACCCAACCATTGGATAGCTCTCCTTTCTAACCAAACACTATTTAAACTCAAATTTAAAAATTTACCCATCAAGTACAAGTGTTGGGCAGTCATCTGAATGGGTAGGTCGGGTCAGACCCGACCCGGTTTGGCCAAAATAAAATCACGAAATAGCAGCCGCGCAGCAGCCTTTTCCGGCGTACAGGTTGTCTTCTTCGTCAACGGCGAGTCGCCGGTGACGGGTTTCTTGCGTTTTTCAGCGGGGTTCATACCTACAGATCATGGACAACTCAAATCTACTGTCGGATTTCAAATCGGAGTGCCGGAGCACTCCCAAAATAGCCGGAACAGTAGCGCACCAGGGACTGTGCGGTTTTCCGGCAGCCCCTTTCCCTTCCGTTTTTCCCCGTTTTCTCCTACGGTTTCAATCCCGATTTGATTCTAAAATTTACCTACACCCAAGAGAATCAATTACACATGATCTAAACCAATTGATCGCAACAAAATCACCCCACCCGATCTATTTTTCTCCTCTGTTTTTCACTGTTTCCCCACGTTCAGTTCTATTTGTTTTTTTTTTTCTTTGTGTTCCTTGATTCAATTTGAATACAACCAATTTCCATGCTTAATTAAATCTAAAAATCAAATCTATAATTCGTGCTTCGAATTTAAAAGAAAGAAAATTAGATACCCTGTTGTGCGCTATTGAGGCTTTAACGTCTCAGATCCGAACGGTGTTGGTGGTGTCTACGATGTAGGACTGTTGGAGTTTGATGGTGGTCTGTTGCAGAGACACGGTGCAGAGACTATTGGTGTTCATTGATGGTGCACGGTGCGGTGGGGGTGGTTACTTCCATTCTTGACGGCGTGGTCGTGTCCTGGGTCGGTTACCTCCACCCTTTCAGAAACGTCGCCACCTTCACTCAACAGGACATGGATTTCCCGATCTTCTGCACCAGGGTTCCAGAGAGTGAAGGCAACGGCTGAAGGCGGTGCGACAGTGGTTGCGATGGTTTGGATTTGTTGATTGGTTGGAAATGAAATTAGAGACGGAGTCTGCTCAGAGTATCTATGGATACCAAATCACATTTCAAATTTAATTTTCTCAGTTGCACAGCCCCACTGCGTCAGCCCAGTATCTCTCACAAATTTTGTGCTCCCCTCTCACTTCCCATTCCTTTCCTTATAATTCTGTGTTACCTAGAATCCCCGCCTCTTCATTTGCTGCGCCGTAACCCCCCATCCGTTTTTCTTCTCTTTTGTTTTTTTCTCTTCAGTTACATGTTATAACTGATTACACCACACATATACATATTTCTTTATTTATTTACATATTCACACCTTTATATATTCATATATATATATATATATTGTTCACATATTACATTCTCATTTTTATTTCTTTCCAATTCTCATTTTTTTCATTTAACTTTTATTTTATTTTTCTTTTTTTTTATATTTTTTTTTCATTTATTTTATTTTCCTTATTTAAAATTTCGTTTTTAATTTCGGTATTCGTTCATGGCTTTCTCGACATCGCTTGGGCATTATCCGTACCTTCGAGTCTATTTAAATTTCACAACCGTCCATTCCTTTCGATATCATAACATAAAGCCTATCGGCTCAGTTTTACCGGGTTTGTCCGGTTATAATTTGGGTCAGGGTATTACATTCTACCCCCCTTAAATTGAGTTTTGTCCCCAAAACTCGAATGTTCGTAATCCATGAAACTCTGTCACCTCATCATGCTTGTTCCATCATAATTTCTTTCGTAACCTGTCCCTTGGACTTATCTCTATTCTTCATATAACTGTAGCTAGTCATTTTTTTTTTTTTAATTACTTGACTATTTCCCCTTGTTACCAGTATCTTGACTAGTTCTACATCTAGTCATTACATTCATCTCATTTGGTACCAAGTCGTGATTACCCTACTGATCATAGACTATCAACTTCCATACCTTGATCTTTTTTCTTTTTCTTTTTTTCCGATCCGTTTATTTGGTAGAGGTCATAGGAAATCAACAACGTAACTAGACTACACCACCTCTATGGTTAAATTGTCTTGGGTTTATCATTCACGTACGTTAAGTTTTACTAAGGATAGAGTATCATATTCCTTTTTGTTTTCATGAGCATCTTTTGGTTCATGTCAGGACGATTTACTCGTATTCTCTTTGCATTACAATATTTATCCCTTACATAGGTAACCTCAGATTCATTCGAAATTTTTATTTGTGATTCTCAATCACGTGTTCATTTCTTGAAAATTTATCAATCCTTTATTCATTTCATTGTTGGTATTATTCGTTGGCATTCCTGCCTCTGTGTTCAGATTCGTGTGCATTTATCCTTTTATGAATTAACTAGGTTGAGGAAATCAGTTCCTTCATAGATTAAAGTATGTTACATATATTTAGAAAATTTCAGGATAGTCTTTTACCCCAATCACTGATTCTTCATATGAGAGTCTACTTCGAAAGTGTTCTTAATGGTGTTATCAGATTTAGTTTACCTTGAATTTTTTTTTTTTACATCATTTGATCAGTTCAAATCTCAAAGTCTTATGACTTTTTAATTTATAATTATTAGTTTGGTTTCCCTTACCTTTGCTCAGAACAGGTTGTTCATATTCTAAGAAACACTATTCTATTTTTCCTGATACTTTTACATTTACGGTTTCCTTTTAAACCAGTCTCCTAGACTCATTGTTGGCAATTAAAGTTTTACTAAGGTTTCACCAAATCATCGTAAATTATCGTTCTCAATTTATTGTAGTCTTAGTCATTCATACTTCCTTTCACCATCACAATTTCCCTCGTAGTACTTTAAGGATTATGCATCATTTCATTTCATAGTTTCTGCAAATGATTTATTACTAGTTCAATCTTTACTATCATTTAGATCGCATTGATCCCTAAAAGTTATTTAGAACCATTTATCGTGTACGTTCAACTAGTTTGATAGAGTATCATCTATATTTATTTTAAATCTATTACTCAGATAATACAATTCATTAAGTCTTTTCTTATTCATCGCATATCAGTCTCTTTTTAGAATTCTCGTATTTCATAAGGTTACTTCTAACAATCTTGTTCATTTAGTAATTGTCTTCAACATCTATTTATCTTTTACTCTATCAAGGTTTAACAAGTTTTCATACCGCTACAATTCCTTTCCAAGATTTCTTGAGTATAACCACTATCTACTCTTCACGTCTTGCTCATCTCTCTATATTATTTATTGAGACCTTCTTTAGTATTTTCAACGTCAAAGTTTCAAGAATTCTCATCACTTTCCTTTAAATATACTTTCATTTTGTAAGGTTACTATTTACCTGATCATTTTAGTTGTTCAAGATTTATCTAGTTTCATTTAGCATATAATCTTTTTCTCTGAAGACTATTAAACTTAGTACATAAACTTGTTATCGCTTTCTAACATTCATTTATTACTTAACTCATCTAAATCATCAAATTCTTTCTTAAATTGGCTAATAGTTGTGTAATTACAATCTGTACCTCATATACTCTATGTATATCATTTATCAATAACAATTTCATAGCATTCATCGACATATACCCATAATAAAGCTCTCGGGCGTATTAAAACAGTTAACATGTAACCTAGGGGTTCTGTTTTTAAGTTCAACTCTAACAGTAATGAGGAAGATACTATACAATGTATAAAGCCTATTATCAACAGTATATGTATAGGTCGTAAATAAACTAAAGGAGTACCTACGACTACTGGTACAACAGTCTGATCATCTCTTGGTGTCACTGGGTTTGGTAGGATAGGTGTAGTGGGGTTGTAGAACTCTATTCATTAAGTCTACTAATACATCTGGGGCTTATGTCGTCCCAAAATATCATAAGGAACTCATAGCATCTGTGTTGGTTTCTAAATGTCATTTCTTCTACATCACTAGGCCTAACTTTCAACTATACGCCAATCATTGAGAATACCTGTGCTTTTGATCTGTACCTCGTGTGTTCTATGTTTAACATTTCTAAATAATGATCCTCATGGTAACATGAGAATGGTTTAGTAAATAGCCTATAGTTCATATGCTTTTTTTTTTTTTTTTTTTTAACATTCTCCAACAATAACTTTCCTGATGTAATGGAATCAGTAAATCAATAGTCTAAGTGTTCAGTTGCTAAGTTCAGTTTAGTAGAAATGTAGGGACATGGATAAGTACGTAGAGTTAACATAAAATCTGAGCTGAGCAGTTTATAAACGTTACGAATAACTAGAAACGTACTTGTGACTACTGATATAGTAGCCTAATCATTTCTTGGTATTTATTATTTGCTGTAAAAGATAACAGTTATCATTTACGTAAGAAAAGCAGTCAGCGTTCATATATGAGTCTAACATAGTAACTAAGTATTATCTATGGGTTGACTCCAAGGTAAAGCCTCAATAACCCTTTTCCATTAGTCATTCTAAGCGTTCTACGCTATCCATAGCTATCAATGTATTCCTGGTGTTAACCATCGCTGTAAAAGATAATCACGTAATATTCACATAAGATAATAGTCAGTACTCACATAAAATCTAACATAGTAGTGTCAGTATTATCTATCGACCGCCTCTTAGACTTAACAGTTCTAGTGTCCTAGTTCTGTCTCCCATGACTCACTTAATCCTGTCTCCCATGACTCACTAGAACCTAAGACTCTGCTCTGATACCAAGTTGTCACGACCCGAAACCCACCCTATGCGGATCTCGTATCGTGGGGCCGACCCATGGCCGTCCCTACTTTTTCCATTCTTTTACCAATGATAACAGTAAATAATATAAACATGACATTAAAGTGCGGAAGCTTTATTACAATTATTGTTCAAACACTAAACTTTAAACTAACAATAAACTGATCCTAAACCACTCTTAGGTGGTGAGTACATGGGAGAGACTTCGTTCACTATTCTCATGCTCCTCAACTGTCTTCCTATGCTTTTGAACTCCTACTATGGTTCTGTAACATTTTTACCTGAAAAAAATTTAGTAAGGGGTGAGCTACAAACTCAATAAGTAAAAGCCTATCTCAAATACGGGTTAAAGAGTACATAGGAAAGCATGAATTTCAAGGTAACATGATAGCCAGTCATGACAACGTTTTCAATTAATAGTGAAGTATTAAAGCACAATAATCATAATCAACATGAGTGCTGCCGCAATAAAACGGTCACAGTCAAGTACAATTAGAAGGTCCTGTCAATCCCGTCAAACGACCCGTAGGTCCTGTCAATCCAGTCATTCGACCCGTAGGTCCTGTCAATCCAGTCATTCGACCCGAAGGTCCGATCAATCCAGTCATTCGACCCGAAGGTCCCATTTCCACTTTCCATTCACAGTCTCGACATTCAGTTATAAATTAAGTTTCCATCGCATATAAGGTATGAAATAACATGACATAAACATACAGTGCAATGAATCAAATCATGAGATATCAATCAATAGGCATCCACCAGATAGGACAATATCAATGGTGGGAACAATAACAGTGAATGAGTACAAGTTTTGGCAGTAATAGAAAGATGGTGGCTTGGAAAACCACGTATAAGAGATAGGAATCCACTTACCTTATCAATGTCTTAATATCCCGTGACTTTCTCCTTTCCTTTTGACTTGCCTATAAATCAATAAACATGTTTCAGCTTTCATATCATTTACCGAATTTATGCCTCGTTACTTTAAATACCTCCCTTACTAATTTATACTTTACGATTTCCATTTTAAACTTAATTTACCCAAGGGCAAAATGGTCATTTACGTGTCTCTACTTTTTGGGTTCTGTTTTCATAAGTTGGACTTCACCGTTGAGTCCAGTAGGTTTGAATTAATAAAAACCCACTATTTACTTAACTAAATCGGAGTCCGTTTGACTTACCTTCAACGTAGGGGCATTTTGGTCATTTTGGCATCTACGGTTATTTTATTTTTTTCGGGACTTCGTCTCGTAAAACGGACCTCACCATTAAATTCAGAGGGTCCAAAATAGTAAGTTTTCATTATTCATTCGACTAATTTAAGCCTCGGAATTTAATTTAAAATTTATTAATTTAAATCACTTATTTAAATTAATTAATATAGCTAATATATATCGTATTTGAGCCCAAACAGACCACATGTGCCTTGGTGGCACAGTGGCTAAGCTTCTCCCCCTTTCTCCTTTGGTCACAGGCTCAATCCACTGCCCATACAAATTTTCCATTCCTCATTATTATTATTTTTTTTTTATTTCCTATTCAAGTTTAACCCAACCATTGGATAGCTCTCCTTTCTAACCAAACACTATTTAAACTCAAATTTAAAAATTTACCCATCAAGTACAAGTGTTGGGCAGTCATCTGAATGGGTAGGTCGGGTCAGACCCGACCCGGTTTGGCCAAAATAAAATCACGAAATAGCAGCCGCGCAGCAGCCTTGTCCGGCGTACAGGTTGTCTTCTTCGTCAACGGCGAGTCGCCGGTGACGGGTTTCTTGCGTTTTTCAGCGGGGTTCATACCTACAGATCATGGACAACTCAAATCTACTGTCGGATTTCAAATCGGAGTGCCGGAGCACTCCCAAAATAGCAGGAACAGTAGCGCACCAGGGGCTGTGCGGTTTTCCGGCAGCCCTTTTCCCTTCCATTTTTCCCCGTTTTCTCCTACGGTTTCAATCCCGATTTGATTCTAAAATTTACCTACACCCAAGAGAATCAATTACACATGATCTAAACCAATTGATCGCAACAAAATCACCCCACCCGATCTATTTTTCTCCTCTGTTTTTCACTGTTTCCCCACGTTCAGTTCTATTCATTTTTTTTTTCTTTGTTTTCCTTGATTCAATTTGAATACAACCGATTTCCATGCTTAATTAAATTTAAAAATCAAATCTATAATTCGTGCTTTGAATTTAAAAGAAAGAAAATTAGATACCCTGTTGTGCGCTGTTGAGGCTTTAACGTCTCAGATCCGAACGGTGTTAGTGGTGTCTACGGTGTGGGACTGTTGGAGTTTGATGGTGGTCTGTTGCAGAGACACGGTGCAGAGACTGTTGGTGTTCGTTGATGGTGCACGGTGCGGTGGGGGTGGTTACTTCCGTTCTTGACGGCGTGGTCGCGTCCGTCCTGGGTCGGTTACCTCCACCCTTTCAGAAACGTCGCCACCTTCACTCAACAAGACATGGATTTCCCGATCTTCTGCCCCAGGGTTCCAGAGAGTGAAGGCAATGGCTGAAGGCGGTGCGACAGTGGTTGCGATGGTTTGGATTTTTTGAATGGTTGGAAACGAAATTAGAGACGGAGTCTGCTCAGAGTATCCATGGATACCAAATCATATTTCAAATTTCATTTTCTCAGTTGCACAGCCCCACTGCGTCAGCCCCGTATCTCTCACAAATTTTGTGCGCCCCTCTCACTTCCCATTCCTTTCCTTATAATTCTGTGTTACCTAGAATCCCCGCCTCTTCATTGGCTACGCCGTAACCCCCCATCCGTTTTTCTTCTCTTTTGTTTTTTTCTCTTCAGTTACATGTTATAACTGATTACACCACACATATACATATTTCTTTATTTATTTACATATTCACACCTTTATATATTCATATATATATATATATATATATATATATTGTTCACATATTACATTCTCATTTTTATTTCTTTCCAATTCTCATTTTTTTCATTTAACTTTTATTTTATTTTTCTTTTTATTTTTTTTTTATATTTTTTTTTCATTTATTTTATTTTCCTTATTTAAAATTTCATTTTTAATTTCGGTATTCGTTCATGGCTTTCTCGACATCGCTTGGGCATTATCCGTACCTTCGAGTCTATTTAAATTTCACAACCGTCCATTCCTTTCGATATCATAACATAAAACCTATCGGCTCAGTTTTACCGGGTTTGTCCGGTTATAATTTGGGTCAGGGTATTACATTTATTTTAGCTCAAAGGTGACCAAAAATCCATGCTCAAACCCATTTTGCCAACAATCCCCCACATGAATGAAATTGGCTGAAAAAAATGCAAATGCTATGCAGACACTAAAAGAGTATATTTGGAAATCTCCAATATAGAGAAAGGTAGTTTGTGACCTTGAACCTTTCCTTATGAAATATTATCGGAGATATTAGTTGATTAATGAACATGATCTCTTAAACTATTTAACCATTTATGTAAATCAAGACAATAACATTCACGTAGAATCTTTCCTGACACAGTTGATGTCACGCGTCGAATTTTCACAAACCCGGGGAGTGAGTGAAAAGAAATGAGAAAAGTAAATGAAAGGTCATAAGGTGGATTTAATTTCTCATTCAATCATTTCCCCCTATTTTCCCCGAAATTAGAAGTGGAGATTTATTAACTAGACCCACCCAAGACGAGTCCCAAATGGTAGCCAAACATTTCCCCCCACTAATGGTCAAGGTAGTCCAAACATGGTCTCTAAAATAGTCCCAAGTCATCCCCAAAAAAGCCCTGGAATGATGGCCCAAATGGGCCCTAAGATACCCCAAGGTATGGGCCAAGAATAGGTCAAAAGGTCTACCAAAATATGTCTAAGGAAGTGGCCAAACATGGCCCAAATAAGTGACCAAAAATAGCTCAAAAGGGTGGCCAAACGTGGCCCAAAGGTTGGCCAAACATGGCCCAATAGGGTGCCCAAACATGGTCAAAAAATGTGCCCAAACATGACTCAAATAGGTGGCCAAAGAGGCAAGAGTCAGGGGGTGTTAGGTTGGGCGTGTCATGACAAGGCAGCAATAGGCCACGCGCAAGGCAGTGGGCGCATAGGGGCAGGCTGCAGGCGCGCGGTGGGCAGCAGGCATGGAGCACAGCACGCGCGAGCAGGCGCGCAGCAAGGGGTTGGCATGGCCTGGGGTCGCGTCACTGTAACGACTGCAACCTGATTTTCCATTCTTTGTGCAGAAACACTGTAGCGACTGCGACTACATTGCTCTGTCCCGCAGCCAAATTTTTTTGTTTTCCAAATTTTTTTTCCCAAGTTTTGAAGGATACTTTTACCCCATTTTTAGCCCATTACTTTAAGGTTTTCAACCCCCCCTTGTAGGCACCCTTCTCACCTATTTATAGGGTATTTCACACACCTAATTTCTACCTTAATTTCACAAAATTTTTGACATAACTTCCTTTATTTTCTAAGCATTTTCCCACCTAATATTTTGCAACAATCCATCCATATAAGTATGTGCACATCCCATCCTCACTCAATGGCCACTGCCATGCCCTGAATTTCCACAAACCCGGGTAGTGAGTGAAATAAACAAAAAGGAAATAATAAAGGACAATTACATGCATGCCAAACACTAACCCAATCCCTGTTCTGACACTAATCCATAGGGCCTTGCCCGTTGTTTCATAACATACAGATAAACATGTATAGTTTAGGGCTTATGCCCTTGTACAACATCAAAATATGCCCCAAGAGCCAAAATCCTCCATTATCCATGTCTCTTTTGTTCTTCAAGACTTCCTCAAGTCTCAAGTCTCAAGTCTCAAGTATCAGGAGCGTCATCTGTAATATGATATCCCACGAATGGGTCAGCTCAACTGCTGGTATAACATAATGCTAATACAAGAAACAAGGTTAAGGCGTGGCATGTGCAAAGTGTACATTTATAATTTAGATGTTTTCTAGTTTATTAATACGATGCAATGGAAATATGCATGACGCACCCATGTACTCTATGCCACACCCATGTCTCGTTTACGGACCACATCCGATGGATCTGTGTACCAACTCCAGTTTACGGGCCTCCCCTCGGTGGATCTGGGCACCAATGCAATGGCCAATTTTGGGTTTTACCACAATATCTACACCCTCATAATGCATAGCACCACGTGCTCAACTCACACCATGTTTCCAAAAGATTCACCATATGCCAATAAGCTTTGATTGCACCACACAACAATATAACCTCAACGAAGCATGCTTTAAATGATGTATCATACTCGAAGCAACAATAATATTTAAATCACGAAACTTGTTCCACATGAATACATATCTCATACAGTCAATTCAAACACATGGTCACAGTTCACATTCATCACTTCACTAAATTCTCAAAGAATGTAAGAAACCCACAAGCACGTAAACAAACAACTCTAAATTACCAAGCAAACATATTCCAAATAATTTCCCAACAACAGTTAAGCATATAAATCATTCAATTTACTCATAAAATATCCCTAAACTTAATCCTATTTCTTACTTAGCAAATCATCATACCTAGAAGGGTTTTTCTCAACCCTTGGAAGTCGCGTCTGTAGTGTAGTCGAACCAAACAGTGAGAATGTAGAAGGACAAACCGCCTTCTTTCACTGTTTTGGCTCCCTTTTTCTTCCAATTAGTTTCTGCACCTTATAGGAATCATTACACATCATTTAACCCAAGTTTTAAGCCTGAAAATCCTAAAACCGAATTATTTCCAAAAACCTGCAACTCCCTTTTTCTCTCTTGTTTTTGAACCATTTTAGCTAGTTCTTTTGGTAATGTGTTCCATATTTCATGCTAAACAAGATCCTAGTTTTTAAACTAACTTTCATGCTAAAAAAAGATTAAAACACAAGCTAACTGGCTTACTTCCTTCCTGGGTTTCTTGGTGTTGCAGTATCTCTCCCCCTTCTCATTTTCTCCCCTCTTGAATCCTTTAAATCCCCCCTTACTGCTCTCAGTTTTTATTTCTTCTCCTTGTTTCTTCTGCCCTTCTCTCTAACCCAATGGACACATATGTATATACTCACATCATAACTCTCTCTCTGCATCAGACCTGCACACACTCAATAACCAGTCTGCTTTGCACACTCACACACTCCTCCACTTTCTGCACTCACACAATCCCATGCTATATATATATGCATATATGTATATATATATATATATATTTATATACATGCACACATATGACAGCACACTGCTCCTCCTCATTTTCTCCCATTTTTTGACTTCCCTTACGATTTCTTTCTTCCCTCTCTAATTGCATTAAATGGGAGGGTTGAACTTTTTGTTTACATATATATATATATATGTATATAATATTACACACACATACCCATACCAATGCCAATTGACACACACATACACTGCTCACACAACAGTACACACACATAACCTGTTGTTTCCCACTTCCTTTTAGTATATGTATACATATACAATTCACTACCCATACATATATACAATACATTATATATTATATACATATTCTACCATATATATCTACACATCTCATACACAAAAATTTATGAAATGAAGATTCTTATTCCAAAAATTTAGATTTTTACATCCTTCCCCCTTAAAGAAATTTCATCCCGAAATTTAGAAATATACATCAGTGAAAAAACAACTCAGGATATCTAGCATGGACCTCAGCCTCACGTTCCCATGTAGCTTCCTCGACCCCATGATGGCTTCAAAGGACCTTGACCAAAGGGATGGTCTTGCCACGCAAAACCTGGTCCCTCGAGTCCAATATCTGCACGGGTCTCTAGTCATAAGAAACGTCACCAACTGAAGATCCACCCAATCTAACACATGTGAAGGGTTGGGCTCGTAACTCCTCAACATCAAAGACATCGTGAACCCTAGATAGCTGTGGCGGTAATGCTAGCTTATAGGCCACCTCACCAACCTTCCCAAGGATCTCAAATGGGCCTATAAACCGTGGCGACAGCTTCCCACTGCACCCAAATCTCCTCAATCCCTGCCGTGGGGCTACCTTGAGGAACACATGTCCCCCAACATCAAATGACAGAGGTCATCGCCTCTTGTTTGCATAACTTTTTTGGTGGCTCTGTGTGGTCAACAAACGCTGTCTAATCACTTGTATCTTGTCCGTGGTCTCACAGACTATGTCAAGCCCTAAAGCAGCTATCTCTGCTACCTCAGTCCAACATACAGGTGAGCGACACGGCCTACCATCCAACACCTCAAATGGTACCATCTCAATGCTAGACTAATAATTGTTGTTGTAGGCAAACTTTACTAAAGCAAGGTGATCCTCCCAGCTACCCCTGAAGTCCATAACACAGGCCCTAAGCATGTTCTCTAGGATCTAAATGGTACGCTCTAACTGACTGTCAGCTGAGGGTGGAAGGCAGTACTAAACTGTAGCTGAGTCCCTAAGGCTGTCGAAGACTCTGCCCAAACCGTGCAGTGAAACGTGTGTCTCTGTCTGAAACAATGGAAACAGGAACTCCATGTAGTCGTATTATCTCTCGGACATACAACCTATTGAGGACATCCGCTGAATCTGTCGCTCTAATCGGTAGGAAATGTGTGGACTTCGTTAACCTGTCAACTATAACCCAAACTACATCGTGACCTCTAGGTGACTTCGGAAGGCCTATCACAAAATCCATAGTAACGTGCTCCCACTTCCATTCGGCCACTGGCAATGGTCGTAACAAACCCCCAAGCCTCTAGTGCTCAGTTTTCACCTGCTGGCTCGCGAGACATCTAGATACAAACTGTACTACGACTACCTTCATCCCCGTCCACCATTACTAGCGGCATAAATCATGATACATCTTAGTGCCCCATGGGTGTACTGCTAGGCGTGAATGATGGAAATCTGTATGGACATCAGTCCTAAGAGGCTCTGGAAAAAAACCTCTATCCATATACCTCAAGCTAAGGTCAGAATGAACTATCCACCCCTCAAAGCCCTCGGTACTAGTAACTCGAGCTCGAATCTACTCTGCCTCTGTGTCTTGTAACTGTGCCTCAATAACCCTGCTCAATAGTGAAGGTTGTGCACACACATTGAACAGTGTGGCACGTCCTTCAGACTTGGCAAGCTTTAAGTCAAACTCTCCAATGTCTCCCATCATCTCCCACTCTCTAATAGCAATGCTAGTTACAGTGCTCCTCAGCCTCCTACTAAGTGCATCTGCTACGACATTGGCCTTCCCAAGATGGTGCTGAAGGTCAAAGTCGTAGTCCTCCATATATTCCATCCATCTCTTCTGCCGAAGGTTCAAGTCCTTCTACGTGAAAATGTATCTAAGGCTCTTGTGATCTGAGAACACCTCGAACCTCACCCCATATAAGTAGTGTCACCAACTTTTAAGTGCAAAAATGATGACAGCTAACTCTAAATCATGTGTGGGGTAGTTCTGCTCATGGCTCTTCAACTGACAAGAACCATAGGCTACCACTCTACCCTCTTGCATCAACACACAGCCTAATCCCTCTCGTGAAGCATCACAATACACTGTATAACTCATACCTCCCTTAGGTATAATCAAGACGGGTGCTGAAGTCAGTATTTTCTTCAACTCCTGAAACGACTGCTCACAGTCATCTCTCCACTCAAATCTAATGCCCTTACGCGTCAGATGAGTCATCGGCAAGACAAGATGAGAAAACCCCTCTACAAATCGACGGTAGTACCCTGCCAATCCCAAGAAACTCCGAATCTCAAACACATTCTTCAGCCTTTCCCAACTCATAACAGAGTCAATCTTAGAAGGATCCATAGATACTCCACTACCTGACACAACATGGCCTAAAAATGGTACCTCCTGAAGCCAAAACTCACACTTCTAGAACTTAGCAAATAGACGGTGCTCCCTCAAAATCTGTAACACAGTCCGTAGATAAAAGGCATGCTCATCTTCAGAAGGTGAGTAAATCAAAATACCATCAAAAAACACCACGACAAAACTGATCTATTTAAGGACCAAAGATACGGTGCATCAAGTCCATGAATGCCATCGGGGCATTTGTCACACCGAATGGCATAACTACAAACTTATAATGGCCTAACGAGTACGGAAGGCTGTCTTCGCTATATCCACCTCCTGTACTCTCAACTGATGATACCCAGACCGAAGATCAATCTTCGAGAAACATCTCAAACCCCTAAGTTGATCAAACAGGTCATCTATCCTCAATAAAGGGTACTTGTTCTTGATAGTAACCCGGTTTAGTCTCTTATAGTCCACACATAAACATAGTGTCCTATCCTTCTTCTTCGTAAATAATGCTAAAGCACCCTACGGAGAAGTACTAGGACAGATAAACCCCTTACCCTGCAAGTCAGTCAACTGCTCCTTCAGTTCTCTCAACTCAGTGGGAGCCATGCGGTAAGGTGGAATGGAAATAGGCACAATGCCTAGGATAAGCTCTATCGTGAACTCTATCTCTCGTCTCGACGGTAGACTAGTCAAGTCATCTGGGAAGACATCAGGAAACTCATCCACTACTGGTGGCAACACACTCTCTGTAGTCCCACTACCACTTATAACCAAGCTAGCCAACATGTAACTATGGCCTCCCCAACTCCGCGAGTCGTATAAAGGTGGCACTTAGAAATCCCCACGATTTCCTATGAAATGAAAGCTATCCCCCTCAGGAGTACATACTGTCACTCTCCCTCTGTAGCAATCTATACTTGCCCGGTAAGTAAAAAACCAATCCATCCCGAAAATAATATCAAAGCCAGTCATGTCAAACAAAATGAAATCAAAGTAAAGGGTGCGATCAACTATCTCTATCGAGCAATCTCTACAGATTCTCGTCAATATCACACTACCCCCAACTGGTGTGTCAACATGCAATGATGGATCCAACCGATCTATATCCAACCCCAATGTCATGGAAAACATGGTAGATATAAATGAATGAGATGCACCTGAGTCTATCAGTACACTGGCCCATGAACTAAATACAAGGAATGTACCTCGAACCACTGATGGTCCAGAAGTAGAGGCCTCCGGTGTGGCTACTGCATAAACACGGCCCTGAGTAGTCTGGCCCTGCTTACCTCCCCCTCTCTGTCCCTGCTATCCTCCTCCCCTCTGTACAGGAGCTCTAACACTCAGTGCGGAGGGTGCAGACTGGAAATATGGCACTGGGGGTCTGTGGCCTAGTTGTGACTGTAGTAAACGCATCTGGGTATGCTGGTAATAATGGGACCTCGGTGTGCTTTGTGAGGTCTGCCCCTGAGGACAGTTGGCCCTAACATGGCCCGTTTGGTGGCAAGTGTAGCAAAGTCATGGAGCTCCCTACCCCTGACTCTATACCTGAAGTGGAACAGACATCTGACTCGGTCCAGCCCCATATCCCTGACTGGGGTCTTTCTATGGGCAATCAGCCATTCTATGGCCAGGCTGTCTACACCGGTAACATGTAATGGGTCCCTGTAATACCCCCCTCGAGGAGCAACAGACATAACAGGCTGGGGGGCTAAGAACTGAATAGGCCTCTGGGATGTCGATGGAAAAGATGCACCGGTTCGGGACCTCTTCAACGGTCTCCCACCAGTGTGAGTCAGGGTAGGCACAGTAGGCTGGGCAGACGTAGACACTAATGTTGTGGCCGTCCTGCCCTGGGTCCGAGATTCCCAGATCCCTCTAATGTCAGCCAGCTCCCTCTCCACTCTGGTGGCCCTGGTCACCGCTTCCTCATACGTGTCCATAATGTGTCCGGTCAATCTCTTCCTAATAGATGCCTTCAACCCCTTGACAAAATGAAAGACCCTCAGACGCTTATCTCCAATAATGTGTAGGGCAAATCTCCCCAATGCAGTAAATCGGGACTCGTACTGAGTCACTGTCATATCCCTCTAGAGTAGTGTCCCAAAATCCAAGACTGTCTGTACTAAATATTACACTTACAACTTCAAAAGTAATGTCCACTACTATCTAGCTGACTGCTACTGTTACTACTCTTCTACAGCTTCATTTCCTGAAAGGGGTGGTAAGTTGGGGGGTGAGCTAACTAAAGCCCAATAAGTAATTATCCTTTGCTCTGTCATGTGTACATGAATATAGAAAGCATTATCCATAAAAGAACTAGGATAAATGCAGATGTGCTAGCTAGTCAATGAATATAGAACTCAATATCAAATGATAGAAACTCAAATGATAAAGCAATGAAATCTGCCTAATAATATAATCATACAAGCTACAGTCATGAGCTGTCTCAAGTATAATCATATGCACTCAAAAAATTGTGAAATCTCATGATCATCCAATAACAATATAACATGATCAAGCTATGATAATCAATAAGAGATATTGATAACAACAAATGTGGATGCACTTTAACTTGGGGCCCGGCATACCCCTTAATCCATTTTATTCTCTTTTCCTCGATCCCTCAGTCAAGCACTAACCCGTCGGTTCAGTACTCGCCTCACAGATCCCAGTTTAGTTGCCATTTTAAATACCACTTTTTATTTGGTTTTCCTGACCCGTAGGTCCAGTAAGCATCAGATGGAGTTTGTGACTGAGCACCAATCCTGCTATAATATAATATATCAAGATCATGCTAAATCCAATGGACAGTAAATGAAATAACACTATCTCAACAGCGAAAGAACTATTGCCTTAACAGGCCAATATAAACTGGCTGCTGAGATCTTGCCCCTTGAGGCCTATGTACAGAGCGTACAGAAATCATGATCAAGATATACAACAGTCAATAAACACTTTCCACAAGATAAAGCAATATCAATGTGGACTTGATAAACGTTCTGGTATGTATGGAGTACAATAAGTGATATAGGAAAAACTGTTGACATGGCTTGGAATGTAACATGTACAGAGATCAGAGATTACTTACTTCTTAAACCATTTCTGTTCCTTCACAATAAACTCAAGTCACTGTTTCTTCCTCTTTGAAATCCCTATTCATCAATAAATAGTATATCTCAGTTTACTTTTTCATGAGTTATGCTATTCATCAAATTTTATGCCTCTTTACTATTAGTTCCTCTTTACTAATTTAGATTCTACTATTGAATCCGGAACGTCGAACAAAGTCGATTTAGGCTTTCGCGGAATTCAATTCGGACTTTGGTACTAAAAAGGGCAAAATGGTCATTTTGCACTTTTACGGGTATTTTTATTTTTGGGACCTCGTCTTGCTAAACGGACCTCACTGTTGGTCTTAGGATGTCCGAGATAGTTAAAATACACTATTCATATGTTTAATTTGGACATCGTTACTAGAAAGGGTAAAATGGTCATTTACACTTTAGCAGTTCACACTTTTTGAGACCTCTTTTTGTAAATCGGACTCCACGGTTGAGTCTGGAATGCTCAAAATAATAAAAATTTACTATTCTTTTATTTTAATCGGAGTTCGTTTGACTGCTTTTTGACTTAGTGGCATTTTTCTATGATTTTAAATTAATTAAATATATTAATATTTAATTAATAGTTTATTCTGGGGGTCAAATCATAATAACTAAAAGTTTAAGGGTCAATCTGAAATTTCTATAACTTCTGGGTCAATTTGTAACTTCTAAAAATCATATTCTAAATAGGGATAACCAAACAGTGGTTAATTACAAAACAGGGATAGGATATCCCTGTTCCTGTTTTCCCCCCAATTTCTAATTTCTTGTCCCTGTTACCAAACACTCCGAATTTGATTTAAAAATATTTTAAACTTTAGTTAAACTGTGTCGTTTCGGATACCCATTCTAATTCGGTTGGGTCCTGACCCGGATCCGATCCAAACCCAATTCCTTCTTAAACCGACATGCCCCTTGATTTCACGGTCGTCTTCCCCATTACTCCGGTAGGATTTATTAGGGTTCCGTCACCATCTCCGATGACGGCAACCTAAATCCGATCAGTTTTTTGACCTAGCTCAATGCAATTCTCTCTATTTTTCCATGGAGATCTCGAATCCACTTTTGGTTTTCAATTTAAAGCATTAAATCCTCATGAAATTGGCCAAACCCGTGGCTCCGGCCAACTGTAAATTTCTGATTTCCTGCTTATTTCCCCACTGTTTTCACTTCTTTCTTTCTTTTTTTTTTTTTTCTTTCTACACTTTATAGGATAAATCCTAGACCATTCAATCAATTTTTCATGCATAAAATATAAACGATTTTCAATATATACTAAGACTTGTAACTTACATTTTCTCACTAGTTTTTGGCCCATTTTGAGTGATTCTTTTTGTGTTTTATTCCATTTCTCATGCAGATTTGAACCCTACTAATTAAACAACCTATCATGCTCTTAAAACCAAAAACAAAATGAGACCCACTTACCTGATTTTTCTTGTTGCAAGTTTCCTCTTTCACTTCTGTTTTCCTTTTGGTTTGCTTCTGGTGTTCTTCCCAATTAGTTTCCCAACCTTTGAGACATCACAGTTTCTGAATCCCTCTCATTTTATCCTCCCGTATATATATAAAACTTCCATCGCCTCTTTCTCTCTCCTCTCCTTCTCTCTCTATTCCCTCTTTATCTACTTGCAGCCTTCCTTGACTCAACTTTCTGCCCCATTTAATTTTTAATTTCTCTTCTTCTAAGAATGCAGCTTTGCATTCAATTTGTGTAGGATATTTGTGTATATGTAATATAATATATATATCACACACTACACACACACCAACACACACACACCTTGGCCGACACACACACACTGCAATAACATGTTGTTGCTTGGCAGTTTCTTTTCCCTTTTTCTTTATCTTAATTTAATTACGTGTATTTATATACATATGTATACAATACATTACATTATACACATATATACACATATAAAATACATATTTTTATACATGTATTTATAACCATATATATATATATAACTATATTTTTAGTCACGTATACATACACTAATATTTCGTGAACTATGCATATGTATATACGTATGCATGCATGGGTTGCATGCATGTACGCTTTTCAAGGTAAGGTTTTGAGTTGCTCGGGTACTGCCTGACACTGGCTATATCACTGATACTATTCACTTTTTAAAATTGTACTGTACATACAATAAAATAATATAGAGCTCTAAACAGCTCGGGTACAACTGAGAGTTCATTGCCCGACCCAGTCTACCTCGGTATAAGTGCCCTATCCCGGGTCTGGATATCACAGACTTCCATTCTCATCAACACATAAAATGTAAAGTACAGTCAAGAAAATAAATTGTTCATGTCATTATAGACTTATGCCCTTACATATCAAAATATGACCCCAAGAGCCACATACACTTATAGGTTCCTTCCCTTTTCTTTCATTAAAACCTTATCAAATCTCAAGTAGCAAAGGCGTTATCTGTAATATGATATCCCACGAATGGGTCAGCTCAACTGCTGGTATAATATAATGCTAATGCAAGAAACAAAATTAAGGTGTGGCATGTGCAAGTGTACATTTATCTCTACATGTCATCCAATATCATCAATGCAGTACATGAGCAATATGCGTGTCACACCCATGCAAACTCTATGCCACACCCATGTCTCACTTTACGGTCCTTCCCCGCTGGCATGAGTATCACCTGTATGTCTCACTTTACGGTCCGTCCCCGCTGGCATGAGTACCAATGGCTGATTTTGGATTTTTCACCACAGGATCTACACCCTCATAATGTATAGCACCACGTGCTCAACCCACACCATGCTTTCAAGGAATCACACTATGCCAATATGCCTTGATTCTACCATGCAATAATGCAATCTCAATGAAACAATTTATCAACACATAAAGCATGTTTTATATAATGTATATTCTACTTAAAGCAACAATGAAATTAAATCACAAAGCTTCTTTCACAAGTCTGCATATCATAAACAATCAACTTAATCACATGCTTGATTTACACATTCACCATCTTGACAATTCTCTAAAAACATAAATCACACACTGTAACAACACATGGAATATATATGTAGTCATGACCCACATCCATCACTTAACCAAACTTTTAGAAGGATAACAAGAAACACATAAGCATATAAACAATCAAACAGATATGTGAATCATTAAGTCAACATGGCAATCACTCCTAAACTTAATCATATTTCTTACTTAGCAAAATATCATACCTGATAGGTTTGTCTCAACCCAAAGAAGTTGTGTTTGCTATGTAGCAGAACTAACAGTGATAATGTAGAAGGTCAGACCGCCTTTTCCTTGCCTTTCAGTGTCCCTAAAATCATAAAATGTAACTCGGTCTAATGCCACTTGAATTATGTTATTCATCAAATTTTATGTCTTTATTTCATGAGTTTCTCTTTTGCTAAAATAGACTCTACCATTGAGTCTGGAACGTCGAAGAAAGTTGGTTTAAGCTTTCGCGGAATTCAATTCGGACATTCGGGCTAAAAAGGATAAAATGGTCATTTTACACTTTTACGGGTTCTTACTTCTTGAGATCTTTTTTCACAAATTGGACTCCACGGTTGAGTCTGGAATGCTCGGAATAATAAAAATTCACTATTGGTTTACTTTAATCGGAGTTCATTCAACTGCTTTTTAACTCATGAGCATTTTTGGTAATTTTTAATGTTCCTACGGTTCTTTTATTTTTTGGGACCTCGTCTCATGTCACGGACCTCACCGTTGGATTCAAAAGGGTCAAGATAGTTAAAATACACTAATGACTTGTCCCATTTGGACTCCGGGCCATTTCGTGATATTTAATTTAATTTAATTAATTAAATTAAGTTAAAATGTACTACATATATATATATATATATTCTGTGCCAAAAAGGGTACGGGATTGTCCCGTCCCAATTGGTTACACGCGCCCCTTCTCACACGGGCAACCCTAGGTTCGAGTCTCACCAACCGTAGTCCCCCACCCTTTTTCATTTTGTTTTTGAACCAAATAGTGGCTAAGCCGCTTATCCACGTGTAGGTTATCCCCCATCCTCAATTTAATTCCCATCCTATTTATTAACCTCAAAACCAAACAGCCCCAATTCCAATTTTAAAAACTCAAACCCTAACGCCCCTAAACAGCAGCGTTCTATTAATGCGATGGCCAACCCCACCGCGTGACATGCGTCCTGAGTCGACACAGCCCCAGTTTCACTCGGTTAGGACTCGACTGAGCCAACCCACGAGTTGACTCAGTGGAGTCGTCTTCTCCCCCACGCTTGAGCCACTGTTGCCGTAATCCTACAAATCTAAACTTTTTAATTTCGTGGATTTTGAGAGATCAAATCTCTTTGTTCTTGGCTCTAAATTGTTTCTGGCACACAAGGGTAGGGTTTGGCATTCGTTTCTAGGATTGGAATGGATCAAAACACTGAGTTCTTCTTCACCAAGGCCGTACCTGCAACTCATTCATGCATGCTTATTTTTGACCCAAACTACATGGGATTTCCTATATTAGGTTCTATTTATCAAGAGGTTCAAGCCCCCATTCCTAAAATCAAGTTTTGAGGCAGTTTGGTGACATTAGCTCCAATGCCCGAAACCTGCAAGTGGGACTTTCTTCCCCATTTCTTGTCCATTTAAAGTGATTCCAATGGATTTGGAATCCTTGGGGGGTCCTTGTTTGGTCCTAAAAGAAAGAATAGATTTCTGTTTTGGTCCTTTCAGACCCAAGCTCTAAGGTGGTCATCCATGGAGGTTTCTTCACGGTTTGGTGTTCTAGGGCTGGTTCAGGGTCCAGATTTCATACCTAAATCAATCCTTACGAATTCTAAATGCCATGCATGCATTTAAAAGCTTAAACAATTCACCTATATGTATAAATTTTTAGAGAGAGAAACAAAGTGGGTTGGTGGGTTTTACCTCAACAATGGCACCTCTCCTTTGGTGGTTGGGATACTGATCCTTTAGGGTTCCTCAGGTATTCACAGCTTCGTATGCAACTCCTTCATCCTTCTTCTTCTTCTTCTTCTTCTTCTCCCTTCACTCTCACTCTCTTCCTCACTTTCTCTCTTTGCCCAAACTCACCTCTCAAAAACTATCTTCTCTCCTTGCTTCTTCTCATTCCTCACAACGCTCCACAGTATACATACCCTTACAGATCATCATAACCCTCTCTCTCTTTTTTCATTTCCCTCTAACCCAACGAATCTTTATATATACACATACATCACCCATTTTCCCCAAGTCTAATCTCCATTTCTCTCTCGGTTCTCCCATTTTCTGACTCCCCTTACTATTTTCTTTCTTCTTCCATGCAAAATGCAGCTTTGCATTTAATGTGTGGGTTGACCTCCTGTGTTTTATACATATATACACGTATATATATATATTATATTACACACAGATACCCACGACAATGCATTGTCATACACCCACACACTCACAGCAGTACACACACATGCTGTTTGATGTGCACCCCCTTGTGTATTGGCACATGTATATATATATATATATATAAATTTAAATACATGTATATACCTATAACATATAGTATCATACACATATACATACATGCCTATACCATACACCATTTGTACACATTTCATACATACACACATATTCATTTTAAAAAAATATTTATTCTAAAAAAAAAATAAAATTGGGTCTTTACATCCTTCCCTCCTTAAAGAAATTTCGTCTCGGAATTTAGAAAAATACATCAATGAACAAACAACTCGGGAAACTTAGCACGGACCTCAGCCTCACGTTCCCAAGTAGCCTCCTCGACCCCATGATGGTTCCAACGAACCTTGACCAAAGGAATGGTCTTGCATCGCAAAACCTAGTCCCTCGAGTCCAATATCTCTACGGTTTGCTGATCATAAGAAACGTCACCCTCTAACTAAAGATCTACCCAATCTAGTACATGTGAGGGGTCAGGCTCGTACTTCCTCAACATCGACACATAGAAAACATCATGAACCCCACATAGTTGTGGCAGTAATGCTAGCTTATAGGCCACCTCACCAACCTTTCCAAGGATCTCAAATGGGCCTATAAACAGTGGCGATAACTTCCCACTGCACCCAAATCTCCTCAATCCTTACCGTGGGGTTATCTTGAGGAACACATAACCCCCAACATCAAATGACAGAGGTCGTCGCCTCTTGTCTGCATAGCTATTCGGGCAGCTCTGTGCTGCCAATAGACGCTGCCAGATCACCTGTATCTTCTCCGTGGTCTCACGGACCAAGTCAGGCCTTAAAACAACTGTCTCTCCTACCTCAGTCCAAAACACCGGTAAACGACACGGCCTACCATACAACGCCTCAAATGGTGCCATCTCAATGCTAAACTGACAGCTGTTGTTGTAGGCAAACTCTACTAAAGCAAGGTGATCCTCCCAGCTACCCTTGAAGTCCATAATACAGGCCCTAAGCATGTCCTCTAGGATCTGAATGGTACGCTCTGACTGGCCGTCAGTTTGAGGGTGAAAGGCAGTACTAAACTGCAGCTGAGTCCCTAAGGTTGTTTAAAGACTCAGCCAAAACCGTGCAGTGAAATGTGGGTCTCTATCTGAAACAATGGATACGGGAACCCCATGTAGTCGTACTATCTCTCAGATATACAACTTACTAAGGACATCCGATGAATCGGTCGCTCTAATTGGTAAGAAATGGGCAGATTTCGTCAACCTGTCCACAATAACCCAAACTGCATCATGGCCCCTAGGTGACTTCAGAAGGCCCATCACAAAATCTATAGTAACATGCTCCCACTTCCACTCGGCCACGGGTAATGGCTGCAACAAACCTCCAGGTCTCTGGTGCTCAGCCTTCACCTGCTGGCACGTGAGACATTTAGACACAAACTGCACCACATCTGTCTTCATCCCCGTCCACCAATACTGGCGGCGTAGATCATGATACATCTTAGTGCCTCTTGGGTGCACTGCTAGGCATGAATGATGGAAATCTCTAAGGACATCAGCCCTAAGAGACTCGGGAAGAAAGACTCTACCCATATATCTCAAGCCAAGGTCTGAATGGACTGTCCATCCTTCAAATCCCTTAAGACTAACAACTCGTGCTCTAATCTACTCTGCCTCTATGTCCTGTAGCTGTGCCTCAATAACCCTGCTCAACAGTGAAGGCTGTGCACACACACTGAATAGTGTGGCATGTCCCTCAGACTTGGCAAGCTCTAAGTCAAACTCTCCAATGTCTCCGATCATCTCCCACTCTCTAATAGCAATGCTAGCTACAGTGCTCCTCGGCCTCCTACTAAGTGCATCTGCTATGACATTGGCCTTCCCAAGGTGGTACTGAAGGTCAAAGTCATAATCCTCTATGTACTCCATCCATCTCCTCTGCCAAAGGTTCAAGTCCTTCTGCGTGAAAATGTATCTAAGGCTCTTGTGATTTGAGAATACCTCGAACCTCACCCGATATAAGTAGTGTCGCCAACTCTTAAGTGCAAAGATGACGGCAGCTAACTCTAGATCATATGTGGGGTAGTTCTTCTCATGGCTCCTCAACTAACGAGAACCATAGGCTGCAACTGTCATGCATCAGTACACAGCTTAATCCCTCTTGTGAGGCATCACAATAAATGGGATAACCCAAACCACCCTCAGGGATAATCAAGACGGGCGCTGAAGTCAGTTTCCTCTTCAGCTCCTGAAATGACTACTCACAGTCGTCTGTCCACTTAATTCTAATGCCCTTGCGCGTTAGACGAGTCATCGACGCGGCAAGATGAGAAAATCCCTCCACAAACCGACAGTAGTATCTTGCCAACCCCAAGAAACTCTGAATCTCAAACACATTCTTCAGCCTCTCCCAGCTCATAACAGAGTCAATCTTAGAAGGATCCACGGATACTCCACTACCTGACACAACATGGCCCAAAAACTGCACCTCTTGAAGCCAGAACTCACACTTTAAGAACTTGGCAAATAAACGGTGCTCCCTCAAAATCTGTAACATAGTCCGTAGGTGAAAGGCATGCTCATCCTTAGAAGGTGAGTAAATTAAGATATCATCAACAAACATTACGACGAACTAATCTATATACTGACCAAAAATACAGTGTATCAAGTCCATGAATGCCGCCGGGGCATTCGTCATGCCGAATGGCATAACTATAAACTCGTAATGGCCATAGCAAGTGCAGAAGGTTGTCTTCACTATGTCCTCCTCCCATACCCTCAACTAAAGATACCCAGACCGAAGATCAATCTTTGAGAAGCATCTTGAACCTCTAAGCTAATCAAATAGATCATCTATCCTCAGTAATGGGTACTTATTCTTAATGGTAACCCGGTTCAGTCTCCTATCGTCCACACACAACTATAATGTCCCATCCTTCTTCTTCGCAAATAGTGCCGAAGCACCCCATAGAGAAGTACTAGGATGGATAAACCCCTTACCCTGCAGGTCAGTCAACTGCTCCTTCAATTCTCTCAACTCAGTTGGAGCCATGCAGTAAGGTGGAATGGAAATGGGTACAGTGCTGGGGATGAGCTCTATCGTGAACTCTATCTCTCGCCTTGGCGGTAAACTAGTCAAGTCATCAGGGAAGACATTAGGAAACTCATCCACTACAGGGGGCAACACACTTTCTGTGGTCCCACTATCACCTGCAACCAAGCTAGCCAACATGTACTATGGCCTCCCCAACTCCTAGAGTCGTACAACGGTAGAACCAAGAAATCCCCACGATCTCCTATGAAATGAAAGCTATCTCCCCTAGAAGTACATACTGTCACCCTCCCTTTATAGCAATCTATACTCGCCAGGTAGGTAAACAACCAATCCATCCCCAAAATAACATCAAAGCCAGTCATGTCAAGCAAAATAAAATCAAAGTAAAGGGTGTGATCAGCTATCTCTAGTAACCAATCTCTACAGATCCTCGTCAATATCACACTACCCCAACTGGTGTATCAATATGCAACGGTGGGTCCAACCGATCTATATCCAACCCCAATGAAATGGCAAGCACAATAGATATGAATGAATGCGATACACCTAAGTCTATCAATACACTGGCCTATGAACTGAACACAAGGAATGTACCTCGAACCACCGAAGGTCCAAAAGTGGATGCCTTTGGGGTGGCTACTGCATAAATATAGCCCTGGGTAGTCTGACCTTGCCTACCTCTCCCTCTCTATCCCTACTGTCCCCCTCCCCTCTGTCCGGGGGCTCTAACACTCTGTGCAGAAGGTGTCGGCGGGTAGTATGGTGCGGGAGGCCTATAGCCTAGTTGAGGTTGTGGTAGAGGAACCTGGGTATGCTAGTAGTACTGTGGCCTCTATGAACTCTGTGAGGTCTGTCCTTGAGGACAGTTGGCCCTAACATGGCTTGTCTGGTGGCAAGTGTAGCAAATCTGTGGAGCTCTACAGGCCTAACTTTGTGCGGGTGGTGGAAACGACCCCTGACTAGACCCGGTCCCCTGTACCAGGCTAGGGTCCCTCAGAGGGCAAGCGGCCCTCTTGTGGCTAGGCTGTCCACACATATAACACGAAGAAGGTCCCTATGATCCCCCTCTTCTAGAAGTGGCTGGTAGAACGGGTCGAGGGGCTAATGACTGGAGGGGTCCCTGTGGTGTCTGTGTAAAAGAAGAAAGAGCTCGAGACCTCTTCGACGGTCTCCCCTTAGTAAAAGTCAGGGTGGGCATATGGATCTGTGCTAGGTGTGTCCTGCTCTAGGCATGGGACTCTCCAATCCCTCTAAGATTGGCCAACTCTCTCTCAACCCTGGTAACCCTGATCACTCCCTCCTCATAGGTCTCCATGATGTGGCCTGCCAGCCTCTCTCTGATAGAGGTCTTTAACCCCTTGATAAAATAAAAAATCCTCGGCTGCTCATCCTTAACGACATGTGGGGCAAACCTCGCCAATGCAGTGAAACGAGACTCGTACTGGGTCACTGTCATGTCCCTCTAGAGAAGCGTCCCAAACTCCTCCCTAAATCCAATCATGGCAGTCTCTAGGAAATAGTGGTCATTGAACATGGCCACAAAAGCATCCCATCCCTCACCAAACCTGTGTAGCCTGTCAGCAGCTACTTCCCACCACTGGCTAGCCAAATCCGTGAACTAGAAAGTAGCACACCTGATCCGTAGGTGTGGCTCAACTATACCCTGTGAATCCAGAATCCTAGTGATCTGTCTCAGCCACTCTTCTACGAATAATGGATCCAGTTGTCCGGTAAAAATGGGAGGTCTCATCCTCTGGAACACCTTCATCACGAAGGTATCCCGCGTCTCTCCGCTTGTAGGCCTCACCTCATGGATAGCACGGAGGCACTCCTGTAAGATGGCTGCCATGTTTTTAGCGCCAACAGTCTGCTCCACCTCCTCTACTGGGGTTGGGGCAAGAGAAGGTGTTGGAATAGGAGCAGGAGCAGGGGCAATAGTCTCCTTAGCTGTGCTGCGGGCAGGTGCATCAGCTGGGGCAACAGCCTCCTCTACTATAACAGGAGGAAGAGCAACAGCTCTGGGTCTGCCGAGTTGGGGCTGGGGAGCAGCCCTAGGACTACCCTGTCTGGGTGGCCCGGCTCTCGCAAGAGCTCGTCTCGGTGGCATGTCTACAAATCCAAGGAATGAAAAAATTTAATACTCATTTTTACATCTAGACATAAGCATTTTGATTTAAAATCCCAGTCATGTTCTTATCAGTAATTTACACTTCACAGGTAGTACGTATAGCATGTAATAATATACACTTAACAAATTTTCAAACATCATGCATCTTAATATAGCATCATTTAACACATAATCACAACAAGTCATGCTTCACGTATAGATAATCACATCACACATAAGATCTTATCGCATACTACCAATATTCCACACTAAGTCTCACTCTTTCCTCTAGGGTCTCATGGTGTTCAACAACACCCCACAGTCTCTAGGTATTCGAACCTATGCTTTGATACCACGTTGTCACACCCCACATTTTCACGAACCCGGGGGTGAGCGATATAAAACAAGAAAAGTAAATAAATGACAATTTAAAAGATTTAACTAGATAGACTTCCGCTCTCATCAACACATAAAATGTAAAGTATAGTCAAGAAAACAAATTGTTCATGTCATTATGGACTTACGCCCTTACATCTCAAAATATGCCCCCAAGGGCCACATACACTTATAGGTTCCTTTCCTTTCGTTGAGACCTCATCAAATCTCAAGTAGCAAAGGCATCATCTGTAATATGATATCCCACGAATGGGTCAGCTCAACTACTAGTATAATATAATGCTAATGCAAAAAAATAAAATTACGGCGTGGCATGTGCAAGTGTACATTTATCTCTTCATGTCATCCAATATTATCAATGCAGTACATGAACAATATGCGTGACGCACCCATGCAAACTCTATGCCACACCCATGTCTCACTTTACGGTCCTTCCCCGCTGGCATGAGTACCACCTGTATGTCTCACTTTACGGTCCGTCCCCGCTAGCATGAGTACCAATGGCCGATTTTGGGTTTTTCACCACAAGATCTACACCCTCATAATGCATAGTACCACGTGCTCAACCCACACCATGCTTTCAAGGAATCAAACTATGCCAATATGCCTTGATTCCACCTTGCAATAATGCAATCTTAACGAAACAATTTATCAACACATGAAGCATGCTTTAAATAGTGCATATTCTACTTAAAGCAATAATGACATTAAATCACAAAGCTTCTTCCACAAGTCTGCAAATGTTTGATTTACACATTCACCATCTTGACAATTCTCTAAAAACATAAATCACACACTGTGCCAACACGTGGAATATATATGTAGTCATGACCCACATCCATCACTTAACCAAACTTTCAAAAGGATAACAAGAAATACATAAGCATATAAACAATCAAACAGATATGTGAATCATTAAGTCAACATGGCAATCACTACTAAACTTAATCCTATTTCCTACTTAGCAAAATATCATACCTGATAGGTTTGTCTCAACCCTAAGAAGTTGTGCTTGCTATGTAGCAGAACTAACAGTGATAATGTAGAAGGTCAGACCGCCTTTTTCTTGCCTTTCAGTGTCCCTAAAATCATAAAATGTAACTCAGTCTATTGCCACTTGAATTATGCTATTCATCAAATTTTATGTCTTTATTTCATGAGTTTCTATTTTGCTAAAATAGAATCTACCATTGAGTCCGGAACGTTGAAGAAAGTTGGTTTAGGCTTTCGCGGAATTCAATTCGGACATTCGGGCTAAAAAGGGTAAAACGGTCATTTTACACTTGTACGGGTTCTTACTTCTCGAGACCTCTTTTCACAAATTAGACTCCACGGTTGAGTTCGGAATGCTTAAAATAATAAAAATTCACTATTGGTTTACTTTAATCGGAGTTTGTTAAACTACTTTTTAACTTAGGGAAATTTTGGTAATTTTTAATGTTCCTACGGTTCTTTATTTTTTAGGACCTCGTCTCATGTCACGAACCTCACCGTTGGATTCAGAAGGGTCGAGATAGTCAAAATACACTAATGACTTGTCCCATTTGGACTCCGAGCCATTTCGTAATATTTAATTTAATTTAATTAATTTAATTAATTAAATTAAGTTAAAATGTAATACATATATATATATATATATATTCTATGCCAAAACGGGTATGGGATTGTCCCGTCCCAATTGGTTATTTGCGTCCCTTCCCATACACGCGACCCTAGGTTCGAGTCTCACCAGCCGCAGTCCCTAACCCTTTTTCATTTTGTTTTTGAACCAAATAGTGGCTAAGCCACTTATCCACGTGTAGGTTATCCCTCATCCTCAATTTAATTTCCATCCTATTTATTAACCTCGAAACCAAATAGCCTCAATTCCAATTTTAAAAACTCAAACCCTAACGCCCCTAAACGACAGCGTTCTATTAATACGGTGGCCAACCCCACCGCGTGACACGTGTCCTGAGTCGACACAGCCCCAGTTTCACTCGGTTAGGACTCGATTGAGCCAACCCACGAGTTGACTCAGCGGACTCATCTTCTCCCCCACGCTCGAGTCACTGTTGCCCTAATCCTACAAATCTAAACTTTTTAATTTCGTGGGTTTTGAGAGATCAAATCTTTTTGTTCTTGGCTCTAAATTGTTTCTGGCACACAAGGGTAGGGTTTGGCATTCGTTTCTAGGATTGGAATGGATCAAAACACTGAGTTCTTCTTCACTATGGCCGTACCTACAACTCGTTCATGCATGCTTATTTTTGACCCAAACTCCATGGGATTTCCTCTATTAGGTTCTATTTATCATGAGGTTCAAGCCCCCATTCCTAAAATCAAGTTTTGGGGCAATTTGGTGACATTAGCTCTAAAGCCCGAAACCTGCAAGTGGGATTTTCTTCCTCGTTTCTTGTCCATTTAAAGTGATTCCAACGAATTTGGAATCCTTGGGAGGTCCTTGTTTGGTCCTAAAAGAAAGAATAGAGTTTTGTTTTGGTCCTTTCAGACCCAAGCTCTAAGGTGGTCATCCATGGAGGTTTCTTCACGGTTTGGTGTTCTAGGGCTGGTTCAGGGTCCAAATTTCATACCGAAATCAATCCTTACATATTCTAAATTCTATGCATGCATTTAAAAGCTCAAATAGTTCACCTATATGTATAAATTTTTAGAGAGAGAAACAAAGTGGGTTGGTGGTTTTTACCTCAACAATGGCACCTCTCCTTTAGTGGTTGGGGTACTGATCCTCTAGGGTTCCTCAAGTATTCACAGCTTCGTATGCAACTCCTTCAGCCTTCTTCTTCTTCTCCCTTCACTCTCACTCTCTTCCTTAGTTTCTCTCTCTGTCCGAACTCACCTCTCAAGAACTATCTTCTCTCTTAGCTTCTTCTCATTCCTCACAACACTCCACAGTATACATACCCTCACAGATCATCATAACCCTCTTTCTCTCTTTTCCTTTCTCTCTAACCCAACGGATCTCTATGTATACATATACATCACCCATCTGCCCCAAGTCTAATCTCCTTTTCTTTCTCGGTTCTCCCATTTCCTAACTCCCCTTACTATTTTCTTTCTTCTTCCATGTAGAATGCAGCTTTGCATTTAATGTGTGGGTTAACCTCTTGTGTTTTATACATATATACACACATATATATATATTATATCACACATATACCCACACCAATGCACTATCATACACCCACACACTCACAACAGTACACACACACTATCTGATGTGCACCCCCCTTGTGTATAGGCACATGTATATATATATATATATTTAAATACATGTATATACCTATAACATATAGTATCATACACATAGACATACATACCTATACCATACACCATTTGTACACATTTCATACATACACATATATTCATTTTAAAAAAATATTTATTCCAAAAAAAAAAAAAATTCGGGTCTTTACAATTCCCACTTTTGAACTTCTCCCAATATTCACGACCTCTCTAACTCAGCCCCTCCCTTTCTGATTTCTTTCCTCTCTAACCAACGTACACTCCTAATGCACACACATAGATATACACATATATCACCTCACGCAAGGCCAGCTGCAACCCACCACTTCTCTTCTTTCCTGACTTTTCTACTGTCCAAATCACTTTTTCGTTTCAGAATGCATTAAATGTTTGCTTGTTTGTTTGGTTTTTCATATATATATATATATATATATATATATATATATATTATATTTCACACACACCACACACATTGTCAGCCATCACACACACACAGTCGCACATAGCAGCACACACACACACACACTTGCACACAGACAGCCTGTTTTCCACCTTGTGTATATATATATTTAAACACATGTATACACATAATAAATAACACCATATACATATACATATATACATACACAATACACCACTCATACACATTTCATACATACACACACAATTTGATTTAAATAAAAATTTTATTTCAAAAAAATAAAAATAAAAATTTTAGATCTCTACATAGATAGCTAGAAAATGGTAATAAGTAGACTCAACCCAGCAAAGAATACCCAACCAAACGCAAAACTTATCTCTTCCTGAAATCACTACTTTATTTATGGTCTTATTAGCTTCCGATGACTAGTCATTTCATGTTTTTTCTTCTGGCCAAGCCAGAAAAGGCTCAACCTAATTCTAGAAAGTATTTAATGGTAGGGTTATTAAACGAACTAAGTTATTCAGACTCAGTTCGATTAGAGATTCATTCGAAATTGACTCGCAAGATAAACAAATCAAGTTTGAACATATTTTAAAACTCGTTAACTTATTGAGCTCGACTCGATAAGGTAATAAGTGGCCTAATATTATATATAAAACCGCCTTACTTGAGTTCAACTCATTACCGACTCGATTAGAGGTTCATTCATGAACAGTTCGAGAATTAACAAGTCGAACTTGAACAAAATTTGAAACTCGTTTATTTAAGCGAGCCAAACTTAAACAACACATCTTTCAATTTAGATCGGTTTGGATCAATTCATTTATAACCAATGATGTAAAGATCTAAAAAATCATGGTGAATTTTTCATTTTTCTGGTAGAACACTATTCACGCATTATTTGCTAATAAGACATTGTACAGGCATCATTCAGACAAAAGCCATATTTTGAAGCATAATTTTAGTATGCCATAAAATGAAAATATGCTTAGAATGTTAAAATACACCTCTTGTGAGAATTTGAGCAACATCGGAGATAGTTTGAAAAATGGGGCCCAAAAGGGGCAACCTAGATGGGCCCGGCCGCAACCGCCAATAGGTGAAAATAATTTTTTTGGAAAAATATCATTTAAAATAATTTTAAAAAATTTGGTTAAATCAGAATATCGATTTGAGGTATTTCAGGACAGGTTGTAGTGTAACGAGGTCCCACGGCTCGTTAAGTGCAAAAAGGTATTTTCACCCCTTGGCCCTTTAGTATAAATAAAACACTTAGAAGGTAAAATTTTCAAAAATTGGCTGAAGAAAGTGCTGCAACTCGAGCTTGGAGAGAAACCCTGAAGAAAACCTAGGTTTTTTAACTTTCTTCCTTCCAAAACTCATTTCTAACCTTGGAATCTCTCAAGGCTTCATTTTAAGAAGTTGTTTCCCACCACAAGGGCTACAATCCTACCAATTGACTCAGTTGTGAAGTGAGCACAACTCCCTAGGGTTGAGATTCTAGGTATGATATTTTGTTAAGTAAATAATAGATTTAATTTTATCAGTGTTTTTATAAGTTGATTGTATGACTTACATGATTACTTGTTGTTAGAAAACCACCTAGCATGTAGTTGCTTTGAAAACCTAGGGTTGGTACTTTCTGTACTCATGTATTCTTTGAGAATTTGGTAAAGTGATGAACATGTAACATGAATATATGTATAATTGATTGCATTATAGCCTATGTTCATATAGACAAAGTCTTATAGTTTGAAAGTTATGGTTTGCTCAATGTATTGGTACTTTGTGTAATTGTGTATTCTTTAAGAATTTGGTAAAGTTGTAAACATGTAACATGAATATATATGTAATTGATTGTATTATAGCCTATGTTCATGTAGACGAAGTCTTGTAATTTGAAAGTTATGAATTGCTTAGTGTTGATGCATAATTTAAGGCACATCCCATGTGTTTGATAAAATTCATCATTGAAATTGCATAGTAAAATCAAGGCATATTAGCATACTTTGAATCTTTGGAAATATGGTGTGTGTTGAGCACTTTGGTGCTATGCATTATGAGGGTGTAGATCCTATGGTGAAAAACTCAAAATCTAGCCAATGAACAGTAGTTGCGTGCTGACGGGGGTGGACTGTGAAGTGAGACATGGGTTAGGCATAGAGTTGCATGTGTGTGTTATGCATATTGCCATTACATTGCATTAATGAATTGGAAGGTTTATAGCTTAAAAATTTTCACTTTGCACATGCCATGACTTACCTTTATTCTTTATATTAGCATTATGTCATACAAGTCGTCGCACTTACCTTACATGGGATTACATTTTTCAGATGAGGCTCCCGGCATATGAAACTTGAAGAAGTCTTGAAGCAAGGAGGGGAAAGTAAATTTGAAATGTATTTGGCCCATGAGCCATATTTTGTATGTGGGGGCATAAGCCCCATGAAGTTTAGTTCATGTTTAAAACTAAAACTTTTTATAAGTTGTAAACTTAAATTTTATGTTGGATTGTGTAGAATTGCGTATTGAATGTGAATGAGGAGTCTGGAGCTCCATGTAGTTATTTTCTTTTGAAAGATAATTGTGGATATTGGAAATATGAAATTATACAAATGAATGTCCTATTAGGTGTTGTTGTGGGTGTTGAGGAAGATGAAGAGAAGGAATGGGATGAGAAAATAGGTCAATAAACAAAGGAGACTATGGTGAAATTTTTTAAAAATAACAACTAGATTGAGTAGAGCGGGAGAGCATGCCTAGATTTTTTAGGTAGGGAATTAAATGACTTAAGAAGAAAAAGAAAGGTAAACAAATAAAAAAATAAGGGCAATTAGTCCAAAAATCGCTTAAGGTCGAAAAATAAGGAAAAATAGCAAAATGGTCATTTTACATGTTATAGGGTCCCACACCAAGTTTGGCGATGAAATAAATTGACATGGGTATAAAAATGTCAAAACTAATATTTTTGGACCAAGGTTGGAATGTTGGTACTGTAGCAATTTAGCGACTGAAATACTATAGCAATGCATAGTAGGCCAGCAAGTTAGCAAGCAGGCTGCCCCACGAGTGCACGCGCACTTGCGCCGTATACCTACGCGCCTGCCTGCGCCCTCCAATGTGCCTGGCCACCTCCGCGCGCCTGTGTCTCCCCTGTGCACCTACGCATTTCCCCACTTTCACCTGCGCCTTGGGCATGCCATAGACATGCTATGACTTGCCCTCCAAGGCCATTAACTTCCATGTTAGATACCACCTTTTGGAGCCCTTTTAGGCCACTTTTGGCCATTATACTAAGCCATGTTGGGCACCTTATTGGGACACATTTCAATCATTATTCAAGGCCATGTTTGGCCACTTCCTTAGACCACCTTAGGTAGGATGTTTGACCTATCCTTGGTCTATGCCTTAGGGCATTTGGGGCCATTTTGGGTCATTGTTTCATGGCACATTAGAGACATTTTTGAGGCTATCTTGAAGGTTATGCTTGGACATGACTTAGACTATTTTAAACCATTGGTAAAGAAGATATTTGATTAGTATTTGGAACTTATCTTAGGTGAGTCTAGTTAGAATTTTTCATTCTTAATTTTGAAAAATATGGAGAAATTAATATGAAATCAACTAAATTCATTTGATTGTATTTTATTAATTTTTTCTTTAGTCATTTTTATTCACTCCCCGAGTTTTGAAAATTCGGGGCATGACATATGATTCTTGGACAATTGGTCCCAACTGCTAAAATAAAAGCCACATATGCATGCCAGTACTTTTTACATATGTAATTTCCATCTAAACCATTAAGATCATTAGCAATTAAAGTAATCAACCAAACACCCTTGCATTACCTGTCAGATATTTAGGTTCCCTCTATGGTGGGTCAATACTTTTACCATAAATGTCCATGGGCTGACCAACCTACTCGGCATGATCATTTGGGCCCAAGTACTGGTTGTTCTGTCGGAGCTTGGACACTTAAGATTCTATTCTGGCCCAATGAGGCTTTGTTGGAAATAATTTATCATCATCTGATCTAACCTATTAAGACTCCATTTTATCTTATCAAAAGTTTGGCATGAAAGCAATTTTATTTTGACTTGACAATAATCGCCAAATGTTCTCATTTGGAAAAATCACTTTTTTTTTTATGGAAGCAATTTTGGTCTCACCTAAAAGTAATGCTACGTTTAGTAGCTTAGGATTAGGGTTTTAGAATTGAAATTGGAGGAGAAGTAATTCAAATTCTAGACTAATTTTCATTCGTTTCTAGTTGTAAGATCTCAATTTCATCTTATCAAACACTATCACTTGGTAAAAATTTGGTAAGAAAGATAACCGATAAATAGTTAGGCCACTCTGCCAAACAACGCTTTAATGTCAACCAATGAGCATATTATTTCCTTTCCTTGATATATGAGGGAGTCAAAAAAAAAATTTCTTTAATCCTCAACGATCATGAAGGATGTTTTTTTTTTTTTTGCGACTCTCCTTACCTTTCCCTTATTATTAGTAAGATAGGGTTCCAAATTTAGAATTGAGTTATGTCTTTATCTATTTTGATCAAAATGAAATTTTTTTATTTTGGATAAGGTAAACACCGCGTCGAACACCCACTAACAATTGAAAGAGTCTATACACAAGAAGAAGGTTATGCCATAGCTCAATTATTAAAAAAGAGCTAGAGAGAGAAAAATGTTATACGGTACATGTCTATATTAATTACTATAGCCCAAGGCCAACCCTAGTTGTGCCACTCCCCCCTTTTTTATATAGATAATGTGTTATGACAGCACCATAGGTGGTTATGGGCCACAATTTTAAGCACTATTAAAATTTTGTTGTGTGTCTAAGTTTGTATTGAAGTTTGGTTAGGTCTCTACTCTCTCTAAGAAGTAAGGATACTGTATTCACAAAATAATCAAGGCTATTATCAATGAAGCCTTTCAAGAAAAAACTTATTTATTCCCTTAGGCCCTTAAAAAGTCTTAAAATGATCATTATGGTAGTTGTGGTTTAGATAAAGTCCATGAATACCATAAAATTTTAATGAAAAAGTTTCATCAAAATAATATCATGTTCAAATTTGAGTATTTTGTGGAATTCACATAGGTCTCACATAAATATGTAAGTCTCACTACAAAACAAGGCACTATTAGCGATGCCCGTGTGTGTTGCTAATAGTCCCATTGCGCATCGCTAAATAGTATTAACGATGCACATTGTGTGTCACTAATAATAGTGTTGCTAATACTTTTAGCGACATGACATAAATAATATGTCGCCAATACGAACTATTAGCAACGCACAACGAGCATCACTAGTAATAAAATGAAGCGTCACTAATAGTACAATAAAAATCATTAGGTGTCGCTAATAATAAAATATTAGTGACGCATGATATGGGCGCCGCTAATAATATAATTTTAGTGCTGCACAGAAGGTGTCGCTAAAAGTCCCACATGTAGGTATTAGCAATGAACAATGGGCGTCACTAATAATTCATTATTAGCGACGACTGAATCGTCGCTGATGATCAATTATAGCGATGCCAAGTGTTCGTTGCTAAATATCAAGAACTGGTAATAGACACAAAACCAGCCATTCTGGTTCTATATTTGTTCGAATAAAATTCTTAGCTAATTCCATGCGTCTAACCAAAAAATCCTTTCTTCTTCCAATTTTTCGATCTTCCCATTCATTCCCTGTGGGGCCTTCTTCCCCTAATTCTTTCCATTCTACCAATGAATAATCTATAATAATTCGTAAATCTCTTTTAAAGATGCCTTTTATGCGTCACTAAAAGTTTTTATTTTTTTCGGCCTTATTTTACACCTGATTTTTCCTATTTTTTGTGTTTTACTCCCTGTTTAAAATATATATCAATTATTCTGATATAAAATAATTTCATACATTATAAAATGAATATATTAAAAGAGAAATGCATTCATATATATATATATATATATAATTACTTACAATCGTAAAATTATAATTTCTCGATAAACACAAAATTAAAAAATTGTCTTAGAAAATTTAACTACAGATGTCAAGGAAAAGAAAAAAAAAACAAAAGAGAAAAATAGGTCCCGATGCACAACTGAAAGATGGGGGCACAATAATCCCGATCAATCTGAAATAAAGATCAAATAATATACATTAGAACACTTATATTAAATATATGTGAACATAAAAAATATTGTGATAAAAAAAATTTGCATGCATAAATAGCAAGAACGGTAGAAAGTAACATAAGTTACAAACCGGTGATCCGAACCGAGTGTCGTAAGTTCATACAAGTGTATTTTATCATTTGTAAGGTGTGCGGTGGGGTTTCTAGGCCGTTAACCGTTATCCGGTGTTTTGATCCATCAAAATCCCAAAATAGGTCTTTTTGGAGCAGAAAGTTGCATAAGTTTCAAACCGATGTTTTTGTCCGTCAAAACCTAAAAATGAGTCTTTTTAGAGCAAAAAGTTGCATAAGTTTCAAACTGGTGATCCGAACTGAGTGTCGTAAGTTTTTCAAGTCTATTTTATCATTTTTAAGGTGTGTGATGGGGTTTCTAGGCCATTAGGCTGATATCTAGTGTCTTGTTCGATCAAATCCCCAAAATAGGCCCTTTTGGAGCGAAAAGTCACACAAGTTTCAAACTGGTGATCCGAACCAAGTTCCATAAGTTTGTGCAACTATATTTTATCATTTGTAAGGTGTGTGATGGGGTTTTTAGGCCCTTAAACCGTTATTTGGTGTTTTCATCTATCAAAACCCCAAAATGAGTCTTTTTAAAGCAGAAAGTTGCATAAGTTTCAAACCGGTGATCTAAACCGATTGTCGTAAGTTCGTGCAAGTATATTTTTTCATTTTTGAGGTGTGTGTTGGGGTTTCTCGGCCGATATCCGGTGTTTTGTTCTATCAAAACCCCAAAATGGGCCTTTTTGGAGTGAAAAATTGCCTACGTTTCAAACCGGTGATCCGAACCGAGTTTCGTAAGTTTGTACAGGTTTATTTTATCATTTATGAGGTGTGTGATGGGGTTTCAAGGCGGTTAGGCCGATATCTAGTATTTTGATCCATCAAAACTTGAAAATGGGTCTTTTTGGAGTGAAAAGTTGCTAAATTTTAAACCGGTGATCTGAACCGATTGTCATAAGTTCGTGTAAGTATATTTTTTCATTTTTGAGGTATGTTATGGGGTTTCTAGGCCGTTAGGCTCATATCTGGTATTTTGTTTCATCAAATCCCCAAAATGGGTCTTTTGGGAGCGAAAAGTTACACAAGTTTCAAACTATTGATCCGAACCAAGTTTCGTAAGTTTGTGCAAATCTATTTAATCATTTATGAAATGTGTGCTTTGGAGGTGGTTAGTCCGATATCCAGTGTTTTGGTCCGTCAAAACCCAAAAATGGGTCTTTTGGAGTGAAAAGTTGCAAAAGTTTCAAACCGGTGATCTAAGCCGACTGTCGTAAGTTTGTGCAAGTCTATTTTATCATTTCTAAGGTATATGATGGGGTTTCTAAGCTGTTAGGCCGATATCTGGTGTTTTGTTTTGTCAAAACCATAAAATGAGCCTTTTGGAGCAGAAAATTGCATAAGTTTCAAACCAATGATTTGAACCAATTATCGTAAGTTTGTGCAAGTATATTTTATCATTTGTAAGGTGTGTGATGAGGTTTCTAGGCCGTTAAGCATATATCTGACATTTTGCTCCATCAAAATCCCAAAATGGGTCTTTTTAGAGCAAAAAGTTGCATAAGTTTCAAACCGGTGATCCGAACTGAGTGTCGTAAGTTCATGCAAGTGTATTTTATCATTTGTAAGGTGTGTGATGGGGTTTCTAGGTTGTTAAGCCATTATCTGGTGTTTTGGTCAATCAAAACCCTAAAATGGGGCTCTTTGGAGCAGAAAGTTGCATAAGTTTCAAACCGGTGATCCGAACCAATTGTTGTAAGTTTGTGTAAGTTTATTTTTTCATTTTTAAGGTGTCTGATGGGGTTTCTAGGCCTTTAGGCTGATATCCGATGTTTTGTTCTATCAAATCCCCAAAATAGCCTTTCTATAGCGAAAAAGTTACATAAGTTTCAAACTGGAGATCCGAACCGAGTTTTGTAAGTTTGTGCAAGTCTATTTTATCATTTATGAGGTGTGTGATGGGGTTTCAAGGCTATTAGGCCAATATCAGTGTTTTGATCTTTCAAAACCTAAAAATGGGTCTTTTCAGATTGAAAAATTACATAAGTTTCAAACTGGTGATCCGAACCGAGTGTCGTAAGTTTGTTCAAGTATATTTTATCATTTTTAAGGTGTGTGATGGGGTTTCTACGTTGTTAGGCCGATATCCAGAGTTTTGTTCTGTCAAAATCCCAAAATGAGCCTTTTTAGACTAAAAAGTTGCATAAGTTTCAAACCAATGATCTAAACCAATTGTCAAAAGTTCGTGCAAGTCTATTTTATCATTTGTATGGTGTGTGATGGGGTTTCTAGGCTATTAAGCTGATATTCGGCATTTTGGTCCATCAAAACCCTAAAATGGGCATTTTTGAAGTGAAAAGTTATATAAGTTTCAAACCGATGATCTGAACTGATTATCGTAAGTTCTTGCAAGTCTATTTTGTCATTTGTAAGGTGTGTGATGGGGTTTCTAGCCTGTTAAGCTGATATCCAGCGTTTTGGTCCATCAAAACCCCAAAATGGGCCTTTTTAGAGCAAAAAGTTGCATAAGTTTCAAACTGGTGATCCGAACCTAGTTTCGTAAGTTTGTGTAAGTCTATTTTATCATTTATGAGGTGTGTGATCAGGTTTTAAGGCTGTTAGGCTGATATCCAGTGTTTTGGTCCATCAAAACTTGAAAATAGGTCTTTTAGAGGGAAAAGTTGCATAAGTTTCAAACCAGTGATCCGAACTGATTGTCGTAAGTTCGTGCAAGTCTATTTTATCATTTATGAGGTGTTTGATGGGGTTTCGAGGCCGTTAGGCTAATATCCAATGTTTTGGTCTGTCAAAACCCGAAAATAAGTCTTTTAGAGTAAAAAGTTTCATAAGTTTCAAACTGGTGATCCGATCCGAGTATCGTAAGTTTGTGCAAGTTTATTTTATCATTTGTAAGGTGTGTGATGGGGTTTCTAGGCCGTTAGGCTGATATCTGGTATTTTTGTCTGTCAAAACCCAAAAATGGGTCTTTTTACAGTGGAAAGTTGCATAAGTTTCAAACCGGTGATCCGAACCAATTGTCGTAAGTTTATGCAAGTATATTTTATCATTTGTAAGGTGTGTGATGGGGTTTCTAGGCCGTTAAACCAATATCCAGCATTTTGGTCCATCAAAACCCTAAAATGGGCCTTTTTGGAGTAAAAAGTTACATAAGTTTCAAACCGTTGATCCAAACCAATTTTCGTAAGTTCTTGAAAGTCTATTTTGTCATTTGTAAGGTGTGTGATTGGGTTTCAAGGCTGTTACACCGATATCTGACATTTTGGTAGATCAAAACCCCAAAATAGGCCTTTTTGGAGCAAAAAGTTGCATAAATTTCAAACCAGTGATCCGAACCAATTACTGTACATTTGTGAAAGTATATTTTTTCATTTGTAAGGCGTGTGATGGGGTTTCTTGGCCGTTAAGCCAATATCTGGCATTTTGGTCCATCAAAACCCGAAAATGGGTCTTTTTAGAGCCAAGATTTGTATAAGTTTCAAACCGGTGATTTGAACCAAGTGTCGTACGTTCATGCAAGTGTGTTTTATCATTTGTAATATGTGTGATGGGCTTTTTAGGCTATTAGGCCGATATTTGGAATTTTGGTCCGTCAAAACCCCAAAATAGGCCTTTTTGAAGTTGAAAGTTAGATAAGTTTCAAACGGTCATTCGAACCGATTGCCATAAGTTCATGTAAGTCTATTTTTTCAAATTTAAAATGTGTGATGGAGTTTCTAAGCCGTTAGGCCAATATCTAATTTTTTTATTGACATCACATTTTCTATAAATTATAAAGCCACCAAAGTAATTTTAAAAACTTATTAAGGCTGAACAGAGCCTCTTGCTAGCTGAGGAATGTCTGCATAAGAGACTCTAGTTGGGTGGTGCGAGCATTGAGGTCTGTCACTATCTGTTCCAGTTCTGCATTACGTCTCTTAGATGCCTCAGCTCTCTATGTGGCTGTGTGAAACCTAGCATCACTCTCGACGGTAGTGGATGATGCTATCGGCTGCATCCCACTCTCTAAGCCACGCACATATCTGCGCCTCTTGCCCGAAACAGTCTCTCGTATCTGGTCATCGGTCGGCGGATCCTTGGCCTGAGGGGTCGGCGGATCCTTAACCAATTTTCGTAAGTTCTTGAAAGTCTATTTTGTCATTTGTAAGGTGTGTGATTGGGTTTCAAGGCCGTTACACCGACATCCGACATTTTGGTCCATCAAAACCCCAAAATGGGCCTTTTTGGAGTAAAAAGTTGCATAAATTTCAAACCAGTGATCCGAACCAATTACTGTAATATCCCGACCCGGGATACCGGGTCACATGACACGTATTACGAGAAAAAGAAAATATATATATATAATTAATTAATTATTAAAATTAGTTAATTAATTATAAGAAATGGATATATATATGTATTAATTAAATGTATATGTATGTATATATATTAAATAAATGATATATGTAAATGTTAAAAAGTAAAAAAGTGAAAAAGTGTGAACAGTGTGTGAATGTGTGTGTGTGTGTCGGCTGGTGTGTGTGTGTGTGTGTCTTGTATATATGTGTATATGTATATATATATATATATGTATATTATATGTATAAATATCTTGCCAAAATTAAATGCAAGGAAGAAAAGAGAAAAAGTAAAATTTATGAGATGGGAGAGCTATGTAGGGCTAGAAATCAGAATGAAGAGAGAGAGAACTGTAGAGAGAGAATGGAGGAGAGAGAAAGGGTCGGTCACTTTCTCTTTAAATAGCCAAGCATGCAAACCATGCTTTCTGCTTGCAAAAGAAACCAAAAGAAGAAGAAGTAAGGAGAATAGAAAGAGAATTGGAAGAAGAACAAGAGAGAAATCAAGTGTAAACAAGTAAAGTTTCCAATTTTTACATTTTTCTCTCTCTAAGATTTTGAGCATGATAGGAACTGTTTTGAGTTGTTATGTATATATGATGCTTAAGATGTGTCTAGAAGTGTATTAAGCATGAAATTTAAGCTTTAAAACACCTAAAAACACCTAACCCAGAAACATCCTCCATTAAAGACCATGCTTATAGCAGGTCTGACCCGATGGAAACCAAACTTTGTTTGGTGTATAAGGACCTCTAGTAGACCCTACAAGCATGTTAAAAACCTACGTACGCGACCTTGAAGCTCAAAAATCGACCCTCAAATGTCAAGGTGCAGGTTACGGGTTTACACCCCAAACCTCTAAACTCATGATTTAAGCCATTTCTTTAAATGAAAACTGAATCCCCATGAAGAGGGGATCACAACAAGCCAAGCCTTATCGAAAATGGTTAAGAAACGAGCATGAACCGAGGGTGATACAGGTTTAGCTATCGCGACCAAAACCGAAACTTTGAGCCACATTCGAAGCTTCAAATCAATGCTAAAACATGTATTTAGATGTTAGGAAGTGATTGGGAAGGAAAGCAGAAGAAATAGAAGTGTAAAACATCACGAAAATCAAACTAAAAAAAATTAGGGTTCGGTGTGAACAGTGTCAACCTCGTGGGGAAGACGACACTGTTCGGGTCGGGTCGGGTCGGGTCTGTAATAACCCGAAAAATTTTTTTTTTATATAAAATTTTCTTTGGTTAATAAATAATTTTTTTATTATTATTATTATTGTTATTAAATTTTAATGTGTATGTTATTATTATTATATACATGGATGCATGTATGAGTAGGTGAACATGTATGGTATGTATGTACACATATGTAGGGTGATATATGTGCATGAATATGTATGTATATGTGTGTATGCATATGCTTAGAACAGTGCATGTGTGCACTGTGTGAGGGAACATCAGACCTAGTGTGTGAGGTCTCGGTTAGGTGTGTGTGTGTGTTTAGTGTGTGTCTAGTATGTGTGATGAGTGATATATATACATATAGGTAAGTAGGGCAGCTTTGCATTAAATGCAAAGCTGCATGAGGGGAAGAAAGCAGGTGGCTGATACAGAGAGAAAAAGGTCAAAGAAAGGGGCTGTGAAGGGGGAGTAACCGAGGGAGAGAAATGGAGGTGTTTGAGTGATGTATGGGTGTTGGTCTCGGGTGGGAAGAAAAGAGAAGAAAGGAAAGACTGAGAGCAAGGGAGAGAGAGTTCTGAAGAAGCAGAAGTGACCAAGAGGAACAGAAGGGGGAAGGAAGCAACCAACCGAGAGAAAATCAGAAATTTCAAGGTAAGTGGGTTACTTCTGTTTAAATTTTAAAAGCATGATTTGTTTAGTTTAAATCATAGGGTTTTATTAAGCATGTTATAAGGAAAATAATGCAAAAAGAATGAAGGAAAATGGTTGAAAGATGAGGGAGAAAAGGGGATTTGCAGGTCTCGGCCATGGAGGTTGAACCTTGTCATTTTATGTGAGAAACCATATTGAAATGACCCAAAAATAATCTTATGAGGTGCAGAAAGAGAATAGAAAAAGAAAGAATGAAAAACAGTGGACAAATAAGCATGAAAACGGAATTATACAGTTGGCCGGAGATTCGGCCATGGGCCTTTGAGCTCTATTTCGTGAAGATTAAAAAGGCTTTGAGGGAAATGGAGGGTAGGAAAGGAATCTAGGGGAAGAATGGAAGAAACTAACATTTTAAAAACCTTGAAAAGTCGCCGGCGCCGAAGAAGGCGCCGGAACCCTACTGGCCCATCGCTGGAAAATCGGGGACGAAGGGGGGGCTGATCCGGGCTTGGGTCGGGTCGGTTTGGGTCGGGTTGGGCTTGGGCCGGTCCGCCCCTGCCACGTGTCGCTCCCCTGTTTTAACTTAAAAACCCAATGGGTCTGTTTGGCTACAAGGATAAGAGATTAGAAATTAAAAATTAAATGGGAACAGGGATATCTTATCCCTGTTTTGGATTAGCCACTGTTTGGCTATCCAAATTGAGAATAGGGTTTTGCAAATTACGAAATTGCCCCTGAACTTTCTGAAAATTACCATTCTGTCCTGAACTTTCGAAAATTACCTTTTAACCCCCAAACTTTAGAGAAATTACAATTAGACCCACCAGATTTAAATATTAATAAAATAATAATTAAATTAATTTATTTATTTATTTAATTATTTAAAATACTCTAAAATAAACCGGAGTCCAAATGGGACAAGTCATTAGTGTATTTTGACTATCTCGGTCATTCTGAGACCAATGGTGAGGTCCGTTTTACGAGACGGGGTCCCGAAGAATAAAAGACCCGTAGTAACCTTTAAAATTACCAAAATGCCCCTAGATTGGAACACAGTCAAACGGGCCCCAAATTTAGTAAACGAATAGTGAAACTTTATTATCTCGAGCATTCCGGATTCAACCGTGGAGTCCGATTTGTGAAAAGAGGTCACGAAATATAGGGACCCATGTAAGGTGCAAAATGACTGTTTTGCCCTTTTGAACCCAGGTGTCCGAATTGAATTCTACAAAAGCCTAAACTTAGTTTCTTCGACGTCCCAGACTCAATAGTAGAGTCTAATTTAGCAAAATAGAAACTTATGAAATAAAGACATAAAATTTGTTGAATAGCATCATTTAGGAAACAAATGAACTGAATCTCATGTTATGATTATAGGAACACGGAAGGGCAAGGAGAAGGTGATTTGACCCCGGTATTTTCACAGTGATCCTACCATACTACGAGTACACCTTCTTGAGTTGAGATCGATTATCAGGTACGATATATTGTGTTAAGTAAGAAATAGAATTAAGATTAGGAATACTTGTTCTGCTGCCTTGATTGTTCACATGTTTGCTTGAATGTTTGCATGCTTATGTGCTTCATGCTATCTTGCTGATGTTGGATGATGATTATGTGTATACTGCGTGTGTTAGTGTAGTGTGTGAATTATATGCCTTGAGAACTGTTGATATTATGAAATATGTACTCGAAAGCATGCTTTATGTATGAAAGAGATGCATCATTGAGATTACCTTACGACATGATGAAATCAGAGCATATTGGCATAGTGTGATTCCTTGGACATGGTGTGGGTAAGCACTTGGTGCTTTGCATTATGAGGGTGCAGATCCTGTGGTGAAAAACTCAAAATCGGCCAATAGGTACTTGCCTGCCTGACGGATTCCGGACCGTGAAGCGAGACATACGGGGCGGTACTCATGCCAGTGGAGAATGACCGTATCATGAGACATAGGTGGCATAGAGTTGCATGGGTGTGTCACGCATACTGCTCATATACTGCATATTGTTTATATGCTGCCATCATGATATCGAATGCCATATAGAAATAACTGTACACTTGCACATGCCACGACCTTAGTTCTGTTTCTTGCATTAGCATTATATTGTACCAGCATGTTGAGCTGACCCCTTTAGTGGGGCAAACATTTCAGATGATGTCCCAGCTGTACGAGACGTGGAGATGAACCGATTAGGGACTATGTTAGGCCCAAGGGGCGCTTTTGATATTGTGTAAGGGCATAAGCCCGCGACTGTATTTTATCTTGTATGTGGTGAAGAAATGGACCAGACCTTATCTATTTATCAGAACAGTATGTAGAATGTATGTGATCGTCCTTAATTATCTTTTATTCTTTTATTATTTTATTTTCTTTTGTCTCGTTACTCGCGCCTCGGGTTCGCTGGAATTCGGGGCATGACAGGGTCGGTCTATGGGTCGGTCACGGATCCGGGTCAAATCCGGGTATGGGTTCAATTAAACGGTGACGTTTAGAGGTTTAAACTTTTAAATTTGTAACCATTAGGGCTGACGTCAGCATTACGTGGCAGACCGGCTAAACCGGTTGGTTTACGACTGAACCGGACTGGTTCATTTAAAACTGGACCGAACCCTTTGGTTTCTAATTTATTTTAAAAATAAATGAACCAACACTTTAGTTAATTACGGATTGACCCCAACTGTTTTGGGGAATTTCACTATGGCCCAAATTTTGAGAATTTTGTTCAAATACACCCTGGAAAAATATTTAAATAATTAAATAATTATTTAATTATTTTATAATTAAGGTAAAAATTACTATTTTACCCTTGGGTCATAAATAGAGCAAATGAAGTCCAAATTAAGCCTATGAATAGTGTATTTTTACTATTTGGACATTCTGAGACTAATGGTAGGGTCCGTTTTACGAGACAGGGCCCGAAAAATAAAAACACGTAAGGGGTAAATGACCAAAATACCCCTTGACCAAAATTTAACAAGTTATTAGTGTATTCTTACTATCTCGGACCTTCTGAGTCCAATGGTGAGGTCCACGACACGAAATGGGGTTCCGAAAAATAAAGACACGTAAAGGGGTAAAAAGACCAAAATACCCCTGATACCCCTAAAGCCAAAATGAAATCAGAGAAGGTCTAAATTGACTTTTTTTGATATTCCGGACTCAATAATGGAGTCCGAATTTCGAAACGAAGTACAGAAAAATATGACACGTAAAACGATAAATGACCATTTTATCCTTTTACGTATAACAGTCCGAATTAAATGTTAGAAAAGCCCAAACCGACTTTCTTGGACACTCCGGACTCAATGGTAGAGTCTATTCGACCAAAAAAAATGTCTAAAATAAAAAGACATAAAATTTGATGAATAGAATCTATCAGATGACTATAAATTTAAGTAATGCCAAAGTATTAATACTAAGGCGTATACGAGAAATGAAATACGAAAGACACGACACGTAAACATGTTGAATAAATAACTTTAAATATAAGTTAATGGAACTCCCAGCAGAGTATAAATTGAAATAAATTCAATTCCTAACACATTAAATTGTGTCATAGGTTAAGAATACGAGTTACGTTAAGTACATATGAATTTATGAAATCATTGTAGGATCTAATACGATTTAAGCATAAGTTAAGGAATATCGAGATGATATTACAATGAATGTGAAGTTGATGAGATATTTATGAATTGTTCTTAGGAACTACAAGGAAAGTGGGAAAGCGCATTATTAGCACTAACCCTAAAGAACCAAGGTGAGTAACCCTGTGTTTGAAGTGGAGATTTAACTCCATGGATTTAAAAAGGTTTTAAATGCAAAGATATGAAATGTTTGAAATTTCAAATTCAGTGTTTACATGATTCAGTTTTTAATTGTTCTGTTTTATAACCCCATTGTGACATGCTCAGTGATTGGTTTCTGCAACAGTTTTTCCTCAAATACTTTGCAGCATGTCTAGTTAAAATGCAATTATTGTTAAATATTCTGAATTTGCTTATTTCAAGTATATGAATGTTATGTTTTAAAGTACTCACGAGAATTATCTATGTTGATATACTCATATGTTAAATGTATTTTAAAATGCAAGATGAATGGTGCATAAGCACTTAGACAGGATTCTGAGTTTTCAGTTGCCCTGTAAAATAGGCAGGATTTTGGGTTTTACGGAACTCAATTGCCCTGTAAAATGCCCGGTAGCAGGATCTAATCCCCCAGGCAAATGAGATATCTCCATTTATAAGTAAGATGGGAGTCCGGTTCGAAACGGATTCCACTAATGGAAGTGATAAGATGACAAATGGTTTGAAAATGGAAGCATGTTTTTACTCTCATTTTCAATATGCATATGTTTGAGTTTTATATACTCTATTTAAGAAATACATGATATGTTATATGTTTTAAAAGTTCTTATGTATAAGTTTAGCTTGAATACTTTAAATGTTTCAAAGCTACATGTTTTAAGGAATGCATATATTCTGTATTCAAATATACGAACAATTGGCGGTGACTGTTTTACAAACTCTTATGTACTAAACCACTGCTAATTGAAAAACCCATGACGAATACTGGAATTGCTCACAAGCTTAGATTAGCTTACCCGGACTTTGTTCGGACCCCCCCTTTCAGGTGATGCAGCAGGCAGGGTCTTAAGGACGACAACGATGAGTCTAGCTGTTTTTGGAAGGATATGTTTAAGTAGTTCTTTTGAAGAACCTATGAACACTAGTAGTACGTTTTGTATGAATAGACAAAGTAAGAATATGTAATAAGCCCTCAGGGCAACCGAATATGTATTGTATTAATGTATGAAGTCTTTAAGTTTTCGTTATACTCTGAATGTGTAACCATGTATGCTATGTATGTAGCGGCAGTATCGGACGGATGTGCATAATTTAAAAATGAGAAAAGAAAAGAAAAAGTTTTTCACGCTTCCGCAAAACGTATGTTGCACATCCATTCGATACCGCTGCAGATGCGAGCCTTGTCTCGAGGCCTTCGGGTCTCGGGGCGGCGGTCGCGATCCGGTAATCCGCACGGGGTGGGTTTCGGGTCGTGACAATTACTGTACATTTGTGAAAGTATATTTTTTCATTTGTAAGGTGTGTGATGGGGTTTCTTGGCCGTTAAGCCAATATATGGCATTTTGGTCCATAAAAACCTGAAAATGGGTCTTTTTAGAGCCAAAATTTGTATAAGTTTCAAACCGGTGATTTGAACCAAGTGTCGTAAGTTCATGCAAGTGTGTTTTATCATTGGTAAGGTGTGTGATGGGCTGTCTAGGCTGTTAGGCCGATATCTGGAATTTTGGTCCGTCAAAACCCCAAAATAGGCCTTTTTGAAGTTGAAAGTTAGATAATTTTCAAACGGTCATTCGAACCGATTGCCATAAGTTCATGTAAGTCTATTTTTTCAAATTTAAAATGTGTGATGGAGTTTCTAGGCCATTAGGCCAATATCTAATTTTTTTTATTGACATCACATTTTCTATAAATTATAAAGCCACCAAAGTAATTTTAAAAACTTTTTAAGGCTGAACAGAGCCTCCCTGCTGGCTGAGGAATGTCTGCATAAGAGACTCTAGTTGGGTGGTGCGAGCATTGAGGTCTGTCACTATCTGCTCCAGTTCTGCATTACATCTCTTAGATGCCTCAACTCTCTATGTGGCCGCGTGAAACATAGCATCGCTCTCGACGGTAGAGGATGATGCTATCGGCTGCATCCCACTCCCTAAGCCACGCACATATCTGCGCCTCTTGCCCGAAACAGTCTCCCGTATCTGGTCATCGGTCGGCGGATCCTTAGCCTGAGGGGTCAGCTGAGTATGCAGATGGACCATCTCTTCTTATAAAAACTTAAATATATGTTACTACTTTTATAACTTTGGATTGATAATAAATTAGTAATATTGGTATATATACGTAAATAAATTACATAAAGCCTCTGAGCTTCAAGCCTAGCCCAACCCTTCTCGGGGTTGTAGTGCGTCCTATGCCACAAATTAATCGGGCTAGGTGGTGCACCGATCTTCTAGTCTTGTTACAGTAGATTAACAATAGCTTGTGAAGATTGATTTCATTAAAAGCTAATACAATAACAACTGGATACATTTATTAACTTACCATCTCATGCCTATATCATGTAAAAGATCGTCATCCATTACAGTGGGTCACCTTTTGCTTGCTTCTGCTCTCTTTGTTTTTCTTGCTAACTTCCTACGCTTTGCTAACAAAGAAGGTTAGTATAAATGACAATGATTTATTATACAAAAAAATTAATTATGGCAATATTTACCTGAAATGCATCACTAGAGAATCGGTAGCATAGTAAAATCCAATCCTCCACCGTTACCCCCTTTAGGGTTTATCCCGAGGATTTCTGTAACAACCCGACCTGATTAATTAATAATTAGTCCGCTAATTATTAATTAGAAACAAGATAACAAATAATTAAGAAAATTTATCAGGACTTTTCGATAAATTACAATGGACTAATGAAATTATTAAATGCACGAAGAAGCGATGTAAAATGTTGATTTGAATCGTTTGGGGCAAAATATAAAATTTCGATAGCGAAACAAGGCCTTAAGTTAAAACATAAAAAAAGGGCCAAAAATGCAATGGACAAGTCTTGAACCCTTGACCCAAAGAGCAAAAAAACTTAATCCCAAAAAGTTCACCACTTGGCCCACAAGCACTTTTATGCTTTGTTATGCATAAGATATGTATATATGTATCATATAATGTATAAATTCTGATTTATTAAAATGAGGTGGCAGCCCTCATTGGACCACCACACCCACCAATCAAGTTTCATGCAACAAAAGTACCATTTTTATAATGAAATAAATATGATGTACCTTAATGATGTATTAAACCGATTCCAAACATGTAATTATGTAACACACATCACATCAAAGTTGTCCAAACATCACGTCAATTTGGTGTTTGGACATAGATATTCTTCATAACAAATTAGCAAACAGACACAAATAGTCTTGATAACATAAGCCTAAATTGATCCGCTAAGCTCCAAAATTTTCAGATAACAATAATAGTCTCAGTTTAAACCTTTCCAATCGGATCTCTAATTTTGGCATTTGTCAAGTACCAAAAAAGAACTTAAAAAAAGTGTTGCCAAATAGTCACTAAGTGATTCTATGATAAATATATTTCTAAGAAGTGATTCTTGGAAAATTAATTTAATGTTTGGATAAATGTTTTAAAAAAAAAAAAGCACACAAAAAAATATTAATAAAAGTGATAATGATGTTTTTTTTACCTAGATTATAAAGTGTTTAGGTAATATTTTTATAAGTGATTATGGAAGTTATAATATCATTTTTGCCTTTTAAAATTTATTAAATGGTATGGAATATATTTGGTCGTATGTTATATAAAAATAGTTTAAAAAATTATAAAAAAAATGCTTTTGGAAACTTTGATGTAAAAGGGTCATGGAGTCAATTTTCATTTTTCATGAAGAGACATTTATCATCAGGCACCCTTTTTAGGAGGGGAGGGGTGAGTGACTCAGGCACTTTTTCAGTTTAATATTCACAACTGCAAATTTAATTTTAAGCAGTCAAGCTTGCCATTAAACTTTTTTTTTTCATTTTTTTTTATTTTCTTTTCCTTTTTAATGACAACCAAAACTATTTTAATAATACAAGTGCTGAATTTGAATAAGTTTTTAGGTGAATCAGGTGCGTGGACTAGGCCAATTAGCCTATGTCACGTATACATGTTGTCTAGTTTGAAGGAGACAAAAAAAAATTGTTTTTACCTATATGACATAAAATAATTGACTGGGTTTATTGACTGAGTTAATAAATTCTACTCACCTAAAAATTTAAATAATAAAAATCATACCATGCCAATATGTGGACAAAGTGACAGCTCTTTAAACATGATGTCGCACTCTTTTACTTTCGTTTTTGTTTTTGGATATTCGCATTCTCACACTTGACTATGCAAACATTTTATCATTGTACTAAACTTTGACTAGGCCAGTTAGATATGCAAAATTTGAGATCGCTATGCATGCACCGATTTAAAAATATATATATATATATATATATATATATATAACACAACAAAACAATATCAAACAGAGGCTTATATACATTTATATGGAAGTTTGGATACAAACCTTCAAATTCAAAGAACAACTGTGTAAAGAAAGTAAAATCTTGGTAGAAAGCTCTTCCCAATAAAATTCAGTCTACAAGAGAGAGAGAGAGATCAGCTCGAGACTGGGGAGTGAGAGAGAGAGAGATAGAGTGAGAGAAAGAGTTATTGTCTCAATAGTCGTTGCCAGAAGTCACTGTCGCTAGAAAGCGATTGTCGTCGTCAATGAACCATCTAAAAGAGAGAGAGAGAGAGAGAGAGAGAGAGAGAGAAAAAAAATCACATAGCCAAATGAGATCTGCGTGCAGTTTGGGAAAAATATTGCAGACTTATTAGTGACGCACATAGCGCGTCCCTAATAAGTTTTTGGGTGTCGTCAAAAGTATCCAAGACGATGTCGTTTTAATTATTACACTATTAGCGACACACATTCGTTCGTCACTAATACTCTATACTTTTAGCAACACACCTGTTCGTCGCTAATAACTATTTCGGCGTCGCTAAAAGGTGATCACTTTTAGCGATGTATCTCTTGTACATCGCTAACAGTAACTTTTAGCGACGCTTTTTTGGGCGTCACTAATAATGTGCGTTACTAAAGTAGATATTTTTGTAGTGGAAAATTTCATGATAAGACCCTCTCAATAAACTTCTTTTTTTTTTTCACGCATGCATGCATGAGACATTTTAGAAGAGAAAACTTTCTTACCGTTCAAATTCACACACACAAATATGTACATCCCCACAAGCATATACATGCATCCATACATAAAAGCATATTATATATTACTTGATACAAAATGGGAATTTCGTCGACCTGCTTATCCAGTTTGATTCTGTTGTATGATTTATGTATTTTTTTGCCTTTTTATTTCTCAAAGCATCTTCTCGAATGATATAAGGCAATGGAATTTATGAGTTTGGACGACTGAAATTTAAAAACTTTCAGTAGGACCAAAAATTAATGAGGGAACTGCAAATTTCTATCAAATTAGTTCTACATTTTTCTTGATATATTCATGCAGTTGTGCTATGCACGGGTTACATTCGTTATCTATCTATATATGTAGGATCATAATTATTGGAAGTCAAGCTTAAAAAGAAAAAAAAAAATGTTTAGTTGAGATATTTTTTATGTAAAAGGGTTTTATGAGATTTACAAGCGCCATAGTTATGTATTCTCCCTTCAATTCCCCCTCCCAATCGAGCAAACAAACAAAGTTCTATGCATCAAGGGAGTAATCTTGTACTGAAAATGCTTCCCAATGCTTCTTATTAAGCTCAAGTGTTTTCATTGCTTTTTATTTTGTAATGTTTTCCCCTTTGGTAAACAGTAGAATCGTGTTCTGTTCATAACTTCAAATTGCTTCATTTGTAGGGTGTCTTATGAAGAGAGAAAAGTACGTGTTGCCACCCTTCTTTTATGCCAACAAATTAAGATAAGAGAAAAAGAAAAGAAGAAAAGAGGGAGATGGGTGAGCAGTTTTTTAATATGTATAATGTATACACATCAACTGAAACATTGCTAAGAGGATTTCATTTGTCTACTGAGTCAAAAAAGAGTTTCTATAAAAGTAAATTATCATGATATTCCATAATGCAACTTATCACTTTTCACTTGATACATTAACAACTTTTGGTAGGACTATAATCTGTCAACCCCAAAAAATATAATGCATGTTAAGCAAAATAAAATAATCAAATGAAGAAAAAAAATATGGCAGTGGGACAAAGATGCAATGCAATGAGTTGGGTCAGTTTCCACCTCTCAAAAATGGGAGGGGTTTTGTTCATGGAGTTCTTGAAAAGTCCAAATAATGGTTTTCCTTGAATAAAAAAAAAAAAAAGATCATGGCAGACATTAGCATGGTCCCCCGCCTTCTCTTTCCTGATAAATTTTTGTATGAACCGGTCACCATTGGCAAATACAAGAGGGGGCTAGGGGTGGCCATAGCCCACTCAAAATTTTTTATATTTGATATTTTATCCCTATTTTTTATTGAAATTTTTTTAAAAATTAGGAATTGGCCCTCCAAAATTTTCTGTTTTTTTTATAAGTTACCCCTTAAAATTTTAATTTCTATCCCCCCCCCCCCCCCCCCCAACAAAAAAAAAAAAAAACTTATATATTAGTGTTCTAGGTCTACCACTGCTGGTTGCCAATTATCACACTCTTGTCATGTGGATGAATTGCCTGATTTTAAGGAGATAAAAAAAAAATTCTATTCAGTTAACATACTATGATTAATTCCATTCATAAAGGCCAATCCACACAAGAATTACTACTCTTTCCTTTCCTCATTGAGTACCAAAATTTTCTTTACTGAAAATGTATAGACACGGGGACAGCCCTTTTTGGTCTACATTTCCCATTATCATCATGTATCTGCAATTGGAATGACTGTTTCAATCTTAAGTGTTAATATATATAACCCTAGAAAGATCTAAATGTAGCTAGGATTTTATGTAGATCATATATTACGGAGGAAAACCAAAGTAGAGAAATAGAAATATTACCATCCAGCATTTTAGGTCTCAGAGAGGTCTAGTGACACAAAAAAAAAATGAAAGAGTAATACTTTTTTCAAAATATTTCCCCAAAAGTAAAATTTCAAGTGACATGAAAAACTGATAACAAAATTCGATGAAACGTAATAATTTAGCTTTGCATGAGGATAGGCAAAGTGGCAAACTACTAAAACAGTTATGGAAACCCTCTCAATGGCTTTTGAAGACCTACACCGATATTGTTGCCTTCTTTTTTGGTGTGATTTGATTGATAGAAACAGATTACCTCATACAGATTCAAACCAATCTTATGGAGATCTCGTGTAGCCTTGAAAGGTCTGAAAATTGATATATATATATATATATATATATATATATATCATGTCTGGTCATGATCAAGTTAAGGGTTGGAAGGTGAGATGGTGACCCATGAAAACTATGGACTTCTGTGAGACCATGGACAAGAAGCAGTGTTTGTGTACCTGCATTGAGGTCATGTCCTCAACTTTTTGGGCTTGTCTTGGCCTTCATGTACGCACACCACATCATGGTTATCCATTTCTTGTAAAATGCTGTTAAAAGTAATGGCAAGACAAACTATAGCATTATTGTTTGCCATATGATTAGGTTCTCTCTTCATATCATAATGTGATATAGCTAGCATAAATGTTAAACCAAATCAAAGAAAACTAGCTATCCCTTTTCTCTCTTCTTTCTTGTATTTATTGGCATAAAATTAAAATAGTAAAAAGTACGAATAAGATTACGTATCTAATATTTTTTGTTGTATTTGACCTTTTAAAACCTTCACGTCTCTTTTTTCTTTTGTCATTTTTATTCATGATGAAAGGGGCCAAGGTCTCGTTTTAGATGATAAAATTTCTGTTCTTTAAATACGCGATCTAAATTCAAGACTCAATATATACACAAATAAGCACTTGAGTATAATTTCTCTCCTCACCCATCGTTATACTGAAAAAAAAAAAAAAAAAAAAAAAAAAAAGAGAGAGAGAGAGAGGGAGAGAAGGAATCGGTAATATAGCATTGGGCTAACCAATGGAAAATGGAGAGTTTGGTTTCCTAGGATACATGGTCCCCTGAATTCTAAAAAGTTATGAGGTGAAATTCTAAATATTTACATCTTGAGTTTAGAAATTGAGAAAATTTAGTTTCTTTTCAGTTCATTTAACTCTCCATGACAGGAACAAGGCCACCAGTTTATTCTAGAGAAACAAAATTTGTAGTTTATTCTTACAAATTAAACAAGAAACTTAACCCAAAAATACTTTAGACTATAGAAAAAATCTTTTAAAAAACTGTATTGAAGATCTAAAAGTATGAAGGAAAAAAATGGACTCTTGAGATGACAAAAATCTAAATTAAACAAATATAACTTAAATTATTTTTAAAATATAAGTTAATTTATAATTAGAAAATTTGAGGGAGCAATTGACCGTTGACCCTTAATTTAGCCTCTTTCGCATGACCGTAGTGTCAACATTAATCTGTACAATTAACCTGATCTCGGGTTCTTATATTCACGTATTTACCATACAATTCTATATATTTTCATAATGACCCATTCAGGTTTTTACATTCACACAGACAGCCCATTTGTAAGTCTTTATTTTCCATTTGAATTGCATCATCTCCAAAAATGTATCTAGTTTTGCATTTGGGTTATACCTTTCCGTACAATTTCACTATGAACCTCATCAAAGTTATTGTATTTATAAGTACCTCCATACTAAAATAGATATTTAAACAAGGGAGCCTTATACTCTCATTAAAACCCCTTTTACTCCCATGCACTACTATAGATCTGGACTATTAACAAAGGGGGTAAAAAATAAAAATTGAAGTTTCAATGAGTCTCTTGTAAAAAACAATTGGGGGAGGGCAATTCCTAATTTACCCAAAAAAATAATAAAGATAAAAAAATATCGAACTTCTAAAATTTAAGTAGGTCCTAACCACTCCTAACCCCTTTTGTATCCTTCACTATCCTCGTGCATTCCCACTTATATACAACGGGGTTGGAACGGTAGATAACATTTTCCTTAAATGATACTTTCATTCGTCTAATTCGAATAGTTTTACACACAAAAAAAAAATGCATTTACCATTACAAGATGCTAATAGAATTAAAAGTTTATTGTAATTTACACATTTAAATTATTCAGTTTTTTCTTAATTTTTTTAATATAGGTCAATCATTTTTCTTCAATATGAAAAAGTTTATAAAATAACATCTGATTTTATTTAACTTAAAAAACATTAATATAAAATAATAGAATCTAAGAAAATATTACTTTAAGGTAAAAGGCTTTAGAAACCCGTTTGCCCCCTTTGAAGTTCACATTCATGGTTTACTAACGTAATTTTAGATTAAATTGAATTATTAAGGATGTTTGGATGAATTTAAACAATCTGTTGCAAATCGTAATTTTTTGTCAAAACAAAATATTAGGTTAAGTTAAAAAAAAAAAAAAAACATATCAGAAAAACACAAGATTTATGTAGTTCTGTTAGATGTCTTACAAGCAGCGATGATCAATCCATTATATATCAAAAAAATTACAAAAACAAAAACTCTCAAAACCCAAAACCCTATTTTTTTCCAAAAAACTTTAAACCCACTCTTTTTTTTTTCCAATGATGAGACTATTTTCGCATAAATCAAAAGTCTAAAAGATAATACTCTTATATAAGCAGGTTACAACATAAGAAACAAAATGGGTCAAAATACCCAGAAAGAAAAAAAATAAAAATTACTAAAAAGTTCTTAAAATAAATTTTTCAATCCAAAAAGTACAGGATACATTTTTTTTCTATCTAAAAGATCCAAGAAAGAACTTTTTATACAAAAAAAAAAAAATTAATTATAATTTTAATCTTAACACTATTAAAAATATTACTGATTAGACTAAAATAGTCTTCAAAATATATTTTTTTAAAAATTAATACTAAAAATATGTAAAATAAATTTTTCAATCCAAAAAAAAAAAATCATAATAATTTAGATAGTAAAAATCCCTTGAAATAAATTTTTTCAATCCAAAAAATCTATGATACATGTTTTCTATCTAAAATAATCGGAAAAATAAACTTTTAATACAAAAAAATCTAATTGTTAACTTACATCTTAACACTGTTACAAATATTAATGATTAAACTAAAATAACTTTAAATATAAATTTTAAAAATACTAAATAGTTGATAAAATAAATTATTCAATCAAAAAAAGACATAACATTTTTTATTTATATAGATGTTATAAAAAAGAAATTTTTACTCCATAAAATGTAATGATTTTTTTGGATTAAAGAAGTTATTTTATATATTTTTTAATAATTTTTTTCTAATATGTATCTTGAACGTTATTTTAGTCTAATCAATAACATTTTGAATGGTGCTAAGATGAAAGCTAACAATTAGATTTTCTTGTATTCAAAGTTTATTTTTTGAATCTTTTAGATTGAAAAAATGTATCATGCACCTTTTGAATTGAAATTTTTATTTTAGACACTTTTTAGTATTTTTTTTTAATTTATTTTATCATTTATTTAGTATTTTTTGAAAAATGTATATTGAAAGTTATTTTAATCTAATTATTAATATTTTTTGACAGTATTAAAATGAAAGTTAACAATTTGACTTTTTGTATTAAAAATTTCTTTTTTAAATCTTATTGATAAAAAAATGTATCAATAACATTTTGGATTGAAATTTTATGTTAGAAGGTTTTTATTATTTTTTATAAAAAAAAAATGTCAAAAATTTTGGAATAGCAACAAATATGCCTTAACTTTGAAATGATAAGTGTGATGATTGTTGGTGGGATGTTACACCCCAATCAAACGACATATGAAAGGGTATTATGTGAAAAGAAAGGACTTGAAAGATAAAGTAGAAATGGATTGGATGAGTTGGTAATATTTACTTCATGGATCCCACTAATAGTAATACCAAAGTGTTAATTAGTTAAAGTTGCAGTTAGTAAAATAGTAATTTAAAAAGTGATGGGGATGGAGGTGGAATCCGAATTACTAATCCAATGCTCGGACACTTTGCTTAAGCATAAACCTGAAAATTAATTTTGAGATTGGATGTTTTACCATTGTAGATTAGTGGTTAATTGTTATTTCATGGATCCCACCCACTAATTCCATTTCAATTGTAAAAAGTGAAAATTAGTTGAAGTTGTTGTTAGTAAAATAGTCATTTAAAAGCTATACTTTTTACGTGGTGGGGATCGAGGTGGAGGAGGGGGAATGTTAATGGCTAATGGCTAATGGCTAATGCATGATTTTGAATCAATATATTACAAACAAAATATATATTTTTTACAAGTATGTGACATAAAATTTAAAAAAAAGTACATGCTAATGAGAGTATAAAGAACACTAATCACTCAAATTTACATAAAATTTAATCATATGTTAATAAATAAGGATCAAATATGTATATATATTAAATAAAATTTAAATACACATAGTCTTTAAAATTAATAATTTAAATAATTAAGTTTTTGTTAGATTAAATTCAAAAGTGCGGTAATTTGCAATAAAATGCTATATTTCGAGATATAATGTGATATATAAGAGATATTATGAGAATTTTCAAATATAAAAAAAAATTTACAATATTTATCGCAATATATTTTATAATATATCGTGATATTCTATAATTTTTTTTGTATTCAAATATCGTATCGTAATTACAAAAATCGCGATATATCATAAAAAGTTGCGACCTCGGCCCTTGATATCAACCACTATAGTGATAGGAAAGAGTTATAATTTATTTTTGTGAGACAAATTTCATTTTTAATGTTCAATCATAAATTTTAAAATTTTAAAAATATAAAAAGTAAATCTAGATTGATAATATTTTTATAAATAACTAAATTCATTTATATAAAAGAACTTACAGCAAATCCAATCAAAGAAGAGCTAATCCAAGTTGAGGGGTCCTAAAAGATCGGACAAGTGAAGAAGGAAAACAAAAACATAAATTAAAGGCCATATTTAAAACTTTTTTAAAGAAAAAAAAAAACATAGGAAATTTTTAAATTAAAAAAGTTGGGGGGGTTACAAGAACATCCCGAGTATTTTTGCATTTTGAAACTGAACGTTACTCTGGGGTAAGTGATTTGAGTTAAAGTTAGTCTTTAAAGATGTAAATCTGATTTTGATTTGAACCTTTTGAGAAAAAAAAAAAATGTTATATCCATATAATGATAATAAAAATGAGACATCAATTAAGATAATTATGTTTTTCATAATAAAAATGGCACCCCACGACTTCTATAATTCTTTTTACGAAAATAATATATATTTTCAATTTGTATTGTTATTTATATTTTTAATGTAATGTGACATTATGTGTTGTTTTCTAATACCATTTGATGTGATTTTGAAAAGCAAAAAAGAATGTCACATTACATCGAAATACAAATAGAAATAAAGATTGAAATATGTAATATTACTTTTTATTTATCAAAAGAAAGTTTTCAAATAATCATATCAAGCAATTAGACCATCCTTTCTGTGATTGTGAGAAATTAGCTCAATTTTTTTGTTTCTTAAAATATAAAAATTTTAATTTTTTTTTTTAAAAGAAACATAATAAAATGGAGTTAGAGTCAAAAGCAAATTTGTGTAAAAAAAATATAATTTCTACTTTTTGTTATTTATATCTAGAATAAATAATTAACAGAAATATTAGTAATTTTGTTTTTTATCTACGGATTGAAATAGCTTCAAACTCATGCACTACCTACCTTGTATCTCTCTGTTGTATTTTTCTCCTTTTTCTTGTTGAATATTGAGTCATGTGTAAGAAAACTTTAAGATGATTTATATTTTATTCATTCAAAAACATAATACAAGCTTAAATTTTTATAGTTGTACATAGAGATATACAAGAAGAATTTGAGTTTGAATAAAAGATAATAAAGGATGAATATAGTGAGTTGTTGTAGATAAAAATCCTACGAAAACTAGAGTTTGAATTTAAATTTAAATTAAGAAAAACTTGAATTTAAATTTGAATTCAAACTAATTTTTGTTAGGCTCCTTTAAGCTCAACAACTTTTTTGTGATAGTAAGCTTGTTTTGAAGAAGAGTGAAGTGATTATTTTCGAGTGGTTTAGTCTTGATATTTGTAGTTTGATCTTGGAAAGAGATGAATCGAATATCAATGGCTTTGTTAGCAACTTGCTTATAGAAAAAATGGAAATCAATCTCAATGAGTTTGTTCTTGCATAAAAGACAGGATTGGCAGTGAACCAAAATTATCACACTATAAGGTGGGAGGTCGATGAAGATGAACATGTAATTCTTTGAGAAGAGATTAGATCGATCCATAATATTTAGGCGGCTGTCTGGGCAAGCCCACAGTATTCAGATTTGATGCTCAAATTAGAAACAATGGATTGCTTTTTGGAACTCCGGGAAATAAAATTTGGACCCATGAAAATACAGTTACCACTTTGAGAACTATGGTCATCAATACAGCCAGCCCAATCAACATTAGTAAAGGCTTGAAGTGTAAAGTTGGTGGAGGGGTGTAGTAGTAGACCATAGTCAATGGTGAGCTTCAAATAGTGCAAGATCCTTTTAATGGTTGTCCAATGAGCATTGGTTGGTTGTTGCATGAACTGGCACACCTTGTTGACGAAGAAGTTGATGTCAGGTCTTGTAAAAGTGAGATACTGAAAGGCACCGATTGTACTTCGATATAAAGTGGCATCTGAGATTGGATCACCAATTTGTTTCAACAATTTAAGATTTCTTGCCATTGGAGTTCAACATAGTTTGGCTTGATCCATTTTGATCTTGTGAAGAAAATCAAGAATGTAGTTGGGTTGAGATAAAAATAAGTCATGATGACTCCTAGTGGCCACAATTTCCAAGAAAGTTATGGGAAGATAATTAATCATGTCTTGAATCAGACTATAAGATGTGTTAGTTATGCTAATGTCACCTATATAAACGAGTATATAGAGAATCTCAAAAGATGTCTTCTTTATGAAGAAAGAGGTATCATATTTTGCTCCAATAAAATTATGTTGATTGAGGAAGGTACAAAGCTTGGTGTACCAGACACGCGGGGCTTGTTTGTCCATAAAGTGACTTGTGCAAGCAACACATGTAATGAGAAGCATTAGGATTAGTAAAACTGGAAGGTTATTGCATGTGAACTTTTTCATTAAGTGTTCTATAGAGGAACTCATTTTGAACATCTAGCTAATGAAGGTGTCAGCTCCGTGATATTATAAGAGAAAGAATAGTATGAGTAATATATGGTTTAATAATAGGACTAAATGTTTCATCATAATCAACTCCTTCCCTTTGATGGAAGCCTTTGGCTACGAGGCGAGATTTGTACCGTTCAATCGAGTCATCGGCTTGCTTTTAAGACAAAAGACCCATTTATAATCCACAACATTTTGATCAAGGCAAGGAGGAACAAAGAAACAAGTGTTATTTTTCTATAATGCATTCTTTTCCTTAACCATTGTATTTCTCCAATTTGGATCTTTGTTGGCAGTGGTAAAACATGTAGGTTTAGACAGAGTGTTTGGAAGAGGATGTGTAATGGTGGTGAAGGCTTTGGGTTTTAAAATGCCAACTTTAGAATGGGTTAACATAAGAGGAGTGGAGGTGATTAGGGGTAGGTGAGTAGAAAGATTAGGTGGTGGTGCAAGTAACCGAGAGAAAAATAAAGTGATGGTTCGGGTGAAAAGAGTTTGAGGTAGAGAATGAGGTGAGGCTAAATGATATGGAATGGGAGAGGCTGGAAAAGTAGGCGAATCTAGGGGTTGAGGTGGAGTAAGTAAAAGGTCAGGAAATTTTGATTAGGGAAGAAGATGGCTAGTTAAGTTGGGTGAGTGTGGCAGTATAGGTTAAGATAGTGGTGATGGTTTTAGAGGGTGTTGAAAGAAAATTTTTTCTTTATTAAAGATTACATGATGAGAAATATAAATGTAGCCTGTAGGGAGATGAAGACATTTATATCCCTTGTGAGAAGTGTTGTATGTCATGACCCGAAAACCACCCTCTGCGAATTCTGAATCGCGACACCGAGCCAACCCTTTTGTCGAACCGGCATCTGAACTTACTACACAATCAGTGCTACTAACATGCAACAACTATCATATCATAACATAAACAGCGGAAGACTTTAAATAAAAGTTGCAGGTCTATATATCTGGTTTTTAAAATACAGACTTTAAAAAGTCTAATACATTACATTCCCAAGACGTGGATGACATAGGAGGCTACAAAACTGTACTGAATATTATACATTACATTATCCCAAAAATGTCCACAGCTATCTAACAGACTGCTACTGTCCTCCTACGGCATCTTTTCCTGAAATAGTCAGATTAAATCTGTAATGAGCTAACTTAGCCCAGTAAGTAATTCTCCTTTGCTCTACCATGTGTACGGGTCAGTATAGAAAAGTATAATCCAAAATGAATAAGGATAAGGAAACATGATAGTCAGTCAAGGAATATAATAACTCATCAATAAATATCAAATGGTATGAAGCACAAATGATAATTAATGAAAATCGGGTCTGATAACAATAATCATACTACTACAGTCATGAGCTGTCTCAAGCATAATCGCAAGTACTCAATAAAAGCTGTGAAGTCTCATGATCATTCATAAGGAATAATATGATCAATCTATAATTCTCAATAAAAGATAATGATATCAACAAAAGTAGATGCTCCTTAACTTGGGGCCCGACATACCCTCTACGTGCTTGTATACAATACATCTCAGTTTACCTTTATATAGTCTATGCTATTTATCAAATTTTATGTTTTATTATTATAAGTATCTCATTTGCTAAAATAGACTCTACTATTGAGTTTGGAATGTTAAAGAAAGTCAGTTTAGGCTTTTACAGATTTTAATTCGGACATCTGTACTAAAAAGGGCATAATGGTTATTTTGCACTTTTATGTGTCTTTATTTTTTGGGACCTATTTTCATAAATCGGGCTTCATCATTGAGTCCAAAATTCTCAAAATAATAAAAATTGACTATTCATTCACTTTGATCGGAGTCCGTTTGACTCACATTTGACTTAAGGGCATTTTGGTATTTTTTCCTTTTAAATATTTAAATAAATATTTTAATTTATTATTTTTGGGTCATTTCATAACTATACATAAATACTAGGACCCTTTCATAATTTCTAAGACATTTGGGCTAATTTGTAAAATCAGAAACTAATATTCCAAATTACCATAGCCAAATAGTGGTTAAGGCTCTAAAACAAGGATAGGATATCCCATTTTAGTTTAGGGTTTTAAATTTGATTCCTTAACTGTGTTGCCAAACCCCCTCAGTTAATTTAAAAACATAACAAAATGAAACAGTATTTAGAAATGGGTCTATTCATTTCGATCCGGGTCGGAGCCCAACCCGAGTTTAGCGCAAACCCTAACCTTTAGAGTCATCTTCTCCGGTGAGTCTCCGATGTCCTCTCCGGCACCAGTGACCTTCCTCCGATCATTTTCTGACCTATTTTCAATGTGGTTTCCTTCCTTTGCCAACCAGGATCACACCTATATGGCAACATCATCATTTCATCCATCCCTACCTCGCGAATTAACGGAGATCAGTGGCTCTCCGGCGAGAACCCATTTCTCTGGCGAGGTGATCTCCTTCGATTTTCATGAATGAATCTTATTGTTTTTGCCTTATTTTTTCCTAATCCTCTTCTGCACCTAAGGGGATCATTTCACCATAGTTAAAACCTCACAAAGCTCTCAAAATCCTTCCTTTCAACAAACCTACAACTCAGTGGTTCTCACTGATTTTCTCACTATTTTGTCTTATTTAAAGTGCAATAAGCTTCTTTTTAAGTATGCTATCAGACCCTACTATTTTTAGCATGCTTCCTATACTAAAAATTAAAAGAAAAGAAAACGACAATTTCAAGTTACACTTACGTTTTTGTGTAGAATTCCTCTTTCTCCAACTTATGTTTCTCCACTTTTAAACCTTCTGAATCCTCAGAATCACCCTCAGCTTCTTAGTTTCTCATTTCTTTTCTGAATTTTTCTAAACACGTCACACACATATATATAGACAAAATTCCACCGCCTGTTGCGCCCTCCTTTTCTCTTTCTTCCCCCCTTCCTTGCAGCTTTTATTGACTTTCTTTCTTTTTCTAATTCAGCTTATTTTTCTTTCGTTTTCTTTACATAAAGTTTCTTAAGATATTTTACATATATATAATATAATATTCACATATACACACACTATACACACTGCACACACACTCTCATCGACAGTAGTTACTGTCTCTCTTTCTTCCCTTAAATCTTCTTGTTTTGATACATATATATACATATATATATATATATATAATTAAATCTGCATATGTATATATATATATACACATAATTCAATACATGTAATAATATATATATACACCATTATATGTACATATATATATATATATATATTCTATTATGTATATGTTTATATATATACATAATTTAATCATATGCATACATGTATATATGTATACATATACTTGTGTACCTATACACACCTATATGTTCATATTATATACATAATCCACTCTGCACGTACATCGATGCATGTACAGATCTACGTGCACGATTCTTTGTACTGTCGGATACCTTGTACGGGTGATCCCGGGGTACTCAGAATCTCCTGAAACCATGGATTCTACCACTTACCTCGATATGCGTATCCATCACTATATACTAATCATCATGATAGTTCAGGTATATTTAAAGTCTACTATTCTCGATTTAAATTGGTCTCGGTTTATTTTTGGTACTATGCTTATTGGCTTGGTTTGATCTCGGTTTTATTATTTGATCTTAAGGATATAAAAGGAATTATCCTAATTCTTTTGGGTCGGGGTGTTATATTGTAGCCAAGAAACACACATGGTAGTGAACGATATACAAGTTTGTTAGCATTATAAACATAAAGATGAGGAAAATATTCATAAGCAAAAATTTTGAGAAATGTGTAATCGATTTTTGTGTGAAAAAGAACTTCATGTGGACTCTTATGTTTGAGAGCCTGAATAGGAAGTCTATTGAGAAGATAGACATCAGTGGAAAAGGCATCATCCCAATAGTAAAGAGAAATGGAGGCAATGACCATAAGTCTAAGACCAATTTCTACAATATGATGATGACGCCTTTCAGGAAATCCATTTTGTTCTTGTATGTGGACAAGATACACGGTGTTCAATACCACAAGATTGTAGTACCGATTTATACCTTTGAAATTCACCACCATCATCAATTTGAAATCTCTTAATTTTGTGACAAGGAACACTTTTAACCTTTGATTTAAAATAATAATAAAACAAAGCTTGTTAAGTATCATATTTCAACTTAAGTGAAAAAATTCAAATATAACGACTGAAAACATTAGTAAAATGAATATAATACCGAAATTAAGTATTAGAAATAATAGGAGATGGTCTCCAAATGTCACTAACAACAAGTTCCAATGGGACTTTGCAAATAGTAGTGCTAGAAGAAAAATGTAACTTATGACTTTTTCCTAAAAAACATAAAGACTACTTCTCTTATTGACAAAAAGTAAAAAGTTATTAGATACAATTTGATAAATAGTGCGCATCATAGGTTGCCCAAGTCGTCGATGCTAGGTGTCCAAAGAAGATCTTATACCAATAAAGGTAGAGCGATATAAGGATGAAAATGAATGGCTATTAGTATGCTTCAAGCAATATAGGCCTCATTTATTCGGTCTGCACAAGATTTCTTGCCCTATTTGTAAATCCTTAACGATAAAGAAATTTTGGCGAAATTCAAAGAAATCATTATTATTATTTGTGAATTAAGAAATTGAAAGCAAATTATAAGTGATAGATGAGACATGAAAGATTTTATGAAGGGGGAGAGATTTATGAGAAGTTTGGAATGAAGAAAAACAAGTGTGAAGAATAGGCAAGCCTATCTCATTACCAACTTCATTTGTATCGGGCCCGTGATTCTCAAAATAAATGTGCATGTTCTTGAGATTGATAATCAAGTGATTGGCAGAACCTAAATCAGATTAGCAATTTGGATCAGAGAAATGTTTTGTAGAGATAGTCGAAGTCAATGGTGTTATGGAGTTGCTATTGTTGTAGGAAAGATTAAATTGATACCAGCATTGTGCAACAAGGTGATTTGGACGATTGCAAAGTTGACAGGTAACAAAAGAAAAAGCACCAGATTGTTGTGACCTTGGAGAGTATGGGTCCTCCACAACCTCGTTCACGGCCACATCTCCTTGTGTTGCCATTAAAGTGAGGAGTTGTGTTAGCTACATTGGCCGAAGGTTCAATAGTGAAGGAAGCACATGTGTGTTGGTTAAGCCAGACTTCTTGATTTAGAAATATTGCACGAAGGTCTTCTATAAAGATGTCATCAGTTATGGTTGTGACAGAAGTGACGAACAGAGACGAGGTCAGAAATTTTTTTTAGGAGGGTCAAATTTTTTACAAAATGTTTGAACATAAATTTAAAAATAATAACATTCTTTGTCCCAAATTATGATACCTAATTTTGCATCCCAAATGAAGTAGCATTAGATTATTGGTTATAGTTTAGATGTATTATAAATATTTTGCCAATAAAATATTGACACGTCATTGGGGATGCAAGTTTTGATAAAAAAATTTGGGACATCTAACATTACTCATTTAAAATTTGAATCTTGATTAATAATATTTTTTATGATAACTATATTCATTAACATAAAGTAAGTTACAAATTAGAAAAGAAATTCAATCAAAGAAAGAGACCCTTAAAAACCTTTAAGTTACAAAAAAAAAAATCTAAAAAGTACCATTTAGGGGTCAAAATAATAATAAAATATCGGGAAATGTGAATAATTTTACACTTAGGGGGGACAAAAATAAAAATTAAAAGATATATATATTTTTAAAAAAATATAAAAAAAAATCAAATAAAAAAAGGTTTGAGGGGCGGGCAACTGCCCCCCCCCCCCCAAAAAAAATCCTATGCTAGCCTCATCTATGGTGACGAATGAATCATATTAATAAGGTAATTCACCAAAGATACAAAGAATAAGATCAAGTTCAAAAATAGGTTGGGCAGCAATAGCTAGACTATCAGTAATGGTTTTAATCTTTTAAATGTAATTTGAGATGGATATATTTCATTTCTTCATAGTTTGTAATTCAAGCTTAATTTGCATTATTCGAGCTCATGATTTTGAGGCAAAGACGCGATCGAGAGCTTGCCAAATCAGGGTTGATGTGGAGATGTCTGCAACTTGGGTAAGAATAAGTTCGGTAAAAGAAGAGAGAATCCATCCTCAAAAAACGTTGTCTTGTTTATGCTATGTAATATATTCAGGATTGATGGTGTTCTCGGATTGGGAAAGAAATATGGATGGGTAAGAAAACGAATCATTAATATACCCTTCCAATTCATAACCTTTGAGAAGATGAAGGAATTGGGCACGCCATAACAAAAAAAAATTAGATAAATTGGTGATGGTGGTAGAAGAAAAGGAGTTGGGGATGAAGAAGTCATTATCGTTTAGTATTATAACTCTGATACCATTAAAAAAACTTCAAGTTAATATGTATTTTATTCATTTTAAAACATAATACAAACTTGAACTTTTATATTTGTACATAGAGAGATACAAGAAGAATTTAAATTTGAATAGAAGATAATGAAGGATGAATATAGAGTTATTGTAGATAAAAATTCTAAGAAAATTAGAGTTTGAATTTGAACTGAAACTAAATAAATTTGAATTCAAATTAATTTTTATTAATGTGAATATTTAGACGAATATTAGAAATTTTTTTTACTAAAATATGAAATTTTAAAGAAAATTTAAGAAAAAAAATGAATTGAGAAACCAAAACACAGTTAAGAATAGTCCATTGCAATTTTAAAGAGAAGGGGTGGCATAAAATTGACTAAGTTTGAATTTTCATTCTCATTGCATTTTTTTTATGAGTTCAGTCCTTCACTCTATTGCTTATGCATTATTGATGCTGCACTTTTCGGCTCGCAATAAGTGGGGGCTCCGTGACCTATAGAACACTCAGAAAGACGATCAGAGGTCCACCGGATTGGCTCTGGCGGTAGCCGCTCCGATGCTTAAGTAAGTAGAAGGAATTGAAAGACTGTATTGAAAGCCAAAGAATGAGCATGAAACATAAAGCGTACCTTTAGGGTTTAATTTATAAACCGTGGCCTTCCTAATTTGATTAGGATTCGATGCCATGAATATAGGGATTTGATCATCGGAGATTGCAGTTACCTTGTGGAGTATTGCTTAAAGATAACCATAAATGGTAGTTCCCTTGTTGAAGACTGTTTCCTTGTTGAAAACTGCTTCCTTATTCCCTGCTCGGCATCCGCTAAGGCGGTGACGAGGTCTGGAGTGTTGGTGTGGACCTTGTGATAAGTTCTGAGACCCTTGCCCGGATATATGTGCTCTGAAGGCATATGTTTGGTCACTTCCGACCTTTTATGATGATCTGGATGCTTGAGCTTTAAGTCATTGGCTGAATGAGAACCGTGTTGGCCGAGCATGAGTTGGATTATGGTCATACGTGTCACGTGCTGATTGGCCTGCTCTTTATGGTATATCAGTTACTCCCCCCCCCAAGTCCTAGTTTGATGCTAGCAAGCAACTAGGGCTAAGCCTTTTTCGGAGAGTCATGTATCCTGCCTGTTCGCCTTCCAAGGCAACTGTTGGGGCGCCATTTATTGCGCAGCCGGAGATTAGGTCTTTTCAAGGTCATTATTTGTACTGGCTGGTAGTTGGGTTTCTCGAAATCATCATTGTTCTGAACCGTCATGGCGTTTGGTCTTGGTGGGTCCCTTCTGATACTGTGCTTATAAATACAAGGTGAGATTTTGAAATGATCTTTTCCCCGTCATTTTCACTGTGCTTGAAGATTTTATCCGCCATTGTTGGTTTGTGCGACCTTGAAGAACATCGTCTTCCTGAGTTTAGAACAGGTTCGACTAATTTTTTCTCTTCTCTTGCTTCTTTCTTCTTAAGTCCGGGAATAATGTCTGCTCCTTTTGAATCCCCAAATGTAAGTGAGGGAGTAGGAAATTCTTCTGAGATCGGTGTACCGTCTCTTGTGGAAGTTGTAGGTGACCTTACTCCCGAAGATATTGGGGAGAGGCCTGTTGAACCTCCCCGTAGTCCTGGGGTTAGGATAGTTGATGCCTTTGAAGAGCCCCGAGACAGGGCTGGGGAGACCTCTGGTAGGTCTTCCCATAGAGAAGAGGGTGAGAGTGCTGTTACTCAGAGCCTTCTGGATGAGTGGAGGGTAAAATACCATTTTCCCCCAAATGTGACCTGCAGAGTTCCAGGCCCCATGGATCGTCCCCAAAATGTTGAAGCTGGGGAGATTTGTGTTTACCTTGCCTGGTTCGAAATGGGCTTGAGACTCCCATTGCCGGATTTAGTCAGGCAATTCTTTTGTTGGTATAAGCTCTGCCCTACCGACCTGAATCTCAATAGCTGGCGGCAGCTTCTAGGGTTCATAGTATTGGGACACCAAAACAAGGTGGATGTGTCCCTGGACTTGATCCGTAGCAATATGGATCTGAAGTTCAAACAGGCAGAAGGCCTTTTCTATATGTCCTTCGAGAAGGGGTTCCGACCCCTGTCCTCCGTTCCTACTTCCAACAAAACGTGGAAGAAGTAGTACTTCTTCGTCGGAGGAGGATGGGAGCATGAAGACTTCCAAGAAGGAGAGACCTCGCCATTCCCTCGTGCTACGGGTCATAAGGGTGAGGCTTATTCCCTTAGGTTTGCTTTAGCTTTGTTTATGCCTTCAGAACTGATAAACTGATATATCGTTCCTTACTTCTGTGCAGTCAAGAGTGCTTGGAAGAGGCCCGATTTTACTAAAATACTGCGAGATCAGTACCGAGTGCTGCTTTCGACTTCTAACCAGGCTCATTCTGTTATTATAACTCCGGAAAACTTGATGGCTGCCCGTACTGCAGAGCTCAAGAAGAGGCTGACATCGAAGTGGGTAGTGCCAGAGGCCCAAGTGGTGGGGGAGGCTTCCTCCCGAGCTGAGCCTGATGCCCCCCTTGAAGTAAAAAGGAGGAGGTTGATTTCTGGCTCTCCCGAGCCAACCCCTGCCGAGGCTGAGAAGAAGGCCGAACATGCCGTTCCTGTTTCGGCTGCTCCTCCTACCCCTTTCGGTCCGAGCAGAAGGACTAGGAAGGGGAAAGCACCTGCCATACCGTCCGAGCCGTTTGATGAGCCAAACTATCAAATTGCCAAGAAGGCATTTGACCAAATATGGGCTCGGGGCCCTCACCGATACAGAGGGGACGACCCCTCAAAGCTGATGACTGAGATGATGAATCTCCAAATGAGGGTAACTTCTGAAGCTTTTCTTGACTTTTCTGTTTGTTCATTTGTTCAATCTAAATTGTCTATCTTGCCTTGTGTAGAGCATGCATAGTTTGGCCGCTCTGATGGTGACCCCCATGGGCCTTGAGGAGGCTGAGAAGCTGAAGGCCGAAGTGGAAGAGATGAGGCTGGAGCTTGGGACAGCTCGATCCAAGGTTCAGACCGCTGAGGAGGGTCTGAAGGAAGCTGGCACCAACCTTGCCGTGGCAGAGTCTGAGAGGGAAATATATGCTCAGAAAGTTGAGGGGCTTCAGGCGGAGTTGGTTGAGCTTCGAAATTCCTTTGATCAGAAGGTTCAGGAGGCAGTTGATCATGCCAAGATTGAGACTGAGACAGAATTGAAAGAGGAAGTCGAACAGATGGGTGATGACCTGATCCGGTTTGGTTTTGAAAGCTTTCGAACTAGATTTCAGGCTCAGTTCCTGGGTTTTGACTTGTCGTCAATCGTTCCTTCTGAACCTGCCTCGTCTGGTCCTGACCCGTACAAGACGGCTGGAGCTACTGCCCTTAATTTGGAAGAGGATCTAGGCCCTTCTGACAAGGCTTGAGGCTTTATGGGCTTTTTGTTTTTTTGTTATTTCCTTTTGATGTAATGAATGTATACTTCTGATCAGTAAAATTGACTTTCCTTCAGATTCTTCTTGTGTTCTTTCCTCTTGTGTAATTTTGTCGTAAGTGTAGCTGTTCTGAGCCTCTTGCATGTTAGGTCAACCGTCCAGTAGTCGATAGTTACCTTCCGAGCTTCGATACTTGTAATTGAATAATGAATGTAGATTAACTTCAACTGTCTCATCACAATGAGATAAGAAAACAAGCATAATCAGATAGATAGAGCCCAATAGAGTGGGCGTAAATTTTCGTAGATCTCTGAGATAGACTGCTCTGAATCAAGAGCTCGTGAAGATAATCAGGCAGCTTGTGCTTGTCATTATGATGCTCGGCATGATGTTTTCGAGTACTCAGGATCAGGATATGTCCGAGCTGTTTTGGCCTTTGTCATGTGACTGGCCTGTCATAAAATAGTTAAGACTATAAGTTCTGGATCTTGGATAGGAGGCCTGTACATTTAGACTTTGTCCCCCTCTCTTTATCAATTCAGAAGCTCCAGTGCTGGACTGTGATTTTCGTTCACAAAGCTCTGTACCCTGTCTCTTGGTATATCGAAGAGGCACATTTAATGCACTGTTTATTTATTCGATTGCCGTTTGGGATTTCGAGGCCAATCTCTTTTTCACCGTTGCGACGGTTCAGTTGGGTGGCTTTTGGACTTCAAGGGTCTATATATATGGAAACGAGGGCATTCAGTTGCATTCAACCTTTTTATTCCCAAACTGTTTCCTCGTAGGAGAGACTTTAGATGCTGCCGAAATTTTGTCACTCGCTTGGAGATGATGGATGATTCTCTGTCTGATTTAGGAATGATTAAACTGTGGCCGAGAGTTAACCTTCCCCCTTTTTCAATCTCCAAGGAAGGATTAAAAGAGGCACAAGTCCTCTTGTCCCCTTTGGTATCCAGTCGAGATGCCTCCGATTGGTAGTGGTCCCTCCCTAATTCAACGGAGGCTTGGAGCACCGGTGATGAAGACGCAAGTGGGGTGCCTCCTCTTCTTCATGTTTCGTCAGAGACCCTTGCTTCAATCGGCTGGGGTGTAACAACTGACGTGTGGAAGACGAATGGCGGTCCCCTAAGACCCAGAGCCCTCATCCTCCGTTGGTCGTGAGTTCAATGATAGTGATGATGAAATGGCCAGGGTGCTCCTTGATGCGGATTGGGGTTCAGGGTTCCTTCCTTTCAAATGGAGCCGGTGACGGCGGTAATGGAAGTCTTGGATCCTGTGCCCCTTTATCATCCGAGGAAGAAAGCCATGATGTTGCAAGTTGTAGCCTCTGTAGTAGCTTCTGTAGTAGCCTATGTAATGATCTCTGTATTGTAGCCTCTGTTTTATTTCCAGTCTCTGTACTGATGTAAATCTTCTGAATTATTAATAAAATCGAGTTTCTTTTTCTCAGATCTGATGTTCTTTGTATTCGAATGTACTCTTCTGTAGTTAAGACACTTTCTCGTGCACTTCTGACATATGAATGTTCTAAGAATAGCTCAAAGAAACTTAGAAGAATGCTTGAATCAAAGTACTTCACTCCTGATCGGTATTATAGTACTTGTTGCTTGTTTGACAGATAAGCCAAATAATATAAATATCAGATCTGAGGTATTCCGATCTAGGAAACATTAGTTTTGTAGATGTTCAGAACTTCTGTCATTGGATGGACTGGATCATAGAATCTGTTTTTTAAAGATAGACTAGGCTGAAGAGACCTGTGTATTATAAATGGACCAAGTCCTAAGACTTGTGCATTATGGACTAGGCTCTGGAGGCCTGTGCATTATAAATGGACCAAGTACAAAGACTTGTACATTATGGACCAGGCTCTAGAGGCCTGTGCATTATAAATGGACCAAGTCCTAAGACTTGTGCATTATAAATGGACCAAGTACGAAGACTTGTACATTATGGACCAGGCTCTAGAGGCCTGTGCATTTATAGATGGACCGAGTGCAAAAACTCGTACATTATGGACTAGGCTCTGGAGGCCTGTGCATTTATAGATGGACCGAGTGTAAAAGCTCGTACATTATGGACCAAGCTCTGGAGGCCTGTGCATTTATAGATGGACCGAGTGTAAAAGCTCGTACATTATGGACCAGGCTCTAGAGGCCTGTGCATTTATAGATGGACCGAGTGCAAAAACTCGTACATTATGGACCAGGCTCTAGAGGCCCGTGCATTTATAGATGGACTGAGTGTAAAAGCTCGTACATTATGGACCAGGCTCTAGAGGCCTGTGCATTTATAGATGGACCGAGTGTAAAAGCTCGTACATTATAGACCAGGCTCTGGAGGCCTGTGCATTTATAGATGAATATTCTATGGAAGTAAAAGAAACATCTCTACTGATAATACTTCTGTAAGTGTTCCACGTTCCATGGCCTAGGAACAGGCTTCCCAGTCATGTCTTCTAGCCTGTAGGTAGTAGGTCGAACAACCTTTGTTACTTTGTAGGGGCCTTCCCAGTTTGGTGACAACTTTCCCATAGTGAGATCCTTGGTGTTTTGAAAGACTCATCTTAAGACATAGTCTCCGACTTGAAAGCTGACTGTCTTGAGTCCTACCTTGGATTTGTCAACCATTCTCTGTTGATAGGCTTCCATCCTGATGCTGGCTTGATCCCTTCTCTCTTCGAGCAAATCCAAGTTTTCCATCAGCTGTTGATCATTGGATTCTTGCTCAAAGGCTTCTGTTCTCAGGGTTGGCATACCGATCTCAACCGGAATTACTGCTTCTGTCCCATAGGCTAGTGAGAAGGGAGTTTCAGAGGTAGGAGTTCTTCTGGTCGTTCTGTAGGCCCAAAGGACTCCAGGGAGTTCTTCTGCCCACTTTCCTTTGGCCTGCTCCAACCTTTTCTTTAACCCGTCAAGGATTGTTCGATTGGTGACCTCCGCTTGCCCATTTGCTTGTGGATGGCCTGGAGAGGCGAAGTGCTGCCTAATGTTGAGATTTTCGCAGAATGTCTTGAAGCCTTTACCAGTGAATTGTGTTCTATTGTCGGAGATAATTACACGTGGTATGCCGAACCTGCACACAATGTTCTTCCAGGTGAAGCTCTCAACTTCCTTTTCTGTGATATGTGTCAGAGGTTCGGCTTCGGCCCATTTAGAAAAGTAGTCGATGGCCACCAAGAGATATTTCCTGTTTGGAGGTGCCCTTGGTAATGGACCCACAATGTCCATCCCCCACTGAGCAAAGGGCCAAGGACTAGGAATCGGGATAAGCTCATGATGAGGCTGATGTTGGTACGGGGCAAATCTCTGGCATTTGTCGCACTTCCGAACATATTCCTTAGCCTGTTTCAACATGCCAGGCCAGTAATAGCCCTGCGATAGAGCTCGGTGGGCTATAGTTCTGCCCCCATTATGATTCCCGCAAATTTCTTCGTGTATTTCAGCCAAGACATATTGTGACTTGTCTAGAGCTAAGCATTTTAATAGAGGTTGAGAATACGACCTTCTGTAAAGCTTGTTGTTTAGGATCAGGTACCAAGCCGCTTTGATTCGGATTCTCCCGGCTTTGTTTTTGTCCTCTGGGAGGAGCCCGGATCTTAGATACTAGAGGATTGAGGTCATCCAGTTCTGGGGCTGTTCATCAATTTGAGCAATTTGGGGTTCCTCAATGCTGGATCCTGGCTAAAAGGAGATTTTAATTGTGGAGTTTGCTTCAGACTTGAGGCGGGAGGCCATGTTAGCCAGAGCATCTGCTCTGCAATTCTGGCTTCTCTCAATTTTTCGAATAGTAAATGTCTGGAAGGAATGCTTCAAGTGGTTCCCCAGTTCGGAGTACCGGAGCATCCTATCATCTTTAATGGCAAATTCTTCCAAGACTTGGCTCACCACCAGTTGGGAGTCAGAGAAGACATCGAGGTTCTGAGCCTCGCATTCCAAGGCGAGCTTCATGCCTAAGATTAGGGCTTCATATTCGGCTTCATTATTAGAAGCTTTGAATCTCAAGCTGACTGCTTTTTCTAACGTGAGCCCATCAGGAGACTGTAGTACCAGGCCTACCCCTGAACCTTGATCGGTTGACGATCCATCAATGTATAGCAGCCAGGTTCCCGAAATTTCAGTGAGTTGCACTTTGTTCTGAAGTGCTAGGCTGAACTCGGCAACGAAATCAGCTAAGGCCTGCCCTTTGATGGAGTTTCGGGGTACATACGATATGTCGAACTCCCCTAGCTCCACAGACCACTTCACCAATCTTCCCGATACCTCAGGTTTCCTCAATATTGACCTTAGAGGATAGGTAGTTGGGATCTCGATTGGGTGGGCTTGGAAATAAGGTCGAAGCTTCCGAGCTGATATGACCAAGGCATAGGCCAGTTTCTCTACTTCTGGGTATCTCTTTTCCGTGTCAAGTAGTGCCCTACTAACGTAGAATATAAGCCTCTATACTCCTCTGTCCTGTCTGATCAATGCGGAACTGACCGCGTTTTCGGAAACTGCAAGGTACAGGAGCAGCTTTTCTCCTTGTACTGGTTTTGACAGGAACTCTAGAGAGGCTAAATACTCCTTTAGTTCTTGAAAGGATTTCTCGCATTCTTCTGTCCACTGCAGAGCTTTACTGCCCTTTAGAGCTTTGAAGAAAGGCAGGCAGCGATCGGTGGATTTGGATATAAATCTGCTCAGTGCCGCGATTCTGCCATTCAGTGCCTGAATTTCCTTTTTGGTCCTTGGTGAGGTTAGTCCAATCAAAGCTTGGATCTGAGTGGGGTCTGCTTCGATACCCCTCTGAGAGACAATGTATCCCAAGAATTTTCCCTTCGTAACTCCAGAGGTACATTTCGAGGGATTGAGCTTCATCTTGTGCTGTCTGAGGATATCGAAGGTCTGGGCTAAGTGCTGGAGGTGACTGCCTTTCTGAAGACTCTTTACCAGCATGTCGTCGATGTATACCTCCATGGTGCTGCCGAGCAGTGGGCTGAACATCTTGTTCACCAACCGCTGATAAGTGGCTCTAGCATTCTTCAACCCGAAAGGCATTACTTTGTAGCAGTAGAGCCCTCGTTCGGTTATGAAGGCTGTCTTCTCTTAGTCTGGAAAGTACATCTGGATCTGGTTGTACCCAGAATAGGCGTCCATGAAACTCATAAGCTCATGCCCTGCAGTGGCGTCAACCAGTTGGTCTATTCTTGGCAGTGGAAAATTGTCCTTAGGGCATGCCTTGTTGAGGTCTGTATAATCAATGCAGACTCTCCACTTGCCGTTTTTCTTCTTAACAAGCACGGTGTTGGCTAGCCACTCAGGATAGAACACTTCCCGTATCATCCTAGCATCCAGCAGCGTTTGGACTTCTTCATTTACAATCCGATGCCGTTCAGGAGCAATCGGCCTTCTCTTCTGTCTGACTGGCGGGTGATCCGGATCCACCATTAGCTTGTGAGTTATAAGATTGGGATCTATTCCCTCCATGTCTTTGGTCTCCCAAGCGAAGATAGAGAGGTTGTCTTTCAAGAACCTGACTATCTTCTCCTGCTCGGTGTGTGTTAGGTCTGGGCCGATGTTCAAATAATGCCCCTTCTGCTTCTGAACTGACCAATATTTTAATGGGCTCGCCAACAGGTTTGGCTCAGCTGTCGCGTCCCCTTGGGCTCAGGGGTTCTTCAATGTTGGATGGGCAATCCTCCACCTCGGGAGAGTGAGTGAGAACCGGATCTGCACAGTCCCGAGTGTACTGTAATTGCTATTTAGGAGCCTTCTCCTTGAGGGCAATAGCGTGGCACTCTCGGGAGGTTGGCTAACACCCTCTGACCGAGTGGACGCGCTGGTTGTGGACGTACTTTAGACACTGATGGAGGGTTGAAGTAACTGCTCCTATCTGATGCAACCAGGGTCTCCCGATTATGACGTTGTAGGGAGATTTCATGTTTAACACCATGTACTCCGAGATGGTGGTCTTTTACCCTTCACCCTCTCCTATGGTGGTAGGAAGGTCGACTCTCCCCAAAGGGGTACTGAGGTTGCCATCAAAAGCTGCCATCACGGCAGTGGTGGGCTTGACGTTGTCATGGTCTATCCCCATCTGTTAAGCGGCTCATAGAACAGTATGTTGACGGAGCTGCCAGTATCGACCAGGACTCTCCTGGTCTCGAAGTTGGCGATTCTGAGGGTGATAACAAGGGCATCACTGTGAGGGCAATGTACCCCTGCTAGATCTTGCTCAGTGAATTGAATCTCCGGTGTTGGCTTGAGCCTCTTTTCTACGTTGGAGATCTGTAATACGTTCGGGGCAACTTTGGCCTCCCGAGCATATCTCTTTCTTGCTCTATTGGACATTCCTGTGATAGGGGAGTCAGCATGGAGGACGTAGATAACATGGTTGTTCTGCCTCTGAGGCTCGTTTCGCCCTTCCCTCTGTTCCTGCCTCTGTTCGGGCCTTTGATCTGGCCGTTGTTGAGGCTTGTCATCTTGGGGGTTCTGCCTTCCGTCCAGCTTGACGAACTCCCGAAGACGCCCCTTCTTTATAAGCTGCTCTATCTCATACCGGAGGGTCCTGCATGTGTTAGTTGTATGTCCATGATCTTTATGGAAATTACAATACTTACTTTGGTCCCGCAGGCTAGGATCTCCTTTGATTGGTTCCGGCCACCTCAGGTTCTCCCGATCTCGGATCTGCCGGAGTACCTAGTTCGGTGTGGTGTTTAAAGGAGTGAAGTTGGTGAACTCCCTTGGTTCGGAGTTGTACACAGCTCGGGGTGCTGTTCTCTTCTCTAGGCTCCTGGCCCTCTTTTTGTTGGAGTCTCTTCTGTGATCCTCCTTCTTGTGGTCCTCCCTCTTCGGATTGTCCCTCTGGGTCTGATCTTTGCCCTTCTGGGATGTGCGGTTGGCTTCTTCCAGGTTGATGTACTTTCTGGCCCGATCCATTAATGCCGTCATATCGGTTGGAGGGCTCTTCGTTAAGGAATCTCTGAATCCACCTTGGGCAAGCCCAGCAGTCAGGGCTGCTACAAGGAATTTCGGGCTGCAGTCAGTGATCTCCGTAAGTTCAGTATTGAAGCGCGCGATGTAGGCTCTGAGGGATTCCTCCATAGTCTGTTTGATGTTTAGCAGGAACTCTGGACCCCTTCTGAGCCTCCTGCTGGTCATAAACCTGTCCAAGAACTGTCTACCAAGCTCGTACAAGCTAGTAATTGAGTTTGAAGGGAGGTTGTGGAACCACTTCAGAGCAGTTCCCTTCAAGCTGCTGATGAAGGTTCGGCACATGAAAGCATCAGAGGCTCTGTGAAGGGCCATCGTATGCTGATAGTGCAAGAGATGATCCCCTGGATCTCCAGATCCATCATATAGGGTGAACTTGGGCACCATGAACTTTCTAGGCCTCTCTTCTGACATGATGGTGTGAGCGAACGGAGTGGCTAGTCTTCCGAGCAGCCTAGCCAACTCGTCTTGTTCTGGAGGGTTCTGAGGTCCTCTCAGGGCGATTGTTCGGTCCATAGACTCGGCAATTTCCTCTACCCTCCGCGGGTCCCTGATTCTGACATCTTGCGAACCCTGCCCGACAACCTCGGCTTCAGGGTAGTAGGGTTGAGCACGCCCTTCGGACGGAGGAGGATTCCGAACCGGAAGGATTGGTGCTGCATGGGGATGAGGCTCCTGCGGTGCCGGATGTGCTCCCGAGGCCCTTGGAGTTGGGGCCCGAGTAGTACTCCGGTAATGGACGTCAGGAACGAAGGCTGATGTTCCCCAGCCTGGAGCTGACGGTTGTGGATCTCTACCAACGCGGGCAACGCCCGGTGGGTGCCCAGGCTGGTTAGCTGGAGCCTGTTTGTGGAGTTCTTCATTCTCCGTGGCAACAAGAGGTTGCGTTCCTACGGCGAAGTTGACCGGCGGGTTAGGAGAACCCGCTGCTTGGTTTTGTGTGAGTGTTGCCAGCGTTCTAATGATGGCAAGCAACTGTTCTTGCACCAGTTCATTGTGTCGTTTGATCGATTAGATCTCTTGTCGCATGGGGTTAACCGCCGGTTCCTTTGTACGAGGAGCAGGTGGCTGACGCTGAGAGTTTTGCGAATTCTGAGTATTCTGTCGTGGTCGGAGATTTGGTGCCATAGTTTTCCGGTGAGGAAAGAGATGGGTTTATGAATAGAGCACTTGGAGATTAGTCGTTCCCACAGACGGCGCCAAACTGATGCTGCACTTTTCGGCTCGCAATAAGTGGGGGCTCCGTGACTGTAGAACACTCAGAAAGACGATCAGAGGTCCACCGGATTGGCTCCGGCGGTAGCCGCTCCGATGCTTAAGTAAGTAAAAGGAATTGAAAGACTGTATTGAAAGCCAAAGAGTGAGCATGAAACATAAAACGTACCTTTAGGGTTTAATTTATAGACCGTGGCCTTCCTAATTTGATTAGGATTCGATGCCATGAATATAGGGATTTGATCATCAGAGATTGCAGTTACCTTGTAGAGTATTGCTTAGAGATAACCATAGATGGTAGTTCCCTTGTTGAAGACTGTTTCCTTGTTAAAGACTGCTTCCTTATTCCCTGCTCGGCATCCGCTAAGGCGGTGACGAGGTCTGGAGTGTTGGTCTGGACCTTATGATAAGTTCTGAGACCCTTGCCCAGATATATGTGCTTTGAAAGCATATGTTTGGTCACTTTTGACCTTTTATGATGATCTGGATGCTTGAGCTTTTAGTCATTGGCTGAATGAGAACCGTGTTGGCCAAATATGAGTTGAATTATGGTCATACGTGTCACGTGCTGATTGGTCTGCTCTTTATGGTATATCAATTATATTATAGATTATATTTATATGAATATGCAACACTTTTATTTCATGGGACTCGAGGCTTGAAACTGAAGCACCTCCTTGAAATTTGAAGCCCAAAAGGGTTGGAAAAGAAAGTTTGGATGAGTTGGGAAATATGATTCACGAGAAAGAGAAGATATCGCAACAAAAGGAGGAAACAATGGTCAGACAAAATGATAGTCTTTTTAAGCTTTAACACCAACCTCTGTCGCATATAACAGCTGCCCATCAAAAAAGCTCGCCAAGCCATTAATCGTAAATATCCTGAAGTAAAGGGATCTTTTCGTCTTATGAGTAGCTGCAACTAAATATCTGCTCCCGACAGATTTAATACTCTACAACGACGCTGTGAGTGGAAGTGGCAACCACATTGTTCAAAACAAACGGTCAACCTTTTCTTTTTTATAAATCAAATTAGGATTGTCTGTATTTAGAAACTTGATTTAACTTTTGTTTGAAATGTTTAAATTATAAATAATTTAATAAAATAAATAAATAAATAAAATTTTAAAAATAAATGAATATTCTAATGAGAATCCGCCTCCTAAGGGTTGGAGAAAACTTTTTCTTTTTTTTCTTGCAGGATGAAATGAAGGAAAGAATTCTCGTCATATTATTATCTCTATCTACCTTTTTTTTTTTTATCAAGCAAATAAAGTATTCAAGGTGTAAAATTTTGACTAATCTCACTTTTTATAAGCAAGGTCACTTTCTAGATGCAAGGTCATCGTCTTGTAAAATCGTGAAACGTTTGAACTATTAGTTTTGACTATCTCAGAATTATGAACGAAAAGAGTCGAATTTGCGAACTTAAAAAGACAAGTCCCTTCGAAAAAATCTTTGCTCCACTCGATCACCTCATTTGGGATTGTCATTCCTATCTACTAGCAGCGACAAATCTAGAAATTTTAGTTATGGAGACTAAATTATAGGTATAAAAATTTATGAAAATTTATATGAATATATATATATAAATAATTGAGGAAGCCAAATTTTATTTTATTAAAAAATTCTAACAAAATTAGTGATGAAAAATAAAATATTCAAATTTTTGGGGAGAGCTAAATCCTATCTTGTTAAAAAAGTTCTAACAAAAGTAGTGATAAAAAATAAAATATCTAAATTTTTAAAAAGACAAGTCTTATTTTATTAAAAAAAATTAATAAAATTAGTAATAAAAATTGTAATATTAAAAAATTTTAAGAAGCCATCACCTCTCTCTATCCTCCATGCCAACTAATATTTTTAAAATTTTGAATTAACATATATTTAGAGGGCAAATGTACTGTGGAAGCTCCATTTACATTTCTCTTTTGAAAATCAGTACTCATTTTTTAACAAAAACATTTAAAAATGTTGAAAAACACTGGTTTAGGAACCGTGTAATGTTTTATCGGGTCACAAACTCCTTGCACATGTGCGTGCCACCGGATCCAGGCTGTCAGACTAGTTTTTCAATTTAGACCGAAATGCCCTGGGTGAAACACCCAATGGATAAAAAGCTTGCACATTTCCCAAAAATGAAAAAAGAAGTGCCACCAAATCATCCCAGTACTTTAGTCTTTTACTGCTTTTATTACGCCGACCTTTCCAGCCGGCGTTTGGAGAAAAAAGCGTTACAAAGTAACGGTGAAATCATAATCAACGGTAACCGCGACCTCGCCGCCATTCTCAACTTTATGACCAGAAACGACGGGCCTCCATTGACCCAGTCCCTATTAATCCGATGTTCAATTTATCAACTAATCAGAATATGACAGCGAGATTTTCAAGGGCGCCAAGCAACTTTAGTCCTTGTGATTGGGCTGTGCGGCTCTCCTGAAACTCGTCTTATCATCTCGTGGTATTTTCGTTATTTAACTTACTTTGTCGATAAGTTCATCTCGTCAAGAAGTAGGCTGTGTTTGGTTATCAATTCAAAAACAAATTTTAAAAACTTGTTTGTTTATTTAATAAAAAAATAAAATTTAAAACTTAATCTTAAATTCAAATAATGGTTCAAATTTAAGAAATTAAATTCAAACAATAATTCAAATTTTAAAAAATTAATTATCAAATTAAATGTTATTTGATTTGATAATAATATTAATATATATTATATTTATAAAATATTATATTATAATTTATATTATACATATAAAATATTATTTTATAATATGCCAAACTTATGATATATAACTTTAATTTTAAAAAATATTATATAATTTAATAATTAATATATGTTATATTAATTAATCAAATTTGTTAAATCTTGTTATTTTTATTAAATTAATTATTAAATTTGAATAAAATTAAATTTTTTATATCATATTTAATTAAATGTATTAAATTCCGATCACATTTTTTAAGAATATGAAAAATTGTGAAAATATATTTAGATATGATAATCTGAATTATAAAATAGTAAAAAAATTTAAAATTAATAGTTTGTTAGCGTATCCCACGTTTTAAAATTAAAATTTTATTTTTTAAAATCTAAACAAATAAAGGGGGGTAGCTTTTATTTTTTAAAAATATTATAATAAAATAATAAAAAATATAAATTTCACATATTTAAAAAATAAATACTCACCCTAAGCGAATAGGACATTGATCTTAAATCTGTCAACGGTCTTATTCGTTGGAAAAACAGTTGATCTTCCTAAATAAAGATCATGTAAGCCATGCCTTTTATTGGATGACCGTTTCCTATAAAAAATAATAATAATAATCAAGGCTTTCCAGTATATAATAATAATTTTGAAAAAAAAAAAAAGAATTTGAATGGCTTGTCAATGGATCAATGTTGGATGTTTACCTGATAGTAATTTAGATAAAATTTTTTGAAAAATATTTTAAAAAATTTTGTAATTAATTTTTTAAAAATTATAAAAATGTATTTCAATATGATAATCTAAATTTAAAAAAAAAAAATTAATTTCAAAACACATATCTTGTAATTTGAAATTAAAAATCTTATTTTAAAAACATAACCTACTTTTTTTTTTTATCTTTTTTCAAATTAATCAATCCAAACAACGGTTCAAATTCCTAGAAATTACTTTTCAAAATACTTCTCAAAAAATTTCTTAAAACTCTAACTCTCAAAAGCTATCCAAACATACCCGTAATGTTTGCTTGCAGGGTTTGGATATCCCAACTTTGGGTAAAGAAGAATGAGCCCTGAAATGTTTTGCTTTTGGTAAATGTTAAGGTGTATAAGGAGGGTCCTAAACAAATCAAATTTATGTTAGATCAGTGGTGATTTGAATTTGATTTGTTAAAAAATTATTTAATCTGATTCAATCTGATTAAAAAATTCGACCAAATTACAAATTTTTAATTCAAATACGAACGTGATAATTATGGATGTCCAATGTTATAATTCAATACAATAAATTTCATTATGTGTTATATATATATATATATATATATATATATATATATAAGAAATAATTATACTTATATTTCTTTTAATATCTGACAATTGCATTCAATATTTTAAAAATTTTTAAAATTATATCGCATATTTGTTTTTTATATTTTATTATCAGTAACAAATTTCTTCTATTATTAATAACATTTAGTTAATCTAATGGAATTTAATAATGTAAGTGATGTTGCACTTTTTTGGCCTGTAGACTTCTTCTTTTGAACTGTCTGTCAAGAATTCAAAGTCAGAGGATCACCAGGAAAGATCCGGTGGTAGCCGCTCCGATGATGAAATTAGTAAAAGAATAAAGACAGTGATTCAAGAGAATAATTGAATATGAATTGAAAGCGTACCTTATGTCTTTATTTATAAGTTGTAGATTTTCTAAGTTGAGTAGGATTAGGAGTCATGAAAGTATGAATTTGGAGATATCCGAATATAGCAATTTTCATGTAAAACTCTATTTCCTTATTCTGAGTTTGGTAGCCCATAGAAGGCGGTGATTGGTTTGGAACCTTTCGCCTCTGTATTCTGTATACCAATTGATCAGAAGGGTGATTTGAATATTGAAGAGCTTATGGGGGACACGCATTATGTTGTGAGTACTATGGTCATTTTTTAGTATATTAACTACTCTTCCCCTCCCCCCGCCCAAGCCTCAATTCCGTGGGACTTATCCAAAGTTGAGGTTAGGGTTTTTGAGGCGTCACGTGTGTGTCGGTTATAAATGTGCCGTTCTGTATTCCGAAAAGACAACCGTTGATGGGATAGTTAATGTCCCATCATTCATGTCTACCGTTGTTCCGAATTCTGATGTCATTATTACATCCAACAGTTAGACTAGCTCGTGGGACGATTGTGGTTTGTTCTTCGCATATAAAAGGGGACGAACTCATCTTCTCACACTCTTTCATCATTTTCAGAAATTTGCCTATTACTCCCTCACACTCCCTTAGTGCTCAAGATCATTCTTTGATGCAATAGTGGATATTTTCGATCGGATTTTTCAATACCAATTCTACGGTCAGGTTCAATTCTAAGTGTGTTTGTTTTCATTTTAGTTCTGTATTCCACCTCTGCTCTTCTACCTTTCTTTTTGTTTATTTCAAAAAATGTCCAATTCGGACACATAGTCGAATACTGGCCATGAACTTATAGAACCTTTAGGAGTCGAGAATCAATTAGAATTGGGTCTTGAGGTTGGTAGTTGATTAGAGAGTTTAGGAATTGAACCTCGTGGTAGCCCAACCTCTAGTTCAGGAGTTATGATAGTTGAGGCCCATCTCGAGTCTAGGAATAGAGCGGTTGGGACCTTAGACAAACCTCGTAAGAGAGATAATTTGGAGAGTGCCATAACTCAAAGTATGATAAATACTCCGAGGGTCACATATGACTTCCTTGTAAATGTGTTCTACAGGGTTCTAGGCCCCATAGATCGCCCCTCTAATATTCGAAACGATGAGATCTATGCCTACCTTAAGTAGTTTGAGGTAGGGGCACGCTTCCCATTCCACCGTATTATAATAGAATTCTTTCGGTCGTTCAATATGTGTCCTGCCAATCTCAATATCAATAGTTGGAGGCATCTAATTGCCTTTATAGTTCTAGGCCACTTGAACAAGGTTGAGGTAGATATTCACCTGATCCGTAGTAACATAGACATAAAGTCGGGGGGCATGTTCTACATGTCCTTTAACAAAGGGGTCAAACCCTCACCTCTGTACCTTCTTCCAATAAAATTTGGAAGAAGTGATATTCTTTGTTAAGGGAGGCTGGAAGTATAAGGACTTCGAAAGATGGGCCACCATCTTCCTAAGAAAAACTGGTTTCAAGGGTGAGATTATTTTTCTACACAACTTGCCTTTTTTATTTGTTGAGATTTAATATCTAACTAATTTTTGCTCTAGATATGTCGTGCAGATAAAATTTCTTGGAAAATGTCTATCTTCACAAAGGACCTCCAAAACAAGTACAAACAACTCCTTCAAACTAAGGATCGCTCCCACGAGGCCATCCTAACCCCAAAGAACTTTATTGATTTTAGTCTGGTGAAAGATAGGAATGAGGGAGTCAAAAAGTCTATTATCTCTAGGTGGAAGCCTGGGTAGAAGAAAAAGACTAGGGAAACTTCTATTCTTGCCGAGCCTACCACTGTTTCAAAAAAGAAAGAGGCTACTGTCCGACTCCTTTGAGTGGTTAGTTTTAGAGGAACTAGTGCATCTTGCCGCTTAGAAGATCCTTTATCTTCCAGCTCCTATTGTACAAAAGTAAAAAAGAGAGAAGGGAAAAGCTGGGTCCACACCCCTACTCCCAAGGAGTCCAGCTCAAATGTTGTGAAGAAGGCCTTCAAGGACTTTTGGGTCACGGGCTCGAACAAGTACATCGAGCTGAAGCCTAAGAAGATAGCCAAAGACTTGATGGCTATTCATATGAGGGTAAATGTCACACGCCCTTTTCTTGTAAGGCTAGATTAAGAGGTCATTGGACTCTGATAACGTAGGTAATAGGACTAACCATTCTAGTCAAGTAAATAAAATATAGGCCTTTTTTTAATTAATTTAGTTCCTTTAATTAGTTTTCCTTTAAATTGGTTTCGATTCGGTTCCCTGATTAGATTTGTTCAAGTCTCGTAACGGGATTAAAAGAAAATAATTACCATCACAATGTAACTATATCAAAAGTCCATCAAGAATGGCAAACAAGTTATATCCAGAGTTGACTTTATAGTTTTTATATACATGAAAAGTCTGAATGTACCTTTAATAAATACAAATGAATGAGTACATGAATGTGACTAAGTAATGTAATGACTTCAGTTCATCCCATGCTGCTTCTGCAACTATCTTCTATCAAGTCAATACCTGACATTCCCATGAATAGCAGGGGTGAGCCATAATGCTCAATAGGGTTTCCCAAAACACACAAGCAAGCATCATGCCAAAAAGTAATGCAAGTCTGAAGAGGACACAACCTATAGTCCAATATGCATCACAAGCACACTATATCATCATATCTCAAACACAGAGATAAGCATAAGTATCAAAGGGTATCGCACCACTACATGTGGTTTGACAATAATAGTCAAGTAGTCGACATATGGAGGGTCGGACATATGATATAAATATAAACATATAATTCCATGAATCACCTCAATTTTCTGTTTTAATGCCACAAGAATAATGTATATAAACATATAACGAATCACAAGATATAAGTATAAACTTACCAATCCCACGAAGCTCCTCAATTTTCTGTTCAAAGTCACAAGAACAATGTATGCATTCAAAGCTAAACAATCATTCACAAGTGTCACAATATCACAAACTAGCAATATACAATCCATCAATAATCATACGAGAATATCACATGAGTATCACAGGAAATAATCTCAATTAAACCAATCTATCGCAAATAGGGATAAGGCCCTATTCATCTCATTCCATTCTCTCAATAATCTTAATTCCATAAGTATTCACCTAATTTGGCTCCCGGTAAGCCTAAGTGTTTTACAAACTACTAACCCGATGGAGACAAACGACCACCCGTACGAGTTTATAGCTCGCAAGCTGAAAAGAGACACCATCCCTATCACAAATGAAACCCCAGGTAAAGCAAAATCTCACCATAATCAAAAGCACACAAAAGATGTGACTAATTCTTATCCCAAGTCCTTTTCTCATAGGTATTTTTTTTTCACAATTCCAATATTTCAATCCACACCACAAACGGTGCTCATCAATATTAATGTCCTCTCAAATCTCATGCCACTCAAGTATGTTCAACAAGATATATATCTCAATATCATCAACATCCACAACAATACTAGCAACCATAAGAGATGACATATAATTTAACAATTAGATGCAGGAGTAACAAGGATCATATATATATATATATATATATATATATATATATATATATATCCATAACAAAAATAGAAATCATGATAAACATCAATATAGCAATCGCATGCATCCCGTGCCACTATGCAAATATCCTACATCATAGCATTAACGTAATAATCACACTATACTGACAAATTAGTTATAAATAGATCAAAAGTGATAACAAATATCTTATGTAAATCGTATAACAAATACACATATCGACAAGTTAAAACTTTTTCTTTGTCCCAATTATCACTTCGTTACGAAGAGACACTACATGTGCTTTTCATAACATTTGTCAATTATCTTACGCACTTCCCGTTCCATTTTTGGGGCCATCCTAGCCTGTAGCACTAAGGCATCTTATCAAGTTTTATGATTCTCTATGGACAATTACTCATTAGTCTACATCTCGAGTACTCGTTTACCCAAAAGGATATCAAAAACATGTTCTCAGGCTTTAAAAACCCTGAGGAAGCCCTATCGTATTGTCACTAAATCATTTGACTGTCTTTTAAACCCATAAGGGCATTTTTGTAATTTAAAGGACAAGTTATGCTTCTACCGAGACATTGTCTTTCAAAACCAACCTTGGAATCATATCCAAAAGGTCCAATAATCCTAAAGATGTTCATTTTATATTTTATCAATACTTCTAAGTATTTGTTCCATGTCTAGGGGCATTTTAGTAATTTTATATTTTCATGTGGGACTACCCAGAGTCCCTATTTCATTATTCTGATATCATATTTGAGTCCCTAGCATCCAAAAACATTAGAAATGCCTCTTTCGGATCTTAATTCGGCTTTCAATTGCTTAACATAAGTCTAGGGGTATAATTGTCATTTTTACTTTATATGGGACCATCGCCGGGCCTTAATTTGTTCAATCTGATCATATATTTGAATCCCAGGCGTCTAATTACTTTGGAATAACCCCTTCTGAATTTTAATTAGCCTTTAAGTTTCTTAAACTATCATTAGGGGCATTTTCATAATTTTTCATATTTATGCAGGACCACTCCAGCTTCCCGAATGTCCAGACTGACTCCACCATTGAGTCTGTAATGCCCAAAAATCATAAGAACTTCCCTTCTCACATTTTACTTGGCTAAATTTTTAATTTTATAAACAAGTGGGTTTATTCGTAATTTCTTAAAATTTGTCTACTAATTTGTAATTATCTCAAATAAACCTACCATTTTTAAATTTCTGAAATTTCAATTTGTTAAGCCTATAACCAAATAGGCCGAATTGAATTTAGTTCCCAATTTTTGGAATAGGGTTAACTAACCCTATTCCAATTTCAATTCAAAATCAAGGTTACAATTTCCCTACACCCAAACAGACCCTTAGGCACAAGTTTACTCGACCAGTCTCGAACTCGAGGCTTGATCCGGTCCACCACCCGGTTGACTAACCCTATCAATGTTTGACCATTGGCTGGTCAATGTTGACCTATTGATTGGCTACCGATTACCTCTAGTCCTCTTCTCTAACCAACTCACCGAAAACTAGAGAATTTATAGTTTTTCTTAGCCATTGCTCACCCGTTTTCCATTCTAAACAATCCTATGAGTCATATAACATCATTTCGAATCATTTTAAGTGATTGAAACCGACCAACACATGAAAAAACTACCATTTACAATTTTTCGATGAGACACTGTTCACCTTCTATTCTCGCTCATTTTTCATGGTTTTCATGCCCAATCAATTGAAATCACGTCCTGGAACGTCATGAATACTGAATCAAAGGTTTAACGGGCCAAATCATGGGAACTCAATGGGTTTGTAAATACCCAGATTTATGATTCTCCTTCCTGTCTATAGTATCTCCATGCACGCACATCTATACATATATATTTTACGCTACACACATACATGCATTCCTAAGCTCAAAGAAACTAAAACCGAACTTAAAATATCCAGAAAGTCCCTACCATTTTCGGCTTTTAGAGAGAGTTTTGTGGAGCTCTTGTGGCTGCCATGCACAGTCTGTCCAGTCTGCCCAACTTTCCTTCTCATTTTTCCTCTTCTTTCCTTCTTTCTCTTTCATTTTCTTCTTTTCCTCTTTTCTTCTTCTTCCTTTTCTTATCTGTTTCGGTCCCCCAAGTGTGTTTAACATACACTATTACCCATACACTCATGCATTGTTTTACATTCACTCTCCCTCTGCTCACACACTATTTTCTCTCACAAATTACACACACTCAACCTCTCAAACACATAGAGAGAGAAGATATGAACAAAAGAGAAAGGTTTGTGTGAGAAGGGGGAGAAAGAGAGAGAGAGAGAGAGAGAGAGAGAGGGAAATTCAAAAAACGGTGAGGGAAATGAGGAAAAGTAAGAAAGAGGGAGAGCCTTGTCCCATTAATACATCACACACATCACCCTTTTGTCTCCCTACCATGCACTTGCACACACACAATCACACCCCTCACCACCACATTTTGACAAGTGTTTTGTTCTAGAATATCTTAGCTTCTTGGAGAAGCTTTTCGCACTTTTTGAGGTGCCATATAGCTAGTTGGCTAATTGTACGTGCACATGTGCCCGAATTGAAACTATCTCAAAATCACATCAAACTGGGTACACTAGCTAATTTCGATGCTTTGATTTCAAATATGTAGTCACTTTCTCCAAATTCCTCCATTTATATTTACATATTTATCTATGTCTTGTAAATGATTGTGTAGTCCCGTGACTCACACCAGTCCCAAAAAAATTACTAAAATTTCTTTTTAGCCTTACTGTGTCATATTGATGACTTATTGACTCATTTTACAATTTATTTAACACATGTCTGATTTATCTCCAGTCTATCCTTAGCTTATGTTGACAATTTATCGAATTGCCCTTTAACAATTTTCTGGGTCCTTACAGTAAATGTCTTTTCTATACTTTTCTCAATTCATCCTCTAGATATATTTTTATGATACTGACTTGAATTTGTGTTTCTCCAGGCCGTTTATGGTTTGTCAACCATAATAGACAGCCTTGAGGATTCAAAGCAGATTGATACTCTTCAATCTGAGCTTGATGAGTCGAGTTTCACCTTGGGTCTGCCCAATCTGCCACCACTACTTCAGATGAGAAGCTGAAAGAGGCTACCAACGCCTTTGCAATCCAAGAGTAAGAGGAAAATGCTCTGACTTTAAAGTTGGAGGGTTGGAAGAAGAAGTTTGCCGATTCTGAAACTGCTTCTAGCAAGGAACTTCACTATAGTGTTGAGGTTGCAAAAGTCCAGACTGAGAGGGACTTCAAGGCCGAAGTTCAAGAGCTTAGGGGGAGCTTATCGAGCATGGGTATAGAACCTCCAGGAAGAAATTTCAAAAGATGTATCCTAACTTGAACTTGATCATTTTGAATGAAATCCCGATCTCCCAGTGTCACATCCCGAACCCCACCCTACGCAGATGTCGAGGACATGATGCCAGTTAGCCGCCTTGCCGGTTTGCCGACCGACAATGCGACCAACCAAAGGCGAATTTCTAAACTTAACGAAAAATTGCATTCCAATTGTAGGGTCAAAGCAGCAAAATTAAAAACCTTTTTTGTCTCGGGAATGCAACTCATTTATATATTACCATAGAGGTATGTACCACAGAGCAAGTCTAAAACCAGATAGCTAAAACTCTAACCATAGAGCACATCTATAATCAGACATATAACACAGAGCACATCTTATATCTCTAGAGTACCATTACCATGAGCCATGTCCCAATACATTTAATGTATATCAATGAAGTCAATTGAATCATGTCACTTACCTGAATAACCAGATTCAATCCACAAGAATCCAAGTCTCCACAAATCAGTGCCATCAGATCCTTTACTTGGAATGCCACTCGGCCTATCCATGTCATATCATAGTGCCTTTTAATCCAATGGAGATAAATCCTGAAAAATGTTAGGATAATGGAGTGAGCTTAAATAAGCCCAGTGAGTAACACAGGTTCCCTGTCATGGGTTTCAAAACCAGTTCTTGCTTACAAAGCACATGGAGGGTTTAGTTATTTCAAAAATAGCAGTTTTATAAATTCACTTAATGTAGTTGAGTAGAATAAAGCAGGACTGAACTAAATGGAACAACAGATTAGAACAAACAGAACAATACAGAATGCTAGTATATCAATCAGGAGTATAGGCAATTAAATCAAAGAATAGAACAGGTCAGTATTGAACGGAATAGAACATAACAAAACAAGACAAGACGCTAATTAGGCAGGACAGAACAAAATCATGCCACGTGTAATGCAGTACAAAAGGGTATGCATTTAAGTATACACATTTAAATAGTATAGCCTATAAAACGGTATAGTGTATGAAGATACAATATCTAGACAGTGTAACTTATACACCAAGTCAGAAGTTCCAAGTTACTAACAAACTGTTCGCTTATCTCCTTGTACAGATAATCTGATAACCTCCAGATAAGTTAGGCATCTCCATGCATATCCTGAATAATCATCATCAATCATAGACAGATTAGAATTCATCCATTCATGTCTTATTCATCATCTTAGGCGTCTATCGGATTACCTAAGATAACCTAATAGCCTATTACCCTTTCATTGGGTTTCATTTGAGGCTATTACATTCTTTAATTAGGCTTAGTAGTTATCAGGATTATAATCTAAGTCATTTAGACTCCAATCATTATCAGTTAAGTACTTATTTAACCTTAGGGGTAAAATGGTAATTTCACCATTCTTGTCCTAGACCCTGTCGTGGTCCTCAGAATGTTCCATATATCTAATATATAAATTCTTAAGTCTTCTAGACTTTATTTGGTATCTGCTTTTGGTCATTGGGGCTTATCGGTCATTTCTCATTTTATACGTTGACTGTTTCGGAGTCTTATTTAGCCCTTCAATTTCCTTAATTATGCTTATGACAATTTATCAGATCAGATTGGCCTTTATTCGGCCTCTACTTTGCACTTACCATGCTCAAGGGCATTTTGGTCATTTTACGTTTTGTGAAATTCTGACTCTAATTCATCATTTAATCCTGTGCACAGTTTCACGAGTATCTGGGCTTCTATCGGTATCAATTTCGTCCTAATCGGACTTCATTTGGACCTCGTATAGCATCAGGGGCATTTTGGTAATTTCACATGTTGTATGGCTAAACTTTTCGGGACCTCGGTACATAAAATGGACCTCACTATTGGGTCCAGATTGTCCGACATAGTTAAATTAGATTATCTGTTATGTTTAATTGGCCTTGGGTATCATTAGGGGCAATTCAATCATTTACCATTTGCGTGTCTGTATTTTTTGGAACTTGGTTTCACAAATCGGACTCCACCGTTGAGTCTAGAATGCCCAACATAATCAAAATGGACTATCTTTTATTTTTATTTGGCCCTAGGTATCATTAGGGGCAGTATAGTCATTTATCATTTGCGTGTCTTTATTTTTCGGAACTTAATTTCCCAAATCGGACTCCACCATTGAGTCCGGAATGGCCGAGATAGTAGAAATGCATTATTTACTTATTTAATTTGGGCTTCGTTTGAGTCATTTAGTGTCCAAGGGCAGAATAGTAATTTTACCCAATTAATAAAATAATTAAATAAATTATTTTATTATTTATTTATTTTTCAGGGGCTTATTTGAATTTATCTTTAAAAATCTGGGCCAAAATAACATTATTCAGAACAGTCGGGGTCACAGTGCAATTTAGAAAAATTCTGGTTTAACTTCCTTTCATTTTAGCCCTTGAACCATTGGGTTTGTTTAATTAAACCCTAGACCGGACTAGATAAATGGTGAACCAGCCGGTTCAGGCTAAGCCAGAGAACCGGAATACGATATCCCCTTTAATCCCCTTATCCACGGTTTGGGCTATCCTCCAACCTGATTTCCAATTTCTTACAGTTGTAACCAAACGGGCCAACTTTAGTTTTTAATTTAAACCCAACGACGCCGTTTCATTAATGCGGTGGCTTGCCCACGGTTCAACACGTGTCTGAGTCGACACGGTGGGTCTGGCCGAGTTGGACGAGTCGATTCAACGACTCGTCGTCTTCTCCATCGTGTAGGGCTACTGTTGCCCCAATTTCCATTTTCAAATCTTCTAATTTCGTGCATTTCGAGGCTGATTTGATCTCTGTTTTTAGGTGGTATAGGCTACTGAATGTTTAAGAAACATTTTGGCATTCATTTTAAGCCTCGAATCAAGCTCGAGAAGCCATGGTGGGTTGGATAATCGCGACTTACAACTGGTTCATAAATGGTCGTTTCTTCGCCATTTCTTGCGTGGTTTGGTTTGTCATGACCATAGTGACATGGGGCGTCTATCCTCATTCCAAAATCAAGGTTTAGGAGCCTATTTCAAAGTCTGGGTTTCAAACCCGAGACCTGCAACTTCAAATTCTAGGCTTTCCTTAGTGTTTTCAGGTCGCGGTCTGGGCATTCTTTCATGCTTATGAGGTCTGTTTGAGGTTCTGAGTGTCAGAACTTGGTTTCTTATAGGTCATCTCAGACCTACTATCCCAAGGTGCATCAATGGCGACCTAGGCATGGTTTGTGGCTTTGGGGCTGTTTTGAGGTCTCATTTTCACGCCTTAATCAAGATTTCTCATTCTTAACTTCATGCATGCAACTAACAGGGCTCAACAACATCAAAAACAGTACCAAAATTTAAACAAAAAAATTAACCAGTTTGGGGTTTATACCTTGCACAGTGAATCTCTCTCTCTCTCTGGCACAAGGTGAGACCTCAATGTGGTAGTGTTGTCCTACTCGTGCTCTCCCCAGCCCCTTCTCTCTTTGCACCTCCAATGGTCACACACACACTTTCAGACAAGCATACACACAATGTGTTTCTCTCTCACTTCCTCTCTCTCTAATGCTCATGCACACACACTCCAGGTCTCTCACACAGCCATGGTCTGAATATAGCACACATGTTTTTGGATCCCAAGGTGTCTAGTTTATATATATATATATATATATCATATTGCTCACTTATACATATACATCTATATATATATAGATGCATGTATATCAGAGAATTGGTGGGATCGTATGACTGATGTGGAGTTGAGGTGGTGTGATGTGAGCTAATGATGAGGGGTTTGCATGCATGGCCATTGGCCAATTTGGGAGGTAGACTTGGTTGACTTAAGCTTATATACAATTCTGTTGTATATTTAGGCATAAAGTTATTGGCAGCCCACTTGGTTTATTTTTGGGTGCCTAAAATCTTGCCCCACTTGGTCAAGGGTTCAAATCCCCTTGGCCTCACTTTTGGGTATTTTCCCCCATTTGGGCTTATGCCCTGTTTGGTTGGCGCAGAATTCTGTTTTAGCTATTTCCCTCATAATTTCTTTTCTGTTGCTCTTTATACGAAGCAGTTTCTTCTGAGGGTTTCGTATTTCAGTTAGCTTCGATGTCAAAAGCCGCGTATCAGTTATTATTCATTTGTGGCCGTCATAGTTCGCTAATTCGAGTTTTCACAGTGTAAAAATGACATCATTTCACCTAATTAATTGGTAATTAGGTTTGGGCATCACACCCTCCTCTCTTGACGTGTTTAATTATTTTATTGGTCTCTCGTGATCGTCGAGAGGTTCCCGATTAACTATCTTGATTATTCTTTATGTCGGTTCTAATTAATAATTAGCAAACTAATTATTAATTAATCAGGTCGGGGTGTTACATCCAGACTGAGATAGAGATTCTTGATGCTGATGATGAGGAAGAGTCGATTCCAGACCCTCCTCAAACTGAGCTGCCTAAGACTACCGAGCCTGTAGAAAAGTAGCTCCATAGTACTTTTTGTATTTCTTACTTTTTTTTTCCCTTTGATCTGTACTATTTCCCTTTGGGATTTTAATATATAAAATTGATCATTTTAGAACTTGTGTTGGTTTTGCTAATTTCTTTGGGCTATCTTAACTTCAAATAATACTTCTAATATTTAGGCTAACAATACTTTGTAAATGTGCAAGTTTTTAAGAGATCTGTAACACTTATAAAATATAAGGTTTTTTAGGGGTTTGAATAATAGAATATATAGACCTATAGCACTTATAAAATATAAGATTTTTAGGGGTCTGAATAATAGAACATACGACCTATAATACTTATAAAATGTAAGGTTTTTAGTGGTTTGGTGACAACGCCACAATGATAGATATACAAACTTATAACACTTGTATAGAAAGGTTTTTAGGAGTCTGATGACCATGCCGCTATAGTAAATGGACCAGACTTGTAACATTTGTAAATGATACAAGATTTTTAGGGGTGTGTATATAGGTGTCAATGCTGCCATAGTACATGGATCAGACTTGTAACACTTGTAAATGATACAAGATTTTTCGGGGTCTATATATAGGTGACAATGCCATAATAGTAAATGGATTAGACTTGTAACACTTATAAAAGATATGAGGTTTTTAGGGGTCTGTACATAGGTGGTAATGCTGCAATAGTAACTGCAGTAGTAAATGGACCAGACCTGTAATGCTTGTAAATGATACAAAGGTTTTAGGAGTCTGTACATAGATGGCAATGCTGCAATAATAAATGGACCAGACATGTAACATTTGTAAAGGATACAAGATTTTTAGGGGTCTATGCATTTAACAAATACTGAAGTGGACACAAATCTTAGAATTTTTATTGATAATACTTTTGCAGGTGCTCAATATTCCAAGGCTTGGGTATAGGTCTCCCAGCCAAATCTTCCAATCAATAAGTTATAGGTCTAACAATTTTGATTACTTTGTAAGGCCCTTCTTAATTAGGGGAAAGTTTTCCCATAGTGGGATCTTTAGTATTTGGGAACATTCTTCTTAGGATGAGATCTCAAAGCTGGAAATTAAAAGGTTTTAACCCTTTGTTGAAGTATCTGGCCATCCTTTGTTGGTAGGCTTTAGTTTTGATTCGTGCTTGTTCACGTTTCTCTTTTAGAAGATCGAGATTTTTTGCGAGCTTCCAACTATTGATTTCTTGATGAAAAAGGTCTATTTTAAGAGTTAGGATACCAATCTCAACAAGAATGATTGCCTTGGTCCCATAAGCGTGTGAAAATGGTATCTTTGTAGTTATAGTTCGGTAAGCCCAAAGGACCCTAGGGAGCTCTTTGACCCATTTCTTTTGGCCTCTTCTAACTTCCTCTTTATAGTTTCTAGCATGGTATGGTTGGTGACCTTAGCTTGTCCATTAGCATGAGGATGTCCTAGAGAGGATAAATGATGACTAATATGAAGATCCTTACAGAACTTCCCAAATACATTTCCCATAAACTGCGTTCCATTATCTAAAATAATGACTTTAGGGATGCCAAACCTACATACAAAGTTTTTCTAAGTGAAGTTCTTCACCTCCACCTCTGTGATGTTAGTTAAGGGTTCTACCTCTGCCTATTTTGAGAAGTAGTCAATGGCAACTAGTAGAAATCTTCTGTTCTAAAGGGCCTTTGGCAGTGGCCCTACGATGTCCATTCGCCACAAGGCAAAGGGCTAAGGACTAGCGATGGGGATAAGCTCATGCTAAGGTTGGAGTTGGTAGGAAGCAAAACGTTGGCATTTTTCAACTTTTGAACATATTCTTTAGCCTATTTTAGAATACTGGGCCAGTATTAGCCCTGAGCTAGTGCTCGGTGGGCAATGATCCTCTCACCGTTATGGTTGCCACCTATCACCTCGTATATTTCAGCTAGAACATATTGAGCTGCTTCTTGAGTCAAGCATAACATGAGGGGCTACATGTTAAAAACTCAACGTCAGAAGGTCACCGGAAAGGCTCCACTGGTAGCCGCTCTAATAATAAAGTTAGTAAAAGAATAAAGACAGTAATTCAAGAGAAGAATTGAACATGAATTGAAAGCGTACGTTATGACTTTATTTATAGGCTGTAAATCTCCTAAGTTGAGTAAGATTAAGAGCTATGAAAGTAGGGATATGGAGATATCCGAAGATAGTAATTTTCATGTAGAACTCTATTTCTTTATTCTGAGTTCGGTAGCCCATAGAAGGCGGTAATCAGTTCGGAGCCTCTTGCCTCTATATTCTTTATTCCAATTGATTAGAAAGGTGATCTGTATACTGAAAAACTTATGAAGGACACGCGTTATGTTGTGAGTATTGTGGTCATTTTTTTGGTATATCATTAAGTAATAAATTGATAGTAAAGTGGTGGGGATTCTCTTGGGATATCAACGAAATAATTGACAAAATATGTTGAAAAGGAAATAATAAACCCGTTCATGACTGATAGAGTCTAAAGAGAGAAAGTGAGTGAGTTTAAAAAGAAAGACACAAGTCGCAAATCTTGCAATGTGTACATATAAATTTATATATATTTAAATTTTATTTTATAAAATATTGACTTTTCATTTAAAATATTTATATTTCATTGTTTGAATAATATGGTCAAGTTTCATATTTTGTTAAAGTCATTTGTTAGACAAGCTTGGCAAAGGAATAGTGTAATTCCAAAATTTTTAGAATATCGTTTATAATCGTGGTTAATATAATTATTCTTAAATAAAACATATTTTATAATACATCTTTGATATGTAAATTTTAATTATAAAATAATATGGAGTATAAGATATATAATATTATATATAATTAAAGGATGGAGTTACTATAACTCCCAAATTGTTATTTACACTCTCAAAGTCTTCTCATCAGAATAGAATATGAATAGCACATTGAAGATTGTTATGATCATAGGATTTGATATTGTAATTAGCTAATCCAGTTTGACAAAACGTGCTTTCTGTGTAATCCTTACATAAGTCTTACGAGTGAGTACCTCAATGTCCATTCTTCTCCAAGTTCGTCCAAGAGACATTGTCGTGTATCACTACCGGTCAACTTGGTTCTCGAAGGATATATTAAACTTTTGCATTTGATTTGGATCTCACACACTCACATCATACATGCATTGCATATAATTTTATCATAACATCATGTATGTGATTGACTTGTGGTTGTGAACCATTTTTTCCAAAATGCATCTTTAAAATACTTAAGGGAAAAATTTAGTTCACAAAACAAGTAAGAATGAGCAATTCTCTGTTGCTCGTTCGAACGAAGCCTTGGCTCGTTCTAACGAATAGCAGAGAAGTTCATTCTCATTCGTTTTCATTCGTTCGAAGGCTCTGTATCAAACGAAGAGTTGCAATCTCAGAGTTGTGCTCGTTTGATATTCGTTCCTTATTTTTTTGAACGAACTAGTGCTCGTTCGAATGAATAATGGCTCGTTCGAATGAACTCCAAGCGAAAAACATATTTATATTCTGTTTTCAAGCCATTTGGGGATCAATCAAGTTCTTTGAGAAAATACACGAAAACACAATTTAAAGCAGTCAAAAATAAAGTGAAAGAGTCTCATATTGTATAAGCAAAATTGTTGATAGATCATGAAGCTCTTATAAGAGATTATTCATACATGTCATTCATACACATCTCTACTCTTATTCCCTGATCGATTTAGATCATCCACTAGATCCAAATCAGATCCAAGAGCCTTGATTCTTGTCAATTTCACCATTGACGAAAGATGGAGTTAAAGCTTGAAGATTTGGCATTGAGCGATCGGTAGACACCGAAGTAGTGAGGATTTGCAATTGTTAAACAGTTTGATCGAAGGATTCTGAGACTGTTGAGGATTCCGGTTGTTTGAAGGTTCCGACTATGAGATGTTTGAGGATTCAAAGGGATTTTGAAGACGTGATCGGGGAGAACGGCGTATGAGGTACTAATCTTTTTCATAGACACGTATTTCATTTTTCATCATAGTAGAAGTCTTCCTTGAGCATTGGCCCGGCTCTGGAGTTTTACTCCAAGGATTGTTGTCCTTGGTGGTTTCTCCGTCATTAATCAGTTTACAAATCTCTCATTCTCTCCATCTCTTTCAATTTACTATTTACTTTAATTGAAATGCTTCTGCTAGAATATAGAAGTTGAGTTTTTATGAAATTCATGCATGTTCATTGATTTGAAAATTTGAAAACTTGATTGAGTAAATTAATTGAAATCATAAATTGATCATTTAGTTGAATTAGCTTTGAATTGTTAATTTGCATATAAAATCAAGCTAGATTGATCAATTTAATGAAGGTTGATAGGTTTGTGTATTTGAATGATTCTTGAATAATTTATTGGTAGATGGGCATAAATGTTGGATTAATCATATTGAGTGATTTTTTGATTGTGTCATCTTTTGTTTTAACCAAGAATTAAAATCAAAATAGAAAAAAAAAATTATTCAAGACCTATCTATTCAACCCCCTCCCCTTCTAGGTAATATTCACGCTTTGGGACCTTGAGTGATATCCTAGTGGTATCCTTTCATGACAAAGATACTACATAATGTTAACTAAACCTAAACAGGTACTTTATTTGAAAAATATTTCATGTACAATCAACTCTCTTATAATTAATAGTCATGGAAGATTGAAAATTTATTAATTATTAAGTTTTCTCATACTTTCATCAATCAATAAGTAATTCTTACATGTAAATAATTTTCTGTAAAAAAATAAGCTTTTATATGCAATTTTCCAACGACATTTTAGTTTTTTTTTTTTTAATAAAGAATGCATATAATACTAATTTATGACATAAAAAAAAAAAACGCATAATGTTCATTCCAAGTGAAAAAATTGTATTTGCTGATTTTATAATTTTTCTCACTTACAATACTTTTGACTTCAATTATGTAGAATTAATAAATATAATTAACAGGACATATCATAAATGGGATATATATATATATATATATAAGTACATATATAGCTATTTTATCTCTCTAAAAATTAATTTTATAAAGAGTTTTTTAAAAAATGTATTAATTATTAGGTAATAGAATTATTACTTATCCACCAAGTTGATTCCTTAACATTTTATTAAATATTAAAAATTATTAACTTATTGAATATTAATTATAAGAGGGTCAGCTATAATTCTAAATTTAATTATTTTAATCTTTTTCTCTATTACACATTAAAGACATATGCTAAATTCCAAGAGAAAAATATTATCCTTAATTAAAATGTTATGTTTTCCAAATTTGTAACCAAAATTTTTATTTCAAATGATGTGGCATTAATGTAACAGAATCATATTAATTACATGATTTAAAATAATGCCAAGTAATTCAGTGCTACATTCAAGGGCAAAATGAGGGGTGGCTAATAACTCAAACACTGTATCCCATGTGAATGTTTATAGTAGGAATAGGAATGGAGCGAGTTCACCATTAAAAAATAGCCTCTTTTGTTTCGTCCATCCCATCTTATTTATTATGTCTCTAATTTTTGTTTTCACTTTCTACCCCTATCCCACCTCCTTCTTGTCTAAAAATTACAACTAATCAATTAATATTATTAAAAGTATAAATTCACACTTACACATATATACAAATAATATATACATAATATATGTGCACATATTATACATACAGACACATATTTTGATTTATATATGTGATAGTATTTAATGAAATATGAAAATATTAAATAATATTTATATAATTTAAATATATAATCGGAATGGGGTACCTTCACCATCTCCGCTGCAAACTCATATCGAGTTTTAGTATCTTCTGTCATCTCTATCCCACCTCAATTATTTTCTCTTAAAACCTTTCCTATTAGCGACAAGACAAGGTAAGGTAAATTGGAGCAATTATTCGGTAGTATTAACGATTAGATTGAGAGTCACGTCTGCAATAATATATTATACATGTACATGTGATTTAACGTCTAATCATTGAGACCATTAAAACTGATGTTGCACTTTCTGATCAATGAGGCTTCCGCTTTTCGTCACCTGTCAAGAACTTAAAGATCAAAGGGCCACCGGGTAGCTCCGGTGATAGCTGCTCCGATGATAAAGTTAGTGAAATAAAAGACTATAATTCAAAGGACTGTGTTTTAAAAGAGCAACTTAGGGTTGTATTTATAAACTGCAGATCTTCTAAGTTGATTAGGATTTGAAGTCGTAAGAGTAGGGATTTGACGATATCCGAGAATAGCAGTTATCATGTTGAACTCTATTTCCTTACTCCGAGGTTGGTAGGGCATGTAAGGTGATGATCCGCTCGGGACCCTTTCATGTGTGTACCAAATATTTCTTGCTCTGGAGGAAGGACTAGAAATCTTGCGCTATTCTGAACAAAGAGGCTCTGAACCCTGTGTGCTTGTCTGTTCTGGATAGGAGAGCTTTTCTTGGTCTGTATACGTAGGTGCTTTGTATTTACACGTGTTATGCTAGGACTGGTTTGTCATTTTGTGGTATATTAGCTACTCCCCCCCCCCCCCCTCTGAGCCTCAATTTAGTGAGTTACATAGTTAAGGTTGAGGGTTTCTGAAAAGTCACGTGCCATAATTATGAGCGCATCACTTCGCCTTCTACAATAGCCATTGATGTGACATTTATTGTGTTCGCCGATGATTGGGTTTTCGAAGCCATCATTTCCTTAACTGCAACGACAGTTCAAAATCATGGGCCTCTATTTCCTCAATCCTTTATAAAAGGAGAGGGAACACATATGCGCCCTTCTTTTCTTCATTTTCATTGCTTCCAAGAGAACTTCGCCGCACATTCAGAAAAATAGAGTAAGAAGATTTCTGGCATAAGAAGCCCCAAACTCCGATCAAGCCTCCGATCAGGTTCGGTTTGCTTGTGATTCTTTACATCTCTCTACTCTTTTTCCTTCCCATCTTTTTAATTTCATAATGTCAACTTTAGACGCTTTGTTAGGCATCGGTTATGGAACAAAAAGTTCCTCAACGATATCTGTTCCGTTAGAGATAAACATTATAGATAGTAGTTCCTTAAGGGACTTAGAGAATAGGATAGTTAGGCATCCCAACCCTAGCCCGAAACTTAGGATAGTAGAGGCCTTTATAGAGCCTAGAAATGTAGCGGGGGAAACCTCGGGTAGGCCTTCCCAAAGGGAGGAGGGAAAAAGCGCCATCACTTAAGGCATGTTAGATGCTTTGAGGGCTGCTTTCGACTTCCCCTCAAATATGACCTGTAGGGTGCCTAGACTAATGGATCGCCCATCTGATATTGGTCAAGGCGAGATTTGTGTCTATCTCGAATGGTTCCAGATTGGGCTTAGGTTTCCTTCCATCCCCTTTTTAGGGATTTTTTCACTTGGTTCAACATATGCCCTGCCGACCTAAACATCAACAGTTGGAGGCATCTGTTGGGATTCATAGTTTTAGGTCGTATGAATGGTGTCGAGGTGGATCTTTCGTTGATCCGAAGCAATATGGACCAAAAATTTCTAAAGTCGAAAGGCATGTTTTACATGTCTTTTGACAAGGGGTTCAGACCCCTATCCTCAGTACTTACTTCCAATACGACTTGGAAGAAGTAGTACTTCTTCATAGGAGGAGGATGGGAGCTCGAAAACTATGAGAGCCAGACTTTGACTTTTCCCCGGAGTATTGGGATCAAGGATAAGATCCCCTTTTTAAATATATTTGCCTCTACTTTTGGTTTCTTTTCGCTTATGTATTGCCTGATCTGGATTGTATGTTTTCTGTGTAAACAAGAGGGCTTGAAAGAGGTCAATCTTCTCAGTTGATTTCCAAGAGAAGTGCAAAAGGCTTCTCCAGACCAACAACTGCGTGCCCTACACTAGTGGCCCCAACAAAGAAGAGGGGGAAGGGCAGGTCTGTTACTGCTCCTCTAGTGCCTGATGACTCCGACTACTTGGCCGTAACGAAGGCCTTCGATGAGTCTTGGGCTACAGGCCCAAGTAAATTCAAGGGGCTGAAGGCGCAGAAGATGACCAAAGACCTACTGTCATTCCAACTAAAGGTAAACTCTGATGAGCTCTTCCCACTTCCTTCTTTCTTTATTTTTTTCTTTGCTGTTCTGTACCATATTTCGATCTAACTGTCGCTTGTTTCTTTTTCAGACTATGCATGGCCTTGCAGCCATCATGGATTCTTCAGTGAATTTTGAGCAGATTGATAACCTTCAATCTGAACTCGATGAAGCTAGGCTGTTGCTGAGGACTGCCCAATCCACTGCTTCTGCAACTGAGGAAAAGTTAAAGGAAGCTGCCAATTCCTACTTCATCTTGGAGTCTGAGAGGGATGCCCTCACTCTGGAGTTAGAAAACCTCAAAAAAGGTTTGAAGATTTCCAATATGCCTCCCTTAAGAAAGTCCAACACACTGCAGACTCTGTTAGAGCTTAAACCGAGGCTAATATGAAGGCTGAGGTTGAGGACATGGGTGGAGAGTTGATCGATCATGGGTATCTCACTTTCAAGGCCAAACTTCGCAAGAAGTATCCTGACCTGGATTTGACTGGGGTGAATGACATTGAAGTCTCCCAAGCTGAGATTCAGGCTCAAGGGGATGAAGAGGAGAAGGCGGCTCCCGAATTTCCTCAAGCTGACGCATCGGAAAGAACTGAGTGATCTTGATATGGTGTAAGAGTTTAAAGAGAATGAAGAAGAGGAAGAAGAGAGTGATCTTGACATTGTACAAGTCAATGAAGATTCAAAACTCTCTCAATAACAACACTTTAGGGGCTACCGAACCAGTAGTAGACTAGGAAACTTTTTTACTTTCTATTTCTTTCTTGTAATTTTCCCAAACTTTGGGTTATCTATGAATGAAATTTGACTTCTTCAGAACTTTGTGTGTCGTTCTTCAGTTTATTAGAATCTTCAAAGCATTCATGTGATTTGTCAACAGAATACCCAGAGTAGCCAAACTTCTGAGATTTTCAGGTACTGACATGTTATAAGTTATAATGTACTGAGCTTTGACACTTGTAATGAAATCAAGTTTCATCCTCAGCTCTTTAATTTAATCAAGTTTCGAATTCAGACCTTCAAAAATTTGTAATTGAACCAAACTCTAAGCTTCAAACTTTCATTACTTATAACTAAATCAAGCAAGAATCTTCACGACTTGGAATTGAACCAAACTTTAAGCCTCATTTCTCCCCAACTTGTAATTAAATCAAGCTTAGATCTTCAAAGATCACAATTGAATCAAGATCTTCACCACTCGTAATTAAATCAAACATAGATCTTCAAAACTTGTAGTTGAATCAAGATTTTCACCACTTATAATTAACTCAAGCATAGATCTTCAAAACTTGTAATTGAATCAAGATCTTCACCACTTGTAATCAAATCAAGCACAAATCTTCAAAACTTGTGTAATTGAATCAAGATTTTCACCACTTGTAATTAAATCAAGCACAAATCTTTAAAACTTGTAATTGAATCAAAATCTTCACCACTTGTAATTAAATCAAGCATAGATCTTCAAAACTTGTAATTGAATCAAGCTTTAATTTCATAAGAAATGAGGGGCGTTGATCAAAATGGATTAGACAATCGAGCTCCAGATACCTTTATTGAACTGTTCGCTTGAATGAAAGATGGACCAGACCTATAGTACTTGAAATGGCTACAAGGATTTTAGGGGTCTATACATTGAGCTGGATCATACCTATAGCACTTGCACTGGCTACAAGGCTTTTAAGGGTCTGTACATGGAGATGGACCAGACCTATAGCACTTGTAACGGCTACAAGGCTTTTAGGGGTCTGTACATCGAGATGGACCAGACTTAGAGCACTTATAATGACTACAAGGATTTTAGGGGTCTGTACATTGAGATGGACCAAACTTATAGCACTTGTAATGGCTACAAGGCTTTTAAGGGTTTGTACATTGAGATGGACCAGACCTATAATGCTTGTAATGGCTACAAAGCTGTTAGGGGTCTGTACATGGAGATGGACCAGACCTATAACACTTGTAATGGCTACAAGGCTTTTAGAAGTTTGTACATTGAGATAGACCAGACCTATAGCACTTGTAATGGCTACAAGGCTTTTAGGGGTCTGTACATTGAGATTGACCAGACCTATAGCACTTGTAATGGCTACAAGGCTTTTAGGGGTTTGTACATTAAGATGCATCAGACTTATAGCACTTGTAATGGCTACAAGGCTTTTAGGGGTCTGTACATCGAGATGGACCAGACTTATAGCACTTGTAATGGTTACAAGGCTTTTTGGGGTCTGTACATTGAGATTGACTAGACCTATAGCACTTGTAATGGCTACAAGGATTTCAGGGGTCTGTACATTGAGATGGACCAAACCTATAGAATTTGTAATGGCTACAAGACTTTTAGGGGTCTGTACATTGAGATGGACCAGACCTATAACACTTGTAATGGTTACAAGGTGGTGTCTGTACATTGAGATTGACTAGACCTATAGCACTTGTAATGGCTACAAAGATTTTAGTGGTCTGTACATTGAGATGGACCAGACCTATAGCTTTGTAATGGCTACAAGGCTTTTAAGGGTTTGTACATTGAGATAAGAGCAGTCAGAAGTGAAAGAAAAGGAAATTTTTTATTGATAGTATTTGTAAGTGCTCTACGTTCCAAGGCCTTGGTACAGGCTTCCCAGTTACATCTTCCAACCAATAGGTCGTGGGCCTGACAATCTTGGTTATTTTGTAGGGCCCTTCCTAATTAGGGGAGAGCTTTCCCATGGTAGGATCTTTGGTGTTCGGGAACACCCTTCTTAAGACGAGGTCCCCGATTTGGAAATTGAAAAGTCTTAACCCTTGGCTGAAGCTCTTGGCCATTCTCTACTGGTATGTTTCAGTCCTGATCCGAGCTTGCTCGCGTCTCTCTTTAAGTAGATTTAGATTTTCTACTAGTTAGTGATCGTTGGTTTCCTGGTCAAAGGCATCCGTCTTAAGGGTCGGTATGCCAATTTCGACAAGAATGACTGCCTCAGTTCCGTAGGCAAGTGAGAACGGTGTCTCTGCAGTTGGTGTTCTTTTAGTGGTCCGGTAGGCCCATAACACTCTGGGGAGCTTCTCAACCCATCTTCCAACCTCTTTTTAATGGCGTCAAGAATTATGCGGTTGTGACCTCGGCTTGCCCATTAGCTTGGGGATGCCCTGGTGAGGAGAAGTGGTGGCTGATGTGTAGGTCTTTACAGAACTTCCCGAACACCTTCCAAGCAAACTGCGTGCCATTGTCTGAAATGATGACGCGAGGTATACCGAACCTACAGACTACATTCTTCTACGTGAAGTTCTTTACCTTTACTTCTGTGATGTGAGTCAGAGGTTCAGCTTCTGCCCATTTGGAGAAGTAGTCGATGGCAACTAATAAGAATCTCTTGTTTTAAGGGGCTTTTGGCAGTGACCCTACAATGTCCATCTCCTATTAAGTGAAGGGCCAATAACCGGCGATAGGAATGAGCTCATTATGAGGTTGGTGCTGGTATGAAGCAAATCGTTGACACTTATCACACCTTTTGACATATTTCCTAGCTTGTTTTAACATGTTGGGCTAGTAATACCCTTGAGTCCGAGCTCGATGGGCTATGGTTCTGCCACCGTTGTGGTTGCCACAGATCCCTTCATGTATCTTGGTTAGGACATATAGGGACTCCTCTAGAGATAGGTATCACAAAAGGGGTTGCATGTAGGATCTTCGGTACAACTTTCCATTTAGGATCAAATACCGAACCACCTTGATCCGAATCTTTCGGGCCTGGTTTTTGTCTTTTGGAAGTAGTCTTCCTTTATATACTAGATTATGGGAGTCATCTAGTTCTAAGTTTGCTCTAAAATTTGGGAGGGCTATATTTCCTCGATGCTCAGCTTTGGTTGGTAAGAGACTCTCACCGTTGAATCCCTTTCTAGCTTGAGATGGGAAGCCATATTTGCTAAAGCATTAGCCCTAGAGTTTTGGCTTCTTTCAATCTTTTGAATGGTGAATTTGTGGAAAAAGAGCCTCAATGATTCCACCAGCTTTGAATATCGGATCATCCTGTTATCCTTGGTGGAGAATTATCCTGAGACTTGGCTTGCCACAAGTTGAGAATCAAAGAATGCTTCTAGGCTCAGAGCTTCGCATTCTAGGGCCAGCCTCATCCCAATAATAAGTGCCTCGTACTTGGCTTCGTTATTAGAAGCTCTAAACCCCAAGCTAACTATTTTTTCGGTTATGACTCCATCGGGGGACTGAAGTACTATGCCCACACCCGATCCTTTGTCGCTGGATGACCCATCACTGTAGAGTTGCTATATATACCGTGGTGTCCGTGTTGGCTTGCGCTTTAGCATGTAGTGCTGGAGTGAATTCTACAACAAAGTCTGCCAATGCTTGCCCGTTGATAGAGGTCTGTGGTACATAAGATATATCAAAATCTCCTAATTCCATAGACCACTTAACTAGTCGTCCTGAGACTTTAGGGTTGTGCAGGATTGATTTCAGAGGGTAGGACGTAGGGATTTCAATGGGATGAGCCTAAAAATAAAGCTTGAGTTCCCGAGCGGATATGAGTAGGGCAAAGGCTAGTTTCTCAATTTCAGAATATCTCATCTCGGTGTCCAGAAGTGCCTTGCTTAAGTAGAAAATAGGCCTTTAAATCCCCTTATCTTCTCTGACTAATGCAGAGTTGATGGCATTCCTTGATACTGCTAGGTACAGGAGTAAGCTTTTCTCCTTGCACTGGCTTTGAAAGGAGTTTGGGGGAAGCCAAGTAATGACTTAATTCCTAGAAAGCTCTTTCTCATTCAGAAGTCCATTCTAGGGCTTTACTCCCCCTCGAGGCTCTGAAAAACGGGAGGCACTAGTTCATAGACTTAAAGATGAATCAGTTTAGTGCTGATATCCTTCTGTTCAAGCCTTGGATATCCTTCTTGGTTTTTGGTGACTTCTAATTCAATCAGAGTTTTTATCTGCAAGGGGTCTACCTCAATCTCCCTTTGAGAGACCAGAAAACCCAAGAACCTTCCTTTAGTGATCCGAAGGTACACTTTAAGGGATTCAATTTCATCTTGTGCTGCCTTCAAGATGTTAAATGTTTGGCTCAAGTGCTGGATGTGGTCACTATTCTATATGCTCTTAACTAGCATGTCATCTATATAGACCTCCACTGTGTCTCCAATTTGGGAGCCAAACATCTTGTTTACCAAACGTTGGTATGTGGCCCCAGCATTCTTTAGGCCGAATGACATCACTCTATAACAATAGAGACCTCGTTCGGATATGAAGGTTGTCTTCTCTTGGTCTTGAGGGTACATTTGAATTTGATTGTACCCAGAGTAGGCATCCATAAAGCTCATGAGCTCATGTACCGCGGTTGCATCCACCAGCTGATCAATTCTGGAAAGAGGGAAGTTATCTTTAGGACAGGCTTTGTTGAGGTCGGTGCAGTCAATGCAGACCTGTCATTTTCCATTCTTCTTTTTAGCAAGGACTGTGTTAGCAAGCCACTCTAGATAGAATACTTCTCTATCATCCTGATGTTGAGCAACCTTTGGACCTCCTCGTTGATGATCTCGTGGCATTTAGGGGCGAACATGCTCCTCTTTTGCCTTACCGAAGAATGATCTGGGTCTGACATTAACTTGTGAGAGATAAAGTTAGGATCTATCCCTTTCATATCTTTGGTCTCCCAAGTGAACACTGACAGGTTGTTTTTCAAGAATTCAACAATTTTCTATTGTTCGAGGGGGGACAGATCTAAGCTAATCTGTAGATACCGTTCTCCCCCTTTAGAGTTGACGAGTACCTTGATAGGTTCCTTCATTGGTTTGGCCATACTGTCTCTTCCCCTAGGTCTTAATGGCTCAGTCGATCTCGGAGGGGCACTCTTTTATCTCATGAAGGTCGGAAGGTGCAGGATTTCCTCCTTCATGAGGATCCTATGATTTCTATTTAGGGTCTTTCTCCTTCAGCACGAAAGCATGACATTCTCGGGCGGTTGGCTGACAACCCCTGATGGAATAGACCTTGTCGTTCTAAACATACTTTAGGCATTGATAGAGGGTCGAGGTGACCGCTCCCATCTAATGGAGCCAAGGTCTTCCGATGATGACATTGTAAGGGGACTTAGAGTCTAGGACCATGTACTTAGAGATCAGTGTCTTCTAACTGCCCCCTTATCCCGTTGTAGTCGGGAGGTCTATTTTGCCCAGTGGGGTGATGAGGTTCCCATTGAATCCCACCATTATAGTGGTGGTGGCCTTGATGTTGTTGGGGTTGAGCTTCATGTGCTTGAAGGGCTCATAAAACAGCACGTTGTTGGAGCTTCCCGTGTCTACCAAAACCCTCATAATCTCAAAATTGACAATTTTAAGTGAAATAACGAGGGCATTACTGTGAGGACAATGTATCCCTAGCAATATCCAATTCTGAGAATTGGATTTGTGGTCCCTAGCCTCAGCCTTTTTTCAGTGGCAGAGATCTGGAGGACGTTAGGTTCCGAAAGAAGCTCGGGCTGCAGTCTGTTATCTCTGTGAGCTCGGTATTGAAGCGAGCGATATGCTCTCGAAGTGACTCCCTTTTCTCCTGTTTTATGGTTAACAGGAACTCTGGCCCCTTTTCTCAACTTCATGTTGGTCAGGAATCAGTCAAGGAACTGTCTGCTGAGCTCGTAGAAGTTGGTGATCTATTTCTGAGGGAGGTTGTGGAACCACTTCAGAGCAGTACCTTTGAAGCTTGTTACACAGGTTCAACACATGAAGGCATCAATAGCTCCATGTAGAGCCATTATGTGCTAATAATATGAGAGATGGTGTCCAGGGTCTTTAGACTTGTCGTAGAGGGTGAACTTTAGGACAACAATAATTTCTTTGGCCGCTCTTCTGCCATTATGGCAAAGGTGAATGGCGTGGCGAACCTCCCGAGCAGCTTTCCCAGTTCATCTTGCTCTAGAGGAGCGTGGGTCCATCTCGTAAAGACGGTTTGTTCTATGAAGTCTACAATCTCCTCTATCCTTTGAGGAACTCGGGATAGAACTGGTTGTGGATTTGAGCCTCGTTGTTGGCGTTGTCTTGTAGCTTCAGCCCTCATATTCAGAGGATAAATTTTTCCAATAGTGGTTGGGGGACGTTGCCCTCCCTAAACTACAGGAGCCGGTGCCGGTAGAGGCTAAAACTCTAGTCGCGCTGGATCAGCCCCTAAGGTAGCTAGAGTTGGAATCCTTGTTCTGCTTTGATAATAGGACAATGGGATAGAAATCGAGAATCCCTCTCCCCACTAGCGATTGATGTCTGTGGGTCGACCCCAATGTGAGCTGGTACCATGGGGGTGTACCGACTGCATGTTGGGGGCCTCCTTGTTGGGAGGTCCTCTGCCATGGTGATGGCGGGAGGCTGAGCCCCTTCATTAGCGACGTTGGTAGGAGGATGAGGGATATTGCTCTGCTGATTCTGGGCCAACAAAGCCAGGGCCTGGGACATGGCAACGAGCTGTTCTTGCATCTGATCGGACTATCAGTTGAATCCGATCAAGTTACTGTTGCAAGTGACTGAATGTTTGTCCCCTTCCTCTTTTGACAAGAGGCTAATTTTGGGGGTTTTGAGAACTTTTTCTTGGACGAAGATTGGTAGCCATTGTCTTTTTAGAAGGAAAAGATAAAAAGATTTGTTGCTTTCGAAGAAGAAAGTTAACAAAAATGATTTTTGTTCCCACAGATAGGTGCCAAATTGAATGTTGCACTTTCTGATCAGTGGGGCTTTCGCTCTTCGTCACCTGTCAAGAACTCAAAGATCAGAGGGCCACCGGGTAGGCTCCAGTGGTAGCCATTCCAATGATAAAGTTAGTGAAATAAAATATTATAATTGAAAGGAATTGATTAACTGTATTTTAAAAGCACACCTTAGGGTTGTATTTATAGGCTACAGATTTCCTAAGTTGATTAGGATTTGGAGTCGCAAGAGTAGGGATTTGACGATATCCGAGAATAGTAGTTACCATGTTAAACTTTGTTTCCTTACTCTAAGGTCGGTAGGGCATGTAAGGCGGTGATTAGCTCGGGACCCCTTCATGTGTGTATCAAGTAGTTCCTGCTTTGGAGGGAAGGACTAGAGATCTTGGGCCATTCCGAGCGAAGAGACTCTGAACCTTGTGTGATTGTCTGTTCTGGATAGGAGAGCTTTTCTTGGTCTGTATAGATAGGTGCTTTATATTTACACAGTGTCATGCTAGGACTGGTTTGTCCTTTTGTGGTATATCAGAAACTGAATCATTCAGTAATTTCTCAGTAAATTGTCATCTCTATTTATCAAAAACTTTAACTTCACCTTTTTGCACAAAGGGGTGAAAAAACTCAACCCATACACTTCCCCCTGTGTGTGTGTGTGTGTGTATGTTTATTTTAAATGTAAAAGTGGAGTAGGTTTCTTATTTGAATCAAAGATACAATTCTTAAAAAATGAATTATGTCAATTTATAAATAATTAATATTTATTATTCTTTTACTTATTAATATGACTTCAACAAAAGTGTACCAAGCACACGAGACTTAAATTCAACACTGTTCAAATTTATAGTTCATGCCTAAATTCAATGCCTTAATCATTGGAGTACCAATACAGATTGGTATCAACAAGATTATTTACTTGCATTTCCGTCACATTTTTTTAAAACTATTTTTATAGTTTGATTCTCAATATTAATCAGATTATTCTTTTTTAATAATGTCTTTGTTGTACATAATTATACCAGTACTTTAACCAATTTTCTCCCATTTTATCTTCTATAAATATTAATCTTACCATCTCATGATTATATTCATTTCTAATTTTATATTTTCTTAGTGCACATTGACCTCTACATCCTCATTTTGGATGCACTTATTTTATTAACAAGTAATTTTAAACTCAATCATTTTATAAAAAAAAATTCAGAAAAGACAATCTCGGCACACGACTCCTACAACTTTGACATTTGAGGAGAGTTAAACATATGTGATCTTACCTCTACTAAGAAGATAATATTCTCTCAACTCGAACTCGTGACATTTGAATCATATTGGAACAACTTTATTGTTATGTGAAAATCAACATTCCTACATTATGAAATGTAATTAGATAAACTAAACAACAATACAAGAAAAAGGTATTATAATACATACATATATATATATATATAAATGAAAAGAATATAGTAACTTTAAAACTTATACACAAAAATTTTGTTATTCTATTAAAAAGAAATAATGCTATTAAGAGATCATTTGCATATGTGAACGAAAATTTTATTCCCTAAATGTTTTAGGGATTGATGTGTAATTAAATATTGAAGTTATTGTAATAAACAAGACTTCAATCCCTAAAACATCTAAAGGATAAGAGTCTCGTTCGCATATGCAAACGAACTTTTAATAGCATTACTTTAAAAAATTTAGTAAGTGCAAAAAGTTGTGATAGATAATTTTTACATTAGCACTACTTTCTATATTTATGTATGTATTGTAAAAAGAGAATAAAATATATTGGTTGTGAAACAGAGAGTATTTGTTGAGATCAAATCTGACTAACCAATGAGTTAGGCTTGTGTATTTATGATGTGTTTATAACAAATTCAAAACATGATAATATATATCACAAAAATATTATCAAGAAAAATATTTGAATAAAAAATAATTCTAAATATTTAAATTTAATCATATCCTCTATCGCCTTCCCTCAAACTCAAAGGTGAGGAGAAACATTGAGCTTTGACCTTAAAAATGAAAATTTCTTTGAACCGAGACCCTTAGTAAAAGGATTAGGAAGTTGGTTGATTGTAGAGACAAATTAAACACGTAATGCACCTCTAGCCAAGCATTCTCTGACAAAATGACAATCAACTTAATATGCTTAAAGCAAGCATGCATGATCGGGTTTGCTACAAGATAAGTTGCACTTAGGTTATCATAAGGTAGAAGTGGCGGTTGATGCAAAACAATAGTCAGATCATGAAGAAGTTATTGAATCCAACACAAATCAGCAATGGTAGTAGCAAAGGCCCGATACTCTACTTCGGTACTAGAGCGAGAAATAATTGGCTATTTTTTATCACTAGGAAATTAGATTAAGACTGAGAAATACACAACTTCTTGTAGTAGATTTTTTGTCATAACGAGAGTCAGCCAATCAACATCCGAATAAGAAGTAAGAGAGAAATTATAAATTAGCTTGAACTAAATACCATAGGAAAAAGTACCTTTGACATATCATAAAACCCGTTGAACAATTTCATTGAGCAGTGGTGGAAGTATACATATAAAGACAAACTTGATTAACAACATAGCACAAATCAGGATGTGTCATAGTGAGATATTGCAAAGCACCCACAACACTTCGATAATGAGTCACATCCATAAAAGGTTCACCGTCATGCTGAGGTAATTTGGAGCCATTTTGTAACAATGGTGGAAAGAGGCTTGGTACCAAGCATATTAGTGTGTTCAAGAAGATCCAATGCATATTTTTTTAAGTGACATTACCAAAATGTGTAATAAGTAAAAGAGAGTAATTTCCTATAAGGATATTATCATTACCTAGTATATTCAGATTTGACAGTGGTAGAGGGAGTTCTAACATCATGTGATTTGTAGCACCTGTGTCAGGAAACCATTTTTGCTCACTAGTATGAAGGTGCATAACAACAAAAGCAGAGGATAGATCATCATCTTGATATGACTAATTAAAGCAATTATAGAAATAAAGATCATTATAGCCACTATTTGCTACAAATTTAGCAGGTTAGAGGATGAGAAATTGTTGGAGCACTACTAAGGATGCCAAATTGAGAAGTTATTGAATGTGTACCAAAAGCACCTGATCAAGAGAGAAGGTGGACGAGTGATGGTTCAATTATCAAAATGAGAAGTGTTATTATGATCATGACCTCGACCATGACCGCAACCATGAAAAGAGGAATCTTGAGCAAGTTGTAGCAACAAATGCTTATAAAATGGATTGTGGATTGGTGATGTTGTTGAGTTTGATCAATTCGAAGTGCTTGACTGTAAAAAAGAGATTGAAGTTCTAGAAAGGATACAAGATGTTCTAGAACCGCAATTGCTAGTACAAAAAGGATCATATTATGAGGGAAGGCCAGGATAGTGTGTGTAGAACCAGATCGGCTTTAGAAATAGGTTGATTTACTTGCAACAAGAGTATCAACAATACGTTTAATTTGTTAAATATATTCATAAATAGATAATGAACCTTTACGTATGGTCTGTAGTTGGTAAGCTAAGATTGAGAATACAGGCATTAGAAGGAACATAAAATGACGTTTCAAGAGCAGTCTAGATTGCTTTAGAGGAATTGAGGGCATCAACTTAGACTAACACTTCTTCACTAAGAGTGACATTAAACCAACTAAGAAGCATTTGATCAACACGAATTCAAGTAACAAACTCAAGATTGGGTGTGACTGAAGACCCTACCGTTAGTGTTTGTAATTGTAATAGTAGATGGAGGTCCAAGACAATTACTATACGTCAACATATTTCAAGAGATCTTGGCTTTGAAGAATAGGAATCAATTGACTACACCATAAGAGATAGTTTGAACGGGTGAGTTTGATTGATACCAAATGGGTAATTGTTGGCCCTAAAGGTTTTTAACTAGGGGCATTCTCGAATTTTGATGATAGCAAGACATTTTCATCAATGAACTCAATAGATGGTTGACCAAAGCTTGACTAAAGATGAAGATGATTAACATCATGAAAGCATACTCACAAGATCAAAAAATCAAGTCAAAGTCAAGAAAGCACTCGTGCCCAAAGAATTAAGTGAAGACTTTTATTTTTTTTTATGTTAGATGCTTGAGTAATCTAGGATTGATTGATCAAAACATAATGCTTAAAATATTTAAGTAATCAACTAAAATCAATCAACAAAATATTTTTTTAAAAACATAACAATGTTGAAAACTAAGCTTTGAAAAATCAATAGACTTGAAAAAGAGATCAGTGAACAAAATAGACATTTAAGCTAAACTATCAAATTCAGTTGACTAAGTTCTCAATTCAATCGACTGAATCATGTTCACAAAACACATGCCTATTTTTTCTCTGGAAGATTCAGTCAACTAGACCAAAGACCCAGTCGACTAAACAAGCGTTTTGTTCATAAGGCCCCAACATATTGTCAAATTCAGTCAACCAAAATGTTCCATCAGTCGACTGAATTACTTGAACATTTTTGTCAACAAAATAATACTGGAAGATTGAGTCGACTGAACCCAAGATTCAATCGACTGAATGGCTTTTTACAAGGAACAACCTCTACCCTCTAAACTAATCAATCGAGTCCTTCAGTCGACTGAATTGTGATTCAGTTGACTAAATGGTAAACTTAGTCGATTGATTTTGTCGATCTCAAGTTTTTAAATTCAAATTTTAAATAGATCCAAAGCGGAAAAATAACTATTTTCAAATTCAAACGACTATATTTTCACAAGGCCTATAAATAGAGGTTGTCGGAAGTATTTATTTTTATCCTTAACATTCACAAACTTGCTTTAACTTTCAAATCTTTCTAGTGATTTAAGATCTTATTTATTTTCAGATCTAGATCTTAAAGTTCTTTTAGCTCTTAAATACTCAAACATTTATTGATCAATCTTTAGAAAATGAACTTATTTGTATCATTCAACATTTAAGAGAGCATTTTTTGGTAAAAATATTTGTATCATCTCATTGAGGCGAGAGTTGTGGATAGGTGCTACCCGTTGAGGCAAAATAGTATATTTTGTTGAAAAAAGAAAGTGAGGAGCTCTTGTTGTAAATGTTTGACTTCCACTTGCAAGGTGATTAAGATAATGGAAAACCTCAAGTGGGGATGCTTGGGTCGAGGACGTAGGAAGTTTACCAAACCTCATAAATTGTTGTGTTTGTTCCATCTTTCTCTCTCTACTCTTACTTATTTGTGCATCCTTGGCATTGAAATTTAAAATTTATAAAAGTAGTCAATATTTGTAAAATACACTATTCACACCCCTTTAGGCTAAATATCTGGCCAACAATTATATTATGAAATGATTTATTGGCCAGAAGAACTGAGGTTGGAACAAGAGAAGAAGAAATCATTGGAGAAGTGAAAAAAAGGACTAAATATGTAAAGACCCGAATTCTTTTTTACAAATTATAAAATAATAATAATGAAAATAATAATGTAAAACTTTATTAAGAAATTAAATTTGTTAAATAAAATGACTAAAATGGGCTTAGAAATAAAAATGAAGAAAAGAAATAAGGAGGGGCAAAAAGGAAAAATAACCCTTGTCTTACTTTTGGCTTATAAAGTCCAAAATCCATACACACCTAAAACACGCACTAAAAACACACATACACATTCACGTGAAAGAGGGAGAGAATGAGAGAAAAAGAGAAATAGAATAAAAGATGGAAGGCTAGGGTTTGAAGATCTTTGGTGGAGTGGAGTTTTTCTTGGGAGATTGAAGAAGCACAAAGCCTTGTTACTTACAAATCTCAACCTAGAAGCAAGAAATCTGAAAATCCATCAAGATTCAACAAGGGAAAAGTTAGGGTTTCTGCCATAACTTGAAGAAATTGAGGCAGGGAATTTCTAAGCCTAGGTATGGAACTTGCGTAGATAGGTTTACTGTGCATCTATCTCTTATCTTGATATAAAATTGTTAATTTGTGCATATTTAGGCATATGTTGCATGTATCTTGAAAATTTATGTATTGGTTGAATTCTTGCTATGAAATGAATTATTTTTACCCTATCTTGATGTTGACATAACTCCCGATTGAATGCGAAAATGTTTGATTGGTGAAATCACAAATGGGGTTTTATGTGTATTATGTTTGATATTGTAAATGACATGCAAGGTGTTTGTGAAATTGCTTGAATGAATCATTGATGTGAAATTATGAAAATTTGATGAAGTTACTTGAATGTTTAAAACTTATGATGAAAATATGATGAATTATGAACACAAACATGAATGATAAGCCTTTGGAAGTAGGAGAATGAACACTTGAAAAATGATGAACATGGGGCTAGGATTGGGCATGTCAATTGTGTGATTTTGAGTGTGGTGAGATTGTGCTTACCTAAGGTTTTGATTAGTGTTCAGGATGGTGTCTCCCTTCGACTTATGAGTCGTAAACCCACGCGGGTAGTCATATATCTCCATCAGGTTAGTAGCCCAAAAAGTACATAAGGCTTACCGAGGGGCCTACTAGGAATATAGTCTTGGGATTGAGACTTGAGAGAATGGAATAAAGATTTTGATAAGTTGAATGAAACTGAATAAATGAAGTCTTAAATTGTTTGTTCATGTATATTGTTTCATTAGACACTATTCCTCTTTCATGGTTAATACCTTGATATGTTAAGAGCTTGACTATCTCTTGAGTTTCTTGCTTTGTTGACCATGCATGCTTGATGAACACTTGATTGCCACAAGCATACACATGCACAAGCATACACGTGCCATCACATTTTCTTACCCATGTTTAGATTTCTTTCTACTAGGGTTGTTGAACTAACCCTTACTAGATGCAAGAGCTGGGAAAGAAACGGCCACTAGTTGAAGAACACTCTTGAAGTTATTTTTGGGGAAGACTATATTTTTGTGTGCACTTGGATGACCCCTCTTATATGGAGGCTTATAATGACTTTCATTTTTGAACAAAATTGAACATGTGTATACTTGTGATGGGTCATGTTTTTGGGGTAACACTTGAAGGACTATTGTAAGTTATTTTGAAAAAATATCACCATTTTTGTATATTTGCCTACCATTAACTTTTTGAGAAGCTTGTTGATTGTATGTTCTTTTGGAATAGGTTATGTGAATTGTATCTAAAATATGTATGAACTCTAATGATTATGTTGATGTAATTATGGTAAGGCACTTGTCTATCTTTTGATCCCTTTCGGATTCATGGAACATTAAATTTGCATAAAACTTAATATATTTCTTCTTATTTTTAATGCTTGAAACCTCATGAAATTGATGCTAAAAACGTGAGAAAATATTTAATATATACTTGAAAACCATTAGAGTTGAAAAGGGAACCAAAATAATTTAAAAAAGTCACAAGAAAAAAAGTAATAGGTCAGCCTGACCAGTCGATCGGTATTGTTCCCGGTTGACCGGTTCTTTTGCACTTGCAGCACTTTGTTCTTTTTAACGGACCAGTTGATTGGTACAGTTCACCAGTTGGCTAGTCCGGCCACTTTTTTTTTTTTTTTCTCCTTTCTTTTCAAGCTTTGTTGGGGTTAGTTTTAAGGGACTTTTAAGGCATTCTTTTGGGATTTTAAAATATAATATTAAAAATATGATGTTTTCACTAGAGTATGACCATTAAAACACTCAACATAAAGAATAAGGATCTTGAGTCACAATCGGGTTTTAGAAATCGGGTCGTGACAGAATATTTTCAAGAAGAATGAGACCTGAATGACTCTGATACCATGAAACAGAAAGCATTTGCTGAGATCAAACTTGACTAACCACTGAGTTAGTCTTGTGTATTTATAATATGTTTACAACAAATTCAAAAAATGATAATACATATCACAAAAATATTATCAAAAAAAATATTTAAATTCAAATATTTGAATTCAATCCTAACCTCTATCAGGTTGGACATATGTAAAAACAAAATTTGGAAAACAATCAACATTACACATAGATTGGTCATGTTTGGACAACTGAATAAAAAGACATGATTTAATAAGATAATTGTATAACACCACTTTCTTGATATAAATTATATCTGTCAAGTGGGACTAGTCTGATTGGTAACTCATGACTTCTTCTAAGGAGGAGGTCATGGATAATGTTCTCACTCCCCACTAAGGGGGGGTATGTAGCTTATTTCTTCTTCATAGTTTTGGGTTGGACTTTATTTCTATAGTTGTTAATTGTTACAGTTTGTTAGGTAGAAAATTATATAAATTATATTCTATCTAGATGAGATATAAATGGTTCATAATATATATTATTCAAATCGATTATATACACCAAACGTAAAATAAGATAAAATTTATCATATCTCGTTGTTCAAACGAGCAGGAGGAAAGTATGAATATTTATGATAAACATTTTTAAAAATAGATTATTAATTTGTTTAGAATGCTTTTAGAAAAATTGACAAAATAAACCAACTGATCTTGCTATATGTGTTCTAATATTTTCGAATATCTATTCCAAATCTTGCATCTCAAATGATGTGACATAGTAATATAGGTAATGCATTAAATTATGCAATTAATATGTCACAGTAAATTCTATCAAATCACTGTCACAGTCATTTAAAATATAAATTTGAGATAAACGTTCATACCTACAAATGTTTTTCAATAATATATAATATAGATTTGAGAAAAATGTAGTATGTAAAATCCTTTAATATTACCTACATAATGGCCCGTCATGTGTCCCAATATGTAAATTTTAATGTATATGATAAAGAGAAAACTCAGATAATCATTGAAAGCATTGGTTTTTATGAATTATTTGAAACTTTTTTAGCAGCATCAAAAGATTCAAAACCATCCTTATAATTCGGGCCCTATTGAATGAATTAAAAAGAGTCACCCTCGTAATAACTTAACTTTTAAGAAATATTTTAAAAGAATTTTGCTATCTTATTTCACTATTTTGGATTAAAAGGATAATTAAATTCTAACAATACAATCACAAAATAAATAAAAATTTAACAATGTTGGATATTAAATTATTAGGTCTTTGAAATCAGGCAATTGGTTCCTATAGCTGTTTTTTTTTAAAAAAAAAAAAAATTATCGATCATGCATTTTGTTTCTTCTAATCTTAAAAATTTGTTAAGACATTAATTTGAAAAACTATTTATAACACCCCGACCTGATTAATAAAAATCAAGTCACTAATTAAATATTATGGACTTTATGAAGTAAAATAATAATTAAGAAAAATAAAAGTTACAAAAATAATAGGACATCGATTAATGAAGTCGACACATGAAGAAAATAAATAAAATTGCAAGACTCCGATTTTTGAAATCGATGCTTGAAGGAAGTAAATAAAAAAAACAAGTACATAAGAAAAAAAAATAATGCAAAAAGGAAAAAAAATGAGATAAAATATGCAAAATGTCAAACAAGGTATAAGAAGGAAAAAGATGAAAAATAGGCCAAGAATGTTGGCCCAAGGTCTTGAACCCAAGACCAAAAATTGGGAAAGAATCTATGCCCAAAACATAAACCAACTAAGCTACAACACTTTTATTCTCACAATATATATATATATATATATGCTATATAAAATCTCATTCCACCATCCCCACACTCAATCAAAATTCATGCAACACATCATCAACAAATTAAATATGTATAAGTATATATGTATATATATGTATATGTGACATGCGTGAGACAGAATAACCAAGTGTGTGTGTGTGTGTGTGCGGCTTGAGAAAGAGAGATATAAAGAGAGAAAGAAGAAGAAGAAGAGAGAGAAGGAAGGGAGCTTGCATGCAAGCACTGTTTGAGGCATATGAAGCTTAATAGGACTCAAAACTAAGCCAAGGAGAGGAAGGAGACCACTGCTTGAAGGTAAAAACAATACCAAACCTAAACTTTTTCTCTCTAAGAAAATTGTTGTAACTCACCCTTGAATAAAAAAATAAGCACATCCATTTCATATTATGATATATATATATATATATATATACGTGTATTACATAAATAAAATGAGAGGAGACAAGTTAGAATACCCCAAAACATGAAATCTACCATTGATGGACCACCTTGAAGGTGGGTTTGAACCAACCCAAAGGGAATCGATTTCCATCACTTGGGGCTTGAACTATACCTCAAAAGGGTCACAAAAACCCTAGTCTATGACCAAAGAGTTTAGGAAAATACCCCCAAACCGCAAGTTGCAGGTCACGGTTTGAAAACCCAATCCTCACAAAACGAACACAAAACTTTGTTTTGTGTCAGGAGATGAATCCCCTTGATAAGATAATCACAACAAGCCCAACCCCATCAATTTTGGTCAAGAAATGACTATGTATGAACCCCATAACCAGAGAAGCACCGAAACTCCAATAAAGCTTTTAAGCTCAAGTCGACCCCTCTAACAAACGCCAAAATCTCCCTTGGAGTCCTAGGAATCCATAGGAACAAACTAGAGAAGAAATGGCTACCCAAAATGTCACGAAATGGAGATTTAAAATCTCTGAAATTAGGGCAACAGTATCGGGGTGATGGGGAAGAAGATGAACAGTAGTATGGGTCGAGTCGGGTTAGTTCGGATTCGGGTCAGAACCCGCCCAGTCACATATATGGTTTTAGTAACACGGTGTCATTTAGGCATTGGATTTTAAATTTAAAACAAATATGGGCTATTTGGTTACCAGGATAGAAGTCTAATTTAATAATCCCACACGGAATAGGGATATTCTATCCCTGTTTTGCCCTTCTATCCGCTGTTTGGCAATTGAAATATCAGAAAAATAAAAGGGAGCCACAACTCCCCAGACTTGAAACAAGGACCTCATGAATGTGAGGATCCCAAATCCCCACGCGTGTGCCACTGTGCCATTGTGCCACCACGGTACATGTGATATTATATTGACAAATAAATATATAATATAAAATTAAATGATTAAATTAATTTAATTATTGTAAATTGTCCTGTTACCTAAAAAAAATAAAAGGGTAAGTATTTTAAATTTTTTTGACATTCTGGACCCAATGACGAGGTCTGTTATACGAGATGGGATCCTAAAAAATTAGGACACGTAAAATATAAAATTACCATTTTACCCCTAATGATGCCCGAAGTTAAATGGAAGTCCAAGATTATCTAAATTAACTTTCTTCGACATTCCGAATCCAACAGTGAGGTCCATATTATCAAATTAGGTACAGTAAAATAAGACACGTAAAAATACAAATTTATTAAATTACGCTTGAGAGTCTGATTTAACTACGAATAGTCCAGTTTAAAGAAAATAAGGCATATCCTAAGAAATTAGGATTCATCGGGTCTAAGAATAAATAAAGAACACCAAATAGGTGGTAATTTAAGTTAAATGTGAAATTAATTAAAATCTTCATAAATTGTTCTTAGGAACTACAAGGGAAAGGGAAAGGCACACTAGTATCCCCAACCCGAGGACAAATGTGAGTAATCCTATACTTCGAAGTGGATGTTTTAACTCCATGATCTTGAAGTATTTTAAGTTAAAAAATTTCTGTATTTTCATGACTCATGATTCAAATGTATCATTTGTTCTATTTTTAAATTTTATCTTGACATGCAAGTTAGCTTTTTTATATTACTGACTTTCTATAAGTTCGTATTCTAACATGTCTATCTTAAATTCAAAAACTTGTATTTAATGCCTCTCTAAAAGTAAATATTTGTATACTAGCCATGTTTTAAATATTCTTGAATGACGTGATTAAATACTCTAAAGGTTATGTCCTAAATGTTCTTGAATTTTATATTCCAAGTATTTGAAGACTCTGTTAAAATTTTCATGAAAGTTCAGTTAATGCTCTTGAAAAGAATCTATCTGAAAAGCCATGTTTTAATGATCTTGAAAAGCATCTATTTGAAGAAGTTATGTTTTAAATTTTCTTGACAAGCATCTATTAGGAGGTTATGTTTAAATGCTCTTGAACAACATCTATTTGTAAAGAAATGTTTTTAAATGTCTCGCGTTTGCGAACTGGTAACGCAAAATAATTGTGCATAAGTAGCACGAGCTCGTGAGGCCCTTCGGGACTTATATACGAGAAAAAAAATGCTCGGTAGAAGGTTTATCCCCCAAGCATGAGATATCTCCACGAAAAGTTAAGCTTAGAGTCTGGTTCGAACCAGATTCTTCTGTTAAAAAGTGAAAAGACGTTACGTTCAAAAATGACAGAAGGTTTATCCTCCATTTTTCTAAACGTGAATTATATGTTCCGATTTCATGATCAAAAGATGCATGTTTTTAGTAATTAATGGTAGAAGGTTTTTGAACCCCCATTTACATGAAAAATGTTTTTAAAATGGCCCCACTTTTAAAATGACAAAGGGTCATACCCTCTTGTTTTAGAGAAAATGATTTTATTCATCCTGTTAACAAGTAAATGATTTAAATTATCTTGGCTACCAAATGACCATCTTGTACATATTGCAATTTTTCTGCTGCATATTAAATGCCTTACTCAAACGCTTTAAATACTTTGTGTTATATGTTTCGAAGATTCTTGTACTCTGTATATGTGAAATAACTGTTTTACTTGAATGCTTTAAATGTTTTGTATTATATGTTTTGAAGTTTCCTATATCCTATATTTGAAGAAATAAGTGTCTAGCCTGAATGCCTTGAATGTTTCATGCTATCTGTTTTAAGATTCATGTATTTTATATCTAAAGTGTACGAGCAATTAGCAGTGACTATTTTTATGAACTTTCTTATAACTATCCCACTACCAGTTAAAAACCCATGACAAGGTATTAGAATTACTTACGAGCTTTTCATAAATCTTACATGGATTTGTTATCCATGACTCTTTTAGGTAATGAAGATGGTTGGGAGCCTTGTCCGTACTAGGGAAGGGTGACGGGAGCTCCGTATTTAAATTAGCAATTTTTGGGAATGTTAGGACCCATAGTTAGACAACTTTTTGTAGCTATGTAATTTCGACAATTATGTAATTGAGTCCTTAGGGACAATGAACATGTAATATGTATAACTTAAAATTTTAGCAAGTTCTGTATGTATGTTATTTGTACCGTTATGAAGAGTAGCAGTTCTGGGTGGATGCACAGAGAGAAAAAGTTTTCACGCTTTCACAACTTGCAATCTTGGCTGCACCGTCGTTTGGTACCGCTGCTTTTGGTCCACCCGCTGGCCTCGGGTCGAAGAATGACAGTCGCGTCCCGTAATCTGCACAGATCAAGTCACGGGTCGTGACACTATTTGTTTTAAATAAAATCAAACATTATAGAAGAGGGCAATATTAGTGGCCATTCAATTTGAACCTTCTGAATTAGAGACTAAAATTTCAAGGAATATAATTCTGCTTGATAAAGTAAATTTAGAGTTTAATATAATTAATATGAATAAAAATTATAATAAAAATAACATTATAAATAAGATATTTCAATTTTAACCTGCACTAGTGGTGAGATAATAAGTAAATTTAAGCATTTCAAATTCATTCTTACGATTGAAAACACTAAAACCCTTTACGAAAAATAATTGCTTGTATGTAAAACTTATCTTGTAGTTACACAACAAATTAATAACAGGTAGTTACATATTATTGATAAAGAAAAAGAGAAATAGGAAAACGGGTAAATTAACAGATCATTGCCTAATGATTATAATTTTTTATTTAAATTTTTGAAAAGATAACGACATTTCTTATTTTTATTAATAAATTATAAATATATTTTTTTAAAATAATAAAAGTGTTTTTTTCATTTTTTTTTGTATTTCTGAAATTTTGACAACTTTTTTTTTATTTTTTTAATTTTCTAACAAAGATTAATTAAATTATTTTTGATTAAAAAATATAAATTATTTATCTTAAATTTATTGTCATGTATAATGAAAAAAAACTCTTTTAAAAAAGTTAGAGAAAGATCAAAATGGGACACTTTTATCATTTAAAAAAAAATTATGTTATTTATAATTTATCAATAAAAATAAAAAATTTAATATCATTTAAAAAAATTTATTAGAAATTTGTATAATTATTAGAAATTTTAAGCATGTCAATCTAATTTTATTAAAAGAAAAAATCGAACTTTTAATATGAAATAGTAAATGAGAACTAGAAGCAAAAAGGAATAAAGAGAAAGTTTGTGGGCAATTCTGAAATAATGAAAACATCTCCCCTCTTACTTTTTGCTTTAATTACAGTCCAGTCTATTCGGCTATTGTCTGCGGAGGGAAAAAGATAGCAATGATCTGTACCATTCCTCTGGGCGCCCATCCTTCCATTCAGGACCACCATTAAAGGGTTATATGTATCAGTCATAAGCTATAGTGTTTTTTCTTTCCAATGAGGATTCAATTGGAGTTAATTAATTTTGAAATTATTTGTTATAATTTTTATTAAATTTTAATTTGGTTTAAATTAAAAAATTTAGTTTTTTCTTTTCATTAAATTAGTAAAGTTCATTACAAACTTTAAAAAATTGACCTCATTTAATAACTGTTATGTACTTTTAAAAAATAATTTAATTACTTAATTTAAATTATATTTTACATAATTATTTAATTTTTTAATTATTTAATTAAATAATATTTTTACCCCATTAAATAAAGATGTGTTAAAGTTACAAAAAGTATATCTGTTGGTGTTTCCAAGATGGCATTACTTACATTAACCCAATAATTAACTAACTATTTTTTTTTAAAAAAAGAGTTAAGGTAATTTGATTTTCTTTGAGCCCCACTTAAAAAAAACACTGGAGTGCCCAATTGAACCAAATAAAAATAAGCTAAAGACAATGCCGTATACTGGAACACTGATTTTCCACTGTAGGCTGGTGACAGAGCCCCAGAAGAGAGAGAGAAATCAGCCCGTAAATAGACCGCAAAAATTGGGAATAGGGAAATAATTTTAAGAGAGCGATGGAGACGAGATAGAGAATAGGAAAGGGCCACTTTTTTTAAACCTTTTTTATGATGCACGCATCCGTCGTAGAACAGAGAAGGGTACAGAGTACTGCTACAGCACAAAGAGGGTAGAAGAAGGAAACGGAGAGAAAAAGAGGAACCGAGAAGCCCAGAGATTTCAAGAGGGAGGGAGAGAGAAGAAAAAAAAGGTGAGGAGGTGAAATGGGGGTGATATATAACTTAAGCTCTCTGGGTAGTTTAAGCTCTCTGGGTAAATGGGTCGCTTTGAGAGATTCATGGAGTTGAGCTTGTTTTGAAAAGAAGTCCGTACCCTTTCAAATCTGAAAAAAGACCCATTTTGAACAAACTCAAACGCCTCTTTTCCTTTTCTTCTGGCTGTTCTTCTTTGATCTTTGCTGTTGATTTTCTCTTTCAGATGAGAGGAATGCAATATAACTTGCAAGGTAAAGGTGTATTAGGAGTTGCAGGTTTTGGTTCTGTCTCTTCCTCGGAAGCCAAGTGGAAGCAAGAAGGCAGTTGCGCGAGCAATGAACCCATCTCTGTGCTGGACACGAGGAGGAGTCCAAGCCCTTCAACATCCACATCGACGCTTTCATCTTTCGGCGGCGGCGGAGGAACCGCCGGCAGTGGTGGCTCTGGTTCAACCGACAACACGACCAGTGTGGCGGCGGTTTCTGACAGTAACCCCCTACAAAAATGGTCGGTTTCTATGCCTCTGGAGACCGGTTCGGCAGCAGTGACAGAGTCTGCCCCCGTTGCCGCCGGCGGTGGTGGTGGCCGGAAGGACGAATGGGCGACGGAGCTTCAACCGATATCGGCGGGGTTGGAAGTTTCCGGAGCGGAAAGATTTGGGCTTGGATTGGAAGATTGGGAAAGTTTGCTGTCTGAATCGGGACAAGATCAGTCTCTTCTCCGATGGATTGTTGGCGACATTGACGACGCGTCGTTCGGCCTCAAGCAATTGTTACAGGGTGCGAACCATAATGAGATTGATAACAATGTTTCGCTTGGCATCGTCGATCAGAGCTCCAGCTGCATACCCATCCCCACTGGTGGCTCTACTGGTAATGCAATGACAAGCATGACTTCTACATTATCTTGTGGTGGTGGTTCTGGGTTGTCTTCAAACGACCACAACAATGGAAAGATTGCTTCAACCACGCCCAATTCGTCTTCTGGAATTGTTAATTGCAAAGGTCCTAATGTCGGGTTGAACTCTAATCCACAATCCATTACGACTTCTTTGCTCAACAATTTTCCTCTTCCCGTTTCGGTACCCCCTGGTGCAAATTTTCAGCAACAGTTTGAAACTCCAGATCAGAAGCATCAGATTTTCAACGCACAAGTATCCATGAACCAACAACTGTTTCAGGTGCCTCATAATCCTCAGAGTCAAAGCTTTTTTCCGCCACCGTTGTATACCCAACAAGACCATCCCCTCCAGCGTCAAACAAAGCGCCAAAATTTGGGTGTTGGGGACCCTCATTCTCAAATCCCAAACGTCCAATTCTTGGATCCGGGTTATGAGTTGTTACTCAGAAAACAACAGCAACAGATGCAATTACTGCATCATCACCATCTTCAGCAGAAACCACTGATGGTGCCCAAGCAAGAGTCGGCGGGCAGCGTTGGCGAACAACTAGCCGCCCGCCAAAATCAGCAACAAGTTATATATGACCAGCTTTATAAGGCCGCTGAGCTGATATTGGCTGGGAATTTCTCACACGCGCAAGGGATATTGGCGCGGCTCAATCACCAGGTCTCCCCCCTTGGAAAGCCCTTTCAAAGGGCTGCTTTTTACTTCAAGGAGGCTCTGCAATTACTCCTCGTGCCCAACCCAGCCACCTCTTTGCCGCCGAGGAGCCCCACACCGTTTGATGGCATGTTCAAGATGGGTGCTTATAAGGTGCTTTCTGAGGTTTCACCTCTCATCCAGTTCATGAATTTCACTTCAAACCAGGCCTTCCTAGAAGCTCTTGATGATGCTGAACGCATCCACATAATAGACTTTGATGTCGGGTTCGGCGCTCAGTGGGCTTCTTTTATGCAGGAGCTTCCTAAGAGGAACAAAGGTACCCCGTCATTGAAAATTACTGCTTTTGCCTCTCCTTCAACCCATCATCCTATTGAGCTTGGCCTTATGCATGAAAATCTAACTCAATTTGCCAATGAAATTGGTGTCAACTTTGAGCTTGAAATTGTTAACTTTGATTCTTTCGACCCAAATTCCTATCCGATGCCCCCTGTTCAGTCATCTGAAAATGAGGCAATTGCTGTGAATTTTCCTATCTGGTCCTGTTCGAGCCACCTGTCTGCTCTTCCAACACTCCTCCGCTTCATAAAGCAGCTCTCACCAAAAATTGTGGTATCATTGGAGTGCGGATGTGAACGGATGGACCTCCCCTTCTCACAACACCTTCTTCACGCCCTACAATACTATGAGGTTCTCTTGGACTCTATTGAGGCTCCTAATGTGACTTTGGACACCGCAAAGAAGATTGAGAGGTTCCTCTTCCTGCCTAGGATTGAAAACATTGTATTGGGGCGCCTTAGTGCCCTGGACAAGATGCCCCATTGTAAGGCCCTCTTTGCTTCCACGGGGTTCTCACCCATGCCATTCAGCAATTTCGCTGAAACTCAAGCTGAATGTGTGCTGAAGAGAACCCCAGGTAGAGGATTTCATATGAAGAAGCAGCAGCTGTCACTTGTGCTATGCTGGCAACACTGGGAGCTCATGTCAGCTTCGGCTTGGAGGTGCTGAGGAGCAACAATTGGACAAGAAGATGTTTGGTATTAGTAATTCATATTCTCACTGAGGTAATATCTTACTCTGCTCTTTGATATTAAGTTAATAAATCTTGAACTATGGTGATCGAACCTCTTTTGTGAGTTAGTAACTCAGTCATTGTACATTTTCTTGCTTGTGAGTCTCCTCTGCTTATTATCTATCTGGTCTAGACTGTAATGGACTAGTTTTCTTTTTGATGTCTCAAGGATAAGGAACTGCACTTTCTTCTGGTTAAGTGGTGATATTTTGTTGTATGCTTTTTAACAAATGAAAGTAGAATGAAGAAAGAACTTATCATTAATATTTCATACTTTTTGTGGGTGTTGTGGTCTTGTGTTCTTGATGCATGCTAATTTGATACATGAAATCTAAATTTGCTTGATGCAAGCGTGAAACTATTTTCCCAATTGTTTACTGTACTTCCTCATCATATAAAATGAAATAAACTAATGAAACTGCCATCTATATCAGCAATCCTAAGTTGGGGTATTGGCAGGTTTCAATTTAGAGATTGTTAGGGAAGAGAAAAAAAAAGGTGGTAAAGCCATGCAAGGGATTTGGGAAAAGCATGTCCAAGGTGGAAGACATTAATTTGGCTTGCAAACCCTATCTAGACTATACCATCTTGTTTTAGTAATTAGATACCTGCAAAAAGCCGACGTAATAACTCTACAACTGCAATCTGTCCATAACAGGTTTGTCCTGGTTCCAGCATACTCTCATAATAGTTATACTGTTTGGGTACAGAAGGATTTATGATCAAGGTCTGGAAAATTGTTTTCTGAACGAGGTTATGTTATGTTCAAGTCTGCATGTGCTGTAATACTCCAGATTTTATATCGTATAGAGCTTAGTTATGGTGTTTATGAAAGATGACTAACCCCTCTAGTGAGCTTAACAAAGCCTTATCACAATTATAAGAGGATATTACATGAAATCTTTCTTACATCTTTGTTCTAAGAGCATATATTATGTTAAGTATAGGACATCATAGTTTCTTTTGGAGCTTGAATTCTAGTCCTTCTAGGACTTCCTATCCTTGTGGTATCCTTCAGTTGGGCCGAAGGGTGTAATATACTTAAACAGCAAAATCTTGCAGACAATATGTCGATCAGTTTTCTAAACAGCAATCTTCTGTGACCTTATGCTCTTGTATATTGCCTGGTTGATCATTTTGGAATTCTGTTTAGTTCTCATAGACGCTACCTGGTTCCCTGCAAATATAGAGTAGCTTTAGTAGCTCTCATTGCGATTGAAGAGGCGAGGTGATCACTTGAATTTAATTCTGTCATTAGGAGTGAGGAACTTGATGGGCTGTAAATTAGGGGAAATGCCTGGATGCTCGTGACCTTTGCAACACAACCTAATACTGTGCCTGAACTGATGAACTGGTGTCATGTGCGCTGGTCAAGATTCCTTGTAGCAGGGAGAGATCAACTACTCTAGGAATGTTGGTGTCCAGTGCACTGTTAGAATGGTGCTTGGGTATAAGATGCTTGTCACTGGAGGTTTGAACTCCTTTCAATTAGATAAGATTACATGAACTTGGTTAGTTGTGTAGTTTTTATTTTATTTTCTTAGATGAAACCGTTTTGCAGGAACTATTGTTCATTTGTTTGAATAATATCTGCGAAACCACTAAAATTTGGACATACAATTTTATTGAGACCTTCTTATACAATCTTCAGTTTAGAGAGACACGGAATCCTTTATGTCAAACAGTTATCTGAAGGAACCTTCTTTTGATTGAAGAGTTTATTAGAGATGGATGGTAAGGTGTGCATGTTATCAAGCTTGAGCCTACTGGATACACCAAGAACTGTGTTTGGACTGTGGACATACCTTGAAATTGAATTAATTTATTGTTTAGTCCAGTTCTTATTTTTGTTTTGCATCTTTAAGAAGGTCATTTTGGGGTTTCTTTTGTATTTGGTTTTCTTGTGATGTTTTGATCTTCTCACAAACGCCAAACAGAAGATAACTGCTGATTTTATTTCCATTTGGACAACCTAAAGTCTGACCCTACAAAGCAATGTTAGCTAAGCCCAACTTGATTCTATACTTATTTTCATTAACCAAACCCTGTGAAGGATTTGTGGGAAATTTGGCAGAAATATGTGGTTCATGTTTTTCATAGCACTTTCAATTCTGATGCATAGCTTTTAAACTTCGCATATTTGTTGGAAATGGAGTCATAGTCGAGCTAAACAGATAGAAGATTGGAAAGTACACATAACGTAGCACTTGGAGTTACCCTCTCAGAGTCTTCATCTTCTCAAGTACATGAAATTAATCTTTTCCACTTTCAAGTGACCTTCCATCTTGACTTTGGCAAAAACTAGACTAAGTGGAGTAAACCTTTGAATATGCAGTGGCTTCAAAACTTCCATGTTAGGAAAATCTATTTCAAAGCCTTGACAATCATATAGTTACAACTAGCAAGATGGTGGTTGTAAATTTTACCTGTCTAAATTATCTTCTTCTTCGCCTGCATGTATTGTGCCATACACGTAACGCGTCATTCTCTGTTTCGTTAAATACAAATTTATTTAACATGGGCTCTTTAGATTATTATGTGAATATATATAAATGATTGTCTTAAGAGCCCATTGATTTTTTTAATCATTCTGAATAGTTTTAGGCATCTACTAATCAGACCACATGGGTTTTGTTTGATTGAACCGCCCACTTGATCACTTGTTTTTCCTTTGGCCCTCCATATTGGAGGCTCTTAGTTTAATCAAATGGAGTAGTGTACTATATATACATTTGTTCCATTACAAAGTTTATAATATGAATGTTAAGATGGACCAAGTTGCAGGTGGCAATGAAATTCATACTATAGAATTCATGAGAACATGCTGAATATCATAGCCTGCTTTGTTTTCTCTCTTCTTACTAAAAAAATGAAATAAAATAACAAAACTAGAGGTTGCTTTCATTGAAAAGGAACTCCAATTAAAAATTCCCTGCAAACTTTGATAATGGTTGAAGTTTCAGAATAAAATAGTAAGAATAATGATTTGTATATTCAAATTTTTTTCAGATCGCTGTTTGTGTTCATACTTCATATATTTGAAGTTTCTACCTGGCTGGCTTTGTTACATTTAGTTTGAATTTAGAGAGTAACTTCATGCCGACGATGGTCCTTGTCTCAGACTCTCAATGACTATCAAGTGGGTCCGAGGTAGCATTTCTCCTTGGGGAAAAAAAAGAAGAGAACGAGTTTTTTTTTTATCCTTTCCGTGTGTGATTGTGTGTGTTTTTTTTTTTTCAAATAAAATTTTCAACTTCACCTTTCAAACTCATATTACTTGTCAAAAGCCTCATTTGAAGATAACTTATTTCAGAAAAAAAAAAAAAACATAAAAGAAAGTACACAAGAAATGTATCTTAAAGGAATGCTTTTATAGATATTTCTTCGAAAGGCCTTCTTGCTTGATATTTAGCCTTTTACTTGGAGATGAATTCGTTTAAACTTATGAATTGATCAAGAAAAAGGTGTCTCTAGATGTTTCTTGAAAATGTCTGGTTTTTCCAGACAACATTTGCCTGTAAAATAAGATTAAATCGACATAGAATTTGAAAATTTATTAAAAAAGAATGTGAGTTAGGATCAACAACCGGGGAAGAAATGGTAGTGTTTTACATGTTTTTTTAAATGTCTCTCTCTCTTTTTTTTTTTTTTAAAGAAAGATGCCCGTCTTTTGGAAATAATGGGTGGATTACTTTGATGTTGTCCTTATTGTTTCAAATTTTCTTATGAATCATTTATGCTTTTTTGGACGATGGGAATGGAAGGCGAGATTGAATAGAATTTAGTTGTATTAGATATGATATAAAATGGATATAAAATATTCTAATTTAATGTTTAAAACTGACTCGGATAAAAAGTTGAATAAGTAGTTATATTTTAATCTTGTGTTTGGGTGCCAGATATAAGATTCAAAGATAATTATTTTTTATTTTTTATTTTCTTATGTAATATTTTTTTTAAAGTCTTCAAAAATTATTTTTTTGAAAATTATTAAAAAAAATTTAAATATATGCATAGGAAGTATTTAAAATTAAAATTTTATTCATAAAATTAATTATAAAATTTAATAATTATGATCACAATATTTTAGATTCGACTGTACAAAAATTATTTATAGTATAACAATCTTTTACATTTTGCATGACTTGAAAAAAATTTATAATATGTAATATTAAGAATCATTCAAATTGATAATTATATACATGTATATATATATATATATAAAACAATCTATATATTAATATAAAAAATGCATTAAAAACATGAAATATAAAAAAAATTAATTTAAGAAATGAAAAAAAATTGATTTTCTTAACTCAATTCTTAATGTCTTTGCCTTTTTATATTACATTATTATTATTTTTTTAAATTATATGGTGTTATATTCTTATTATCATTTTTTAATATAAGTAATATTTAATTCAAATAGAATATAAATAATTTATGAAATATAAATATTTAATTTAATTTAAGACATTAAACATGAAATAAAATAATATTTATTTATTCCAGCTTATTTATTTCCTCGTGCAGTCTTAGTGTCTATTGGGTGCCCCAGTGGTCCAGTCCAAGCCAATTGATGGCACGACCTTTTGAATTGGCACACAATATGTTGATAACAATCATAGGGGTATTTAATGCCTGGTCCCCCCTCCCCCACCCAGGTACTGCCAAGTCCAGGTGCATGGTCCACAATCTATATCAAAAGCTAATAGGTTTGTCATTACAATTTCATTTTGTACTTGAAGAGTTGGCACATACGGAAGGTAAAATATTGTTTGAATGCGAGTGTAGGTGAAATGAGTAAAATTTGAGCTGAAAAAATAAAGATTTGAATCTGATATTTTTCATAATTAAAATGTTAATAGTACGTTAGATCATCATCATAGGCGATATTGTATATGTGCATGCAGGGTAGGACCAGCATGAACAAGTTGTATGCTCCTAAATGGTAATATTTTATACCAAATCTATATATATCTCAAACTGTTTGTTAAAATCTGATCGGCTGATTGTGACTGCTGTGCTCGCATCATCTGCTGCACAGCAACATGAGAACGACTACTATATATATATATATATACAGATATATCAAGCCCTTTTAGCGGGACCCTCAATGAGTGGATCATCTCCAATTCATTTTCAAATTTAAAAGTAAAGATCAAATTTGAAAGAATGAATAACATTTTCAAAGATTTACTGTTTATATTTTAAATTATTATTCATTCACTATTTATTAATTAATTATTTTTATAATACACTAATTTAATAATTAATTATTTTTATATTATTTAAATAAATATTAAAAATTTCAAATTAATTTTTTTTAAATTTTTTTTAGTCATTATTTATTATTGAGATATTTCTTGAATATATCATGGAGTTTTTAACAAAAGAAAGTGATAAATAATTGAAGTTTTGATAAATATATGTTAAATAATTATATTTTAAATATAAATAATATTATGAAAAGTGAGATTTTATGAATGAATAGTGTTTGAAGATTAGTATCATTGGAATGAAAATGTAAAAATGTGAGATTCATCATTTTTAAATATGAAAAATATGTCAAAATAAAAATGAATATGAAGATTTTGGGTTGGAGATCCTCTTACCGAATTGAGGGTGGATGATAGTGTTTTTATTTTTATTTATTTATTTTTTTTTTATAATAGCCAAGATGACACATGTTTGAAGATTAGTATCATTGGAATGAAAATGTAAAAATGTGAGATTCATCATCTTTAAATATGAAAAAGATGTCAAAATAAAAATGAATATGAAGATTGTGGGTTGGAGATCCTCTTACGGAATTGAGGGTGGATGATAGTGTTTTTTATTTTATTTTATTTTTATAATAGCCAAGATGACACATGTTTGAAGATTAGAATCATTGGAATGAAAATGTAAAAATGTGAGATTCATCATTTTTAAATATGAAAAATATGTCAAAATAAAAATGAATATGAAGATTTTGGGTTGGAGATCCTCTTACCGAATCGAGGGTGGATGATAGTGTTTTTATTTTTTATTTATTTTTATTTTTATAATAGCCAAGATGACACATGTTTGAAGATTAGTATCATTGGAACGAAAATGTAAAAATGTGAGATTCATCATCTTTAAATATGAAAAAGATGTCAAAATAAAAATGAATATGAAGATTGTGGGTTGGAGATCCTCTTACGGAATTGAGGGTGGATGATAGTGTTTTTTTTATTTTATTTTTATAATAGCCAAGATGACACATGTTTGAAGATTAGTATCATTGGAATGAAAATGTAAAAATGTGAGATTCATCATTTTTAAATATGAAAAATATGTGAAAATAAAAATGAATATGAAGATTGTGGGTTGGAGATCCTCTTACCGAATTGAGGGTGGATGATAGTGTTTTTATTTTTTTATTTTTATATAATAGCCAAGATGACACATGTTTTAAAATCTTGTGAGGATAGTCAAGGCCGGCGGAGCATAAAGCCAACAAAGTAATCGCTTTAGGTCATACCTAAATAGAAGGCCCTAAATATACTATAATCAAATTAGAAGTTTAAGATTAATAAAAGTTTAACTCTATATAAAAAAAAAAAAAACTTCAAATTTTTGTGCAGTATAAAAAGATTTAAGGTATCTATAATATAATCAAATTCAAAATTTTAGAATTAATAAAAGTCTAACTTTATAAAAAAAAGGGGCCAAATTTTATATATTTAGAGTATAATCAGATTAAAAGTATAAGGTTAATAAAAATCTAACTCTATAAAAAAAAAGGCCTCAAATTTTATGTATTTATAATAATATATTCAGATTAGAAGTATGAGGTTAATAAAAATCCATCTCTACAAAAAATCGCATAAGCTTAATTTTATTAATAGAGTTTTATTCTTATTATATTATATTTTTTTTATTGTTATTTATTTAAATATAAAAAAATTTGTATAAAATCTTTATTACTAGAGTTTTATTCAATAGATAAATTCTCTTTTGTTAAAAATAATTAAATTTTATATTTTATATATATATATATATATAAGAAACAAAGTAAAAAAAAATTATATTAATATTAAAATTTTTTTATTTAAAGTTATTATTATTTTTTTACTTTAAACTTTCAATTACATGGAGTCAGTCCTGAAGTCAGTAACCGAGGGGGGTTATAGTTCACGGTTGATACTGGCATTGATTGTAGTTGTAAGATGCTTCTTCATGCACGCTACACTTATTAAACGATTCCATCCCCTCTCTCACAATTCTTTGTAGCGGGGTCCTCTTAAGTGGGTATGATATTTTTATTTTGGATAATATTGAGTTCATTTATATACATGAACAATAAATTTATTTAAAAATAAAAATTTTACTTAATAAATTTTTTTAAATAATTTAATAAATAAAAATCTTATTCAACATATATAAATGAGTTCTTAATAGCATTATTTTCTTGCGTAAGAGATTCATTTTTTTTGAGTTAAAGGCCCGCCCTGTGATAAATGGTGATGTTGCACTTTTTGATCAGTAGGGATTTACTCTTCGTCTCTTATCGAACACTCAAAGAAAAAGATCAGAGGACCACCGGGTTAGCTTCGGTGATAGCCACTCCGATTATAAAGTTAATAAATTGGAATGAAAAAATTGTAATTGAAAGAAATTCAGAAAGTGTCATAGAAAAGCGCATTTTAGGGTCCAATTTATAGGCTGCGGATATTTCTAATTTGCATAAGATTTGGAGTTGCAATAATAGGGATTTGATTGTTATCCGATAACGGCAGTTACCATGTTGATCTTTGCGCTCCGTAAGAATAGGAAGTGAACGATATCCATGAATGACAGTTTCCTTGTCATGCACTGTTTCCTTATCCTTAGGTCGGTAGAGTATCTAAGGCAGTGATTAGCTTGGGACCCCTTTGTGCGTGTGCTCAGTGTCTTATGCTCTGAAGGTGAGACCGGAGGTCGTGCGGGACTCCAAGCAAGGAAGCTCTGAACCCTATATATATAAGTCTATTCTAGATGGGTGAGCTTTGGCTGTTCTGTATGCATAGGTGCCCTGCGTGTACACGTGTCACGTGGAGGCTGGTCTGTTACTTTGTTGCACATTAGCTACTCCCCCCGAGCCTTAGTTTAGTGCACCGCGTGACTGAGGCTGTGGGTTTTTGAAAAGTCACGGGCGTCTTGCCTTTTCATTTTCCTAGACGACTGTTGATGTGGCATTTATTGCACCTGCCGTCATTTGGGCTTTCAAGGCCATCATTCCTTCAACCGTTGCGACGATTCGGAGTGATGGGCCCCCATTACGAAAGCCTTTATAAAAAGGGGAAGGGGGTACGTGTACGCCCTCCCCTTCATCATTTTCGTTGCTTCAAAAAACAAATACCTCGCCGTCTAATCAGAGTGAACAAAGAGGTTGAAGGGATCGTCGCTGTGAGAAGCTTCTTTCTCCGATCAAGTTTCAGGTTCAGTTCGTCTTTAATTGTTTTACCCTTGTTCTTCTTTTCCTTCTCTTTTCTCCCTCTGTTTTCATAATGTCGGCCTTTGATGCCATGTCAGGCATAGGTTTTGGCATAGGAAGCTCTTCTGAGACGACTGTGCCGTCCCAAATTCATATCATAGGCAGTAGTTGGTTTGGGGATGCTGAAAATAGAGCAGTTAGGTTTCCCATAGTCGAGTCCCCCTCTAGTTCGGGGCTTAGGATTGTAGATGCATTTGTCGAGCCTAGGAATTTAACGGAGGAAACCTCTGGTAGGCCATCCCAAAGAGAGGAAGGAGAAAACGCCATCACTCAAGTCATGCTAAGTGACTTGAGGGCTGCTTTCGACTTCCTTTAAAACATAACTTGTAGAGCCCCTAGTTTCCTAGATCTCCTTTCTGACGTCGGTCCGGGCAAAATTTGTGTCTATCTCGAGTGGTTCGAGATGGGGCTTAGATTATCCCTTCCTTCGTTAGTTAGGGAGTTTTTCAACTGGTTCAACATTTGTCCTGCCGACCTCAACGTCAATAGTTGGAGGCATCTGTTAGGATTTATAGTGTTAGGGCATCTGAATGGCGTCGAGGTAGATCTTGACCTGATCCCGTAGCAATATGGATCTGAAATTTTTGAGGTCGGAGGGCTTGTTTTATATGTCTTTTGACAAGAGGTTCAGACCCCTCTCCTCGGTACCTACTTCTAACAAGACATCGAAGAAGTGGTACTTCTTCGTAGGAGGAGGATGAGAGCTAGAAGACTTCGAGGGTCAGACCTCGACATTCCCCTAGAGTACCGGGTTTAAGGGTAAGACCTCCCTTCTTGATATAATCTTGCTTCTGATTTTACTTTATTTATTCGATGCTTGTTTGACCTCTGTGCTTCGTGTCTTCTGTGCAAACAAAAAGGCTTGGAAGAGGTCAATCTTCACGTTGACTTTCAGGACAAGTATCGGAAGCTTTTCCAAACCAACAACAAAGCTCACATCGTCGTCCTCTCTCCTGAACACTTAATGAAGGCTGGATTGACTAAAAGCAGGGCTGGCAATATGAAGAAATCCCTGATGTCCAACTGGGCACCAGGGAAGAAGAAGAAAATGGTAGGGGAAACTTCTTCCCCTACCGACCCGCTTTTTTAGGTGAAGAAGAGGAGGCTTCTCTCTAGTTTCCCAGACCGGACTCCGTTTGAGGACGTGAGGGAGCTTTCTGTTCTTGAGCCTGTTCTTCTCCCTGCCCCTACAGTATCGACCAAGTGAAGGGGGAAGGGGAAGACTGTTGTTACTGTTGTTGCAATGCATGATGACTCCGGCTACTTAGCCGTAAAGAAGGATTTTGATGAATCTTGGGCTTCAGGCCCAAGAAAATATAAAGGTCTGAAGGCGGAGAAGATCGCCAAGGACCTTCTGACCTTCTAGTTGAGGGTAATTCCTGAGCCTTTCGCCATATCTTTCATTTTTCTTCTTTTTTATGCTCTAAAGCTTTATTTGTTCTGACCTATTTCATCTTTTTTTTTTTAGACTATGGCCTTGTCACCATTGTGGAGTCCTCTACAGATTCGAAGTTAATTGATAACCTCCAATTTAAACTGGATGAGGCTAGGCTACAACTAGGGATGGCCTAGTCCATTGCTTCTACTGCCAAGGAGAAGCTTAAGGAGGCTACGAACTCCTTCTCCATTCTGGAGTCTGAACGGGACTCTTTTGCTCAGAAGTTGGAAGATATCCAAAAGAGGTTGATTCTGCCAAGGCCCAGACTGAGGCTGAGATGAAGGCTGAAGTTAAGGAAATGGGTGGAGAGCTGATCGAGCATGGGTATAATACCTTCAAAGACAAGCTCCTCACGAAGTACCTCGACTTTGATCTGACTGGGATCAACGACGCTGAAGTTCCTCCTGGTGAGACTGAGGTACGGGATGATGATGATGAGGTAGCACCTCCCAACCTTCCCCTGTCTGACGCACTTGCTCAAGTTGATATGGATGCAATGTGCTGAATTTGAGGAGAATGAAGAAGAGGAAGAAAAGAGTGATCTTGACATGATGAACTCCTCCTTATTCGTGATGCTTCAAAAGTTCTTGTACTAGCAGTATACTAGGGTCTTTTTGTATTTTTTCTTTCCTTCTTTGTAATTTTCCAAGTTTTTGGGCCAATTATCAATGAAATTGACTTATTCAGAACTTGTGTACTTTGCTTTCTTTATTTCAAAGTATTGGTTAATTGGCTTTCCAGAGCACTTGTACTTGTGGATGTCGATGCGTTGTTTGTTATGGTGTACCGAACTTTAGCGCTTGCAATGAACTCCAGCACTTTAAACAAGCCTTGATTTCGAACCATTGCAGGTCTATGAAGCTTTAAGTTTGATCTTCATAACTTGTAATTGAACCAAGTAAGAATTAATAATTGACTTCTGAGCATAATAACTTGTAACTAGATCGAGTGCAGATTTTCAAAACTTGTAATTGAATCAAGAGCTTCATCACTTGTAATTAAATCGAGTGTAAGACTTTGAATCTGAATTGAAATTTTCAACACCTAGTAATCAGGCATTGACCTTTAGGTGTTGCAATCGAACCAACACTTCATGATTAAATCTGGTAGTGATCCTTGAAAGCAGTGATTAAACCAGGACCTTTAACAGAGATCGGTATTCTTCTGGTGGTTCGGTAGGCCCAGAGTACTCCAGGGAGTTCTTCAACCCACATTTCTTTGGCCTGTTCCAAACTTTTCTTAATAGTATCAAGAATTGTGTGGTTGGTGAACTTTGTATGCCCGTTAGCCTAGGGATGCCCTAGCGAGGAGAAATGGTGATTGATGTGCAGGTTTTCACAAAACTTCCTGAACACCTTCCCAGCAAATTACGTGTCATTGTCAGAGATGATAACATAGGGTATGCCGAACTTGCAGACTATGTTCTTTTCAATGTGAATTTTTTTAGCTCTGCTTCAGTAATGTGAGTCAGAGGCTCAGCTTCTGCCCATTTAGAGAAATAGTCTATGGCGATGAACAACTATCTTTTTTTCTGTGGGGCCTTTGGTAGTGGTCCCACAATGTCTATCCCCCATTGAGTGAAGGGCCAAAGACTGGCAATAGGGATGAGCTCGTGATGGGGTTAGTCCTAGTATGGGGTAAAACGCTTGCACTTATCGCACCTTTAAACATATTCATTAGCCTGCTTCAGCATGCTCGGCCATTAATAACCTTGAGTCAAAGCTCAGTGGGTTATGGTCCTGCTGCCGTTGTGGTTTCTATAGATTCCTTCATGTATCTCAGCTAGGACGTACTGGGATTCCTCTAGAGACAGGCACCTCAGAAGAGGTTAAGTGTAGGATCTCCGGTGGAGCTTTCCATTTAAGGTTAGATACTAGGCTGCACTGATCCGAATCCTTCGGGCCTAGTTTTTATCTTCTGGAAGCAGTCCTTCCTTTATGTACTGGATAATGGGAGTCATCCAGTTCTGGTTTTGTAATGAGATTTGGGTGGACTATACTTCCTTAATGCTTGGCTTCGGTTGGTAAGAAACCCTCACTGTCGAATCTCTTTCTGACTTGAGATGGGAAGCCATGTTTGCTCAGGCATCAGCTTTGGAGTTCTGACCTCTTTCAATTTTTTGGATGGTGAATCTTCGAAAAGAGATTTTCAATAAGTCCACCAATTCTGAATATTGGACCATCCTATTGTCCTTGGTGGAAAATTCCCCTAGAACTTGGCTTACCACCAATTGGGAGTCTAAAAATGCTTCAAGGTTTCATATTTCACATTCCGGGGCCATTTTTATGCCGAGGACAAGTGCTTCATACTCAACCTCATTGTTTGAAGCTCTGAACCCCAAGCTGATTACCTTTTCGGTTATAACTCCATCTAGGGACTGGAGAATGATGCCCACTCCTGAACCTCTATCGGTAGATGATCCATTAGTGTAAAGTCACCATATTGCAGTATCTATGTTGATTTGAGTTTTGTCATGCAGCACTGGAGTGAGTTTTGTGACAAAGTCTGCCAATTCCTACCTTTTAATGAAAGTTTGGGGAACGTAGGATATGTTGAATTCTTCTAGCTCTACAGACCACTTGACCAGTGGTCCTGAGAGTTCAAGCTTGTGCATAATTGACTTAAGAGGGTAAGATGTAGGGACTACAATGGGATGTGCTTGAAAGTAGGGCCTGAGCTTTCGAGTGGACATCACCAGGGCAAAGGCCAACTTCTTAACTTCGGGATATGTCTTCTCGGTATCCAGAAGTGCTTTGCTGACGTAGAAAACTAGCCTCTGAATCCCTCTGTCTTCTTTGACCAGTGCCGAGCCGACGACATTTTCTGACACTACAAGATACAGAAGCAGCTTTTTCCCTTGCGTTGGTTTTGAAATGAGTTCGGGGGAGGCCATATATTTCTTTAACTCTTGGAAGGCCTTTTTGCATTCAAGGGTCCATTCGAGGGCCTTATTTCCCCTCAAGGCTCTGAAGAATGGGAGGCACTGGTTTGTAGATTTGAAAATGAACTGGTTCAGAGTTGCTATCCTACCATTCAGGCCTTGGATGTCTTTTTTGGTCTTTAGTGACTCTAGCTCGATCAAAGCTTTAATTTGTGAGGTTTTGCCTTAATTCCCCTTTGAGAGACCAAGAAACCCAAGAACTTTCCTTTAGTGATCCCGAAGGTACACTTTGAGGGACTCAACTTCATCTTGTGTTGCTTCAGTATGTTGAATGTTTGACTCAAGTGTTGGATATGGTCATTCTTTCTTATGCTCTTGACTAACATGTCATCTATGTAGACCTCCATTGTGCTGCCAATCAAGGAGTCAAACATTTTGTTCACTAGCCGCTGATACGTGGCACTAGCATTCTTGAGTCCAAACGGCATTACTCAATAGCAATAGAGACCTCGTTCGGATATGAAGGCTACCTTTTCCTGGTCTGGAGGGTACATCTGAATCTGGTTGTGTCACATCCCGAACCCCACCCTACGCGGATGTCGAGGACGTGATGCCAGTCAGTCGCCACGCGACCAACCGAAGGCAATTTCTGAATTTTCCAGTGAATTGCACTCCGACTGTAGGGTCAGATGCAGCGGAATTTGAAACATTTTTTTTTTTGTCCAGGGAATGCAACTCATGTATCCACCGTAGGATATGTATCACACAGAGCAAGTCTAAAATCCAACAGCTAACAATTCTAACCTCAGAGCATATCTATAGTCCGACATATAACAACAGAGCAGAACTATAATCTCTAGAGTACCATCTAAATCCATGAGCCATACTATATTCAGTACATATCAGTCAAGTCAGTCATAGTACATCACTCACCTGATTAAACAGATTCAATCCTCAGTAATCCAGTCTCCACAAATCAGTGCCAACAGATCCAACGAATATCATTCCTGAAAAATGTTAGGGAATGGGGTGAGCTTCGAAAAGCCCAATGAGTAACACAGGTTCCCTGTCAAGGGTTTCAAAACCATTTCTTGTTTACAAAGCACAAGGGTAGTACAGTTGTTTTTGAAATAGCAGTTTTATAAATCTACTTTAAATGCAGTTTTAGTAGAATAAAGCAGAACTGAACTAAACGGAACAACAAATCAAAATAGACGGAACAGTGCATGATGCCAATATCAATGAGAGTATAGGCAATTAATTCAATTATCAGAACAGATCAGTACTGGGCGGAACATAACAGGGCATAACAATAGTATATCAGTTAGGCGCGTAATCAAGCCTACTTATGCCAGACCGCTCATAATCAGAATGGTACCCAGAGTCAGACACATCATAGCAGAACAAAATCAGATAGACCATAAAATGGAACAAGACAGACCGAACAAAATAATAGTAGGACGGGACAAAATCATGCCGCGTACAATACATTATAAAAGTTTGCATTTAAAACATGCATTCAGACAGTTTATCTTTTAAAACCATACAGTGCATCAAAATACAGTATCTATGCAGTAACTTATATACCAAGTCAAGAATTCAGACAGATCATAACAGAACTGGACCATATATCAATCAAGATAAACAAATGATTAACGGACGGTACATAACGGGGATCAGACAGAACAAAACACTAGTTCAAGTCACAGGCGTAATCAAGGACAGAGGCATAACGGGACGGATCATAACGGAACAAAGCAGAGCAATACATCAATCAGAACAAGACATATTGGAACTGAACATGGCGGATCAAAACGGTACAATATCAATCAGGACGAGTCATATCGGAACTGAACATGACGGAACAAAACGAAACAATATCAATCAGAACAAGACATATCGGAATTGAACAGGACGGAACAAAACGAAACAATATCAATCAGAACAAGACATATCGGAATTGAACAGGACGGAACAAAACGAAACAATATCAATCAGAACAAGACATATCGGAATTGAACAGGACGGAACAAACTGGTACAATATCAATCAGGACAAGGCATATGCTACTTTAAATATATGTTTTTCTTTTAAACAGTATAACGTTCAAAACAGTACAGTGCTTCAAAGTACAGTATCTAGACAGAACTTATACACCAATTCAGGAGTCAGGTTTACTCACAAGACGCAACAGTACAGAATAAAACCATGACAGACCATACAACAGAACAAGACAGACCCGAACTGAACAGGAGAACAGGACAGTACAAAATCAGGTTACGTGTAATGCAGTATGAAAAGTATGCATTCAGACAGTACAGTATACAAAACAGTACAGTAAATCAAAATACAGTAACTAGACGGTGTACTTATACACCAAGTCAGAAGTTCCAGGTTACTCACAAACTGTTACGGTTATCTCCTTGCGTAAACAATCCGATAACCTCCAGATACGTCAGGCATCTCCATGTATATCCTGAACAATAATCATCAATCATATACAGATCAGAACTCATCCATTCAGGTCTCATTTGTCATCTTAGGTATCTATCGGTTTACCTAAGATAGCCTAGTAGCCTATCGCCCTCTCATCGGGTTTCATCCGGGGCTATTTTATTCTTAAATTAGGCTTAGCAGTCATCAAGATTATAACCCAAGTCATTTAGACTTCAATCGTTATCAGTCAATCACTTATTCAACCTTAGGGGCAAAACGGTCATTTTATCACTCTTGCCCCGGGCCATGTCAAGGCCCTCTGAATAGTCTTTATATCTTAAATATAAAGTTCTACGTCTTTTAGACTCCAATAGGTATCAGTTAGGTTCTTATTTTAACCATAGGGGCAAAATGGTAATTTTGTTATTCTTGCCCCGGACCCAATCGTGGTTCTCAGAATATCCCATATATCGTATACCTGAAGTTCTAACTCTTTTAGACTTGAATCGCTATCAGTTAAGTGCTTATTTAGCCTTAGGGGCAAAATGGTAATTTGTCCATCCTTGTCCCGGACCCTATCGTGGTCCTCAGAATAGTCCACATATCTTAGATATGATTTTCTAAGCCCTTTGGACTTCATTTGGTATCTGCTTTTGATCATCGGGACACATCGGTCATTTCTCATTTTACGCGTTGACTGTCTCGGAGTCTTATTTAGCCCTTCAGTGTTCATAATTATCCCTATGATAATTTATCAGATCAGTTGGACCTTTATTTGACCTCTACCTTGCACTTACTGTGCTCAGGAGTATTTTGGTCATTTTACGTTTTGTAAGATTCTGACTCCGAATCATTATTTAATCATGTTTGCAGTCTCACCAGTATCTGGGCTTCTATCGCTATCAATTTCGTCCCAATCGGACTTCATTTGGGCTTCGTACAGTATCAGGGGTAATTTGGTAATTTCGCGTGTCATATTTTTCGGCACGTCAGTTCATAAAATGGACCTCACCATTGGGTCCAGGGTGTCCGACATAATTAAGTTGGACTATCTGTTATGTTTAATTGGCCCTAGGAATTATTAGGGGCAGTACGGCCATTTACACTTTATGGGTCTGTATTTTTCGGGACTTCGGTTCGTTAGACGGACCTCACCGTTGAGTTCAGAACGCCCGACATAGTCAAAATAGACTGTCTTTTATTTTTATTTGGGTTCGGGTACTATCAGGGGCAGTACAGTAATTTACACCTACGTGTCTGTATTTTTCGGTACATAATTTCCCAATTTGGACTGTACCATTGAGTCCAGAATGCTTGAAATAGTGAAAATACACTATTTATTTAATTTATTTGGACTCCGTTTGACATATTTAATGTCCAGGGGTAAAATCGTAATTTTACCTATTTAATAAATAATTAAATAATTATTTTATTATTTAATTAATTCTTTAGGGGCTTGATTGCACAAAATTTCAGAAATCAGGGCCACTGTGCAATATTCAGAACTATCAGGGGTAAATCCGTAATTTCAGAAATCATATAGGGGTCAAAACATAATTTTATAAATTAGGGGTTCAAACCCTTTGGTTTTTGGGTTCAAAAATTGAACCAGTCCAAAACCTCCAAAAACCGACCGGTTCAGTTAGGCCAGAGAACCGGAATTACATGTCCCCTCTATCCCCAATCGTTCCTTATCCGTATACAGGTTTAGCCCAAAATCAGATTTTAATTTCTTAGCCCCGTATCCAAACAGGTGAAATCAGTTTTAATTTAAAACAATTAGCCTCAAAACGGTGCCGTCCAACTAAAGCCCGTTTGAGCGATGGATCGGGTCCCGACCCGAACCCGAAATTGACCCGAACCGTGTCCGGTACTGTTCATCGTCTTCCTCACGACGATGAACAGTAACCCTAGTTTCCAGTTTTCTTTTCCTTCATTTTCGTAGAGTTCCCAACACCGATTCTCTCTGCCATCCATCCCAAAACATTTCTGGGAATCAAGCCAACAATTTGGCATTCGTTTTGAGCTTTGAATTTAGCTCAAATGCTTGGTTCAGGTGGGAATAACCGAACCTGTAACTGGCTAGTAAACCCTCAATTCACCATCAAATCTTGCGTGGTTTAGCCCAAACTGATCCTCGTGACATGTAGATTTAATACTCATTCTAAAAATCCAGTTTAATCAAGTTTTAGGTGAGGTTGGGTTTTAAACCCGAACCTGCAACTTCGGTTTTGAGGGTCTTAACTCGAGCGTTGGGGTCGTGGTCTAGGGTTTTTAGAACCCTCTTGAGGTCTAGATTATGTCTTGACCAACCAAATTCGGTTTAGCTTGGGTCAAATCAGACCCAGTTATCCGAGGTACATTCATGGCCGTTTTGCTACAGGTTTTGGGGTTTCAGTCCTATTCGCCCCTTTCAGTTAGTTCACGACAGTTCCAGGCCTCATAGTAGTGCATATATACAATTTATATGGCTTAAAAATATCAGGAACAGATCCAAAAATTTAAACAGGAAATTTTTAGAGCAGTTTTAATGTCTTACCTCTTGGGCGATCATCGATCTTCCATAGCCCAGTCCAAGCCCCTCGGTTGCGCCTTTGGCACCTCAGAGCCTCACAATCAGTCGTGGGTCTCCCTCAGTTCCTTCCTCCTTCCTCTTGTTGCATCTCTTTCCATGGATATACACACATGCACACCCATGCTTGATCTCACACATGCAAGTCCTCACAAGGATTTTCTCCCTCTCTCACCCCCAACAGATCTGTTCCCTTCTTTTCATAGCAGACATTTTGATTTTAGAGAATCCCCCTTTCTCCTAGTATACCACTACATATACATACATGTATACACATTTTGTAGGGTTCAGTTTGAGCAGAGAGTGATGAGGGGGCTAACTCAGGTAATCATGAGGGGTTTGCATGAATTGCCATTGGTCAGTTTGGGAGGTGGCCCCACCAGAATTCTGATTTATATACCTTTCATTGTATATTTGTACACAAAGGCAGTAGTAGCCTAGTTGGTTATTTTTTTTTGGATGAGGTTTCTTTTCACTCAAAGGTCAAGGGTTCAATTCCCTTGGCCTCCCATTTGGCCATTTTTCCCTATATTTTCGGGTAAGGCCACGTTTGGTTGCACAGTAATTCAATTTTCAATGTTTGCTACATAACTTTCATTCCGTAGCTCCTTTTTCGTTGCGGTTTCTTCCGAGAGTTCCGTATTTCGGTATTCTTCAGTGTCAGAGGTTCCGTGTCATTTATTGAACATTCGGGATTTTTCGGGTTTAGCTAATTCGGGTTCCGTTGGTGTTAAAACGGCATTATTTTATCGATTTAATCAGTAATTTGGGTTCGGGTAAAGTACCCTTCCCTCCAGACATTTTCTTTATTTAATCGGTCTATGGCGACCGTCGGGATTATGATTAATTCCCTAAATCATTCTGTAAGTCGGTATTAATTAATAATAATTAATTAATTATTAATTTCACGGGGTCGGGGTGTTACAGGTTGTACCTTGAATATGCGTCCATGAAGCTCATGAGCTCATGCCCTGCAGTTGCATCAACCAGTTGATCGATCATCGGGAAGGGAAAGCTATCCTTAGGACAGGCTTTGTTGAGGTCTGTGTAGTCAATGCAAATTCGTCATTTGCCATTCCTTTTTTTGGCAAGGACTGTATTGGCGAGCCGCTCGGGGTAGAATACCTTTTTTATCATTTTGATGTTCAACAGCTTTTGGAATTCCTCGTTGATGATCTTGTGGCGTTTAGGAGCGAAGGTCTCCCTCTTCTATCTCACTAGAGGGTAGTCAGGGTCAGTCATTAGCTTGGAGGAGATGAAATTAGGGTTTATCCCTTTTATGTATTTTTTGGTCTTTGGTGACTCTAGTTCGATCAAAGCTTTAATTTGTGAGGGGTCTACCTCAATTTCCCTCTGAGAGACCAAGAAACCCAAGAACTTCCTTTTAGTGATCCCGAAGGTACACTTTGAGGGATTCAACTTCATCTTGTGTTGCTTTAGTATGTTGAATGTTTGACTCAAGTGCTGGATATGGTTCATTCTTCCTTATGCTCTTGACCAACATGTCATCTATGTAGACCTCCATTATTCTACTAATCAAAGAGTCAAACATTTTGTTCACTAGCAGCTGGTACATGGCACCAGCATTCTTCAGTCCAAACGGCATCACTCTATAGCAATAGAAACCTCGTTAGGATATGAAAATTGTCTTTTCTTGGTCTGAAGGGTACATCTGAATCTGGTTGTACCCTGAATATGCGTTTATGAAGCTCATGAGCTCATGCCCTACGGTTGCATCAACCAGCTGATCAATCATTGGAAGGGGAAAGCTCTCCTTAGGACAAGCTTTGTTGAGGTCTGTGTAATCAACGCAAACCTGTCATTTGTCATTCTTCTTTTTGGAAAGGACTGTATTGGCTAGCCACTCGGGGTAGAACACCTCTTTTATCATTTTGACGTTCAACAGTGATGCAAATCATAGCACAACTTCAAGGGATCCAGTCCAAGTCCTAATTGGGCCGGTTACGAGAGCACGAGCAAAGAAGTTTAAAGATGTACTCAACGGATTGATTCAAGAGGCATGGACCCAAGCAAATTCATGGAGGCCCATTGAGCATGATCCATATGAGCAATAAAGATTCATCAACATGATTCAAGTTCGAGAAGAATTTGGTCAAGGCTAAGCTTAAATTGGCAAATTCGGACAGTTTTGACGTCGCTTCGTAATCTGGGCATAACTCTCTCATCTGAGCTCCGATTGAGATGATTCAAGATTATATGGAAAGCCAAGAAATATTTCTACAACTTTCATGTTTTGAGTTTTATGAGATTCAGGCTGAATCAAGGTCGAAATCAGGATTGAAGTTTCTGTACCTACACTGATGACGTTTTGGCTGCACAAAATTTTACTTATTTAGTGGATTTCTATTAATTAGTTTTAGTCGGTAGTTTAGGATGTTTTGGGCCTGAAGATGTTCAGCCCATATCTTTTATTTAATGTAGGCCTTATTCGGCCCTAGGGTTTCATAGAGTGTTTTAAAAAGAACTTGTAGCTGCATTTGGCAGACAATTATTCAGTAAAATTATGAGAGTATTTTCTCTGCGGTTCTTTGAAGAACTATCTAAACTTATCGGGATTTCTCGTGGCATTCACCAACGACTTATCAAATAGATTTTGACCACCGTTTGTGGCGTCTTCCTTATACCGAGGTTCTTGTTTCACAATAAACAATGGGTTGAGGTCATCTACCGAGGTTCTTACTTAGCGTAAACAATGGGTCAAGGTCTATCATTCAAGTCTGATTGTAGAACGATCTTGGATTCTTCTTTCATTGTCGAAACTCGTTATTTTGGCGGGGTTCACATCAAACAGCCTCTAGAATTCCTCGTTGATGATCTTGTGGCATTCAAGAGCGAAGGTCCTCCTCTTCTGTCTCATTGGAGGGTAGTCGGGGTCAGTCATTAGCTTGTGGGAGATGAAATTAGGGCTTATCCCTTCCATGTCTTTAGTTTCCCACGCGAAGACTGACAAATTGGATTTCAGGAATTCAACAATCTCTTTCTGCTTGGAAGGGGATAGATCTAAGCCGATCTGTAAATAGCGCTCTCCCCCTTTCGAGCTCACCAACACCTTGACAGGTTCCTGCATTGGTTTGGCCCTGCTGTCACGTCCCCTAGGGCTTAACGGCTTCTCGATTTTGAAGGGGCACTCCTCTATCTTGTGAAGTTCGGAAAACGCAAGACTTTCTTCTTCACGTGGATGCTGTAAGTGCTATTTGAGGGCCTTCACCTTTAGCGTGAGAGCATGGCACTCCCGGGAAATTGGTTGACAGCCCCTAATGGTGTAGACCTTGTCACTCTTGACATACTTCAGGCACTGATGGAGGGTCAAGGTGACCACTCCCATCTGTTGGAACCAAGGTCTCCTAATGATGATGTTATAGGGGAACTTGGAGTCCAGGACCATGTATTCAGAAATCAATGTCTTATGAGTGCCCCTTGTCCCACTATGGTCTTGGAGTCTATCTTTCCCAGCGGGGTGCTGAGGTTCCCATCAAATCCCATCATTATAGCGGTGATGGCCTTGATGTCATTGGTGCTGAGCTTCATGTGCTGAAAGGGCTCATAGAACAACACATTGGTGGAACTTTCTGTGTCTACCAGAATGCTCATGATCTTAAAATTTGCAATCTTGAGTGAGATGATGAGAGCATCATTATGGGGTTAGTGTACCCTAACAACATCCAGCTCTAAGAACTCGATTTACGGTGCAGGCCTTAGCTTCTTCTCAACAATAGAGATCTGAAGGACGTTGGGTTCTACCCTCGGTTCCCTAACATAATGCTTCCTAGCTTGGTTGGACATCCCTGTCATTGTGTTGTCGGCATGGAGGACGAAGATGACCTAATTATTCTGGCACGGTTGTTCATTCCGAGCCTCTTTTTATTTAGTCCTCTGCTCTTGTCTCCTTTGTTGTGGCTTGTCGTTACGGGGGTTTTGCCTCCCATCCTGACGGATGAATTCTTGTAAACGCCCTTTTTTGATGAGCTGTTCAATTTCATGTTTGAGGGCTCTGCATTCATCGGTAGTATGCCTTTGGTCCCTGTGGAAGTCGCAGTATTTGTTTTGATCCTTGGCATCAGGACTACTTTTTAATGGTTCTGGCCACCTTAAATCTTCATACGTCTGAACCTGCTAGAGTATATGAGTGAGTGAGGTATTCAAAGGTGTGAACGTTTCGTACCTTCTAGAGTTGGGGTTTCTATGAGTTCTGGGTGCCGTCCTCTTGTTAGAACTTCTGACCCTCTTTTTGGTTGCACTGGAGTCTCTCTTTGGGGTATGGTCGTCCCTCTAAGCCTGATCTTTGCCTTTTGGAAAGACATCTTTGTATCTTCCAAGTTTATGTACTTTCGTGCTCGCTTTATAAACACTGCCATGTCAACGGGGGGACTTTTATCAGAGAGTCCTGAAAGCGTCCCGGCCTTAAACTAGAGGTGAGGGCTGCCACCAAGAAGCTCGGACTGTAGTCTGTTATCTCCGTAAGCTTAGTGTTGAATCGAGTGATGTACTCTCGAAGTGACTCCCATTTGGATTGCTTTAAGGTTAGAAGAAATTCTGGATCCTTCCGCAACTTCCTGCTGGTCAGGAATCGGTTAACGAACCGACCGCTGAGTTCATAGAAGTTAATGATTGACTCCCGATGAAGGCTGTAGAACCACTTCAGAGCTATACCCTTAAGGCTCGTCACAAAACTACGGCACATGAAGGCATCGGTAGCCCCATGTAGAGTCATTGTATGCTGATAGTGGGAGAGGTGGTCTCCGGGATCCTTAAACCCGTCATATAGGGTGAATTTCAAGACAACAAATTTCTTGGGCCACTCCTCCGCCATTATGTCAGGAGTGAACGGAGTGGTGAACCTTCCAAGTAGCTTTGCTAGTTCATCCTGCTCTGGAGGGACGTGGGTCCCTTTGGTGAAGATGGTTTGCTCTATAGAATCTGTTACTTCCTCCACCCTTTGTGGAACTCTGGGCAGAATTGGTTGTTGTTGGCCTTGCCTTGTAGCCTCAATCCCAATATGTAGACGATGGTTTTGTCCAGTAGTAGCAGGGGGACGTTGCCCCCCTTGGACTAGGGGGATTGGTGCCGGTGGAGGCTGAAACTCGGGCGGTGCTGGATTAGCCTCCGATGTTGCCGGAGTTAGAATCCTTGTCTTGCTTTGGTAATGGACAGTGGGATAAAAAATAAGCATCTCTCTCCCTACTGCGGCTGATAGTTGGGGGTCACTTCCTATGTGAGTGATACCATGAGGTTGTACCGACGGCATGTTGGGTGTCTCCACATTAGGAGGTCCTCTGCCCGTGGTGGTGGCGGGAGGTCGAACCTTTTTATTAGCTATGCTTGTAGGAGGATGAGTGGGATTGCTTTGTTGGTTTTGGGCCAAGGCTTGGGACATGGCGAGGAGCTGCTCCTGCATTAGATCGGACTGTCGTTGAATCCGATCGAGCTGTTGCTATATGTGATCAGGAATTTACCCCTTTCCTTTTCCAACAGAGGGCTGGTTTCGGGGGTTTTGAGAACCTTTCCTTGGACGAAGATTGAGAGCCATAGCTTCTCACAGATAGAGGGGCTGTTTTTGATAGAGAATTTTAGTAGGAGCAATTGTCGTTTCCCACAGACGGCGCAAAACTGATGTTGCACTTTTTGATTAGTGGGGGCTTCCGCTCTTCATCGCCTGTCAAGAACTCAAGAAGAGAGATCAGAGGGCCATCGGGTTGGCTCTGGTGGTAACTATTCCGATGATAAAGTCAATGAAAATAAGAAAGAGGCTAAACTTGAAAGAAAAATAATTGACTGTAATTAGAAAGCATACTTTAGGGTTGTATTTATAGGCTATGGATCCCCTAAGTTGATTTGGATTAGGAGTTGTAAAGATCGGCATCCGGAGATATTTGAAGATGGCAGTTTCCGTATTGAACTCTAATCTCCATAAAAATAGGGATTGTAATATATCCGAGAATGACAATTTTCATGTCGCACTCTGTTTCCTTGTTTTGAGGTCGGTAGGGTAGGCAAGGTGGTGGTAAGCTCGGTACCTCATCAGATGCGTACTCCGAGCTCGTTGCTTGGGAGGGAAAGTCCATGCCTTTCTGTTCAAGGAGCGCCTATCAGATCTGAATAGCTTTGCCACTTCTTGACCTGCACAAAAAAACAACTCAGACACGTGTCAAGTTTGGATTGGGCTGTCGTTTTATGGTACATCAGTATGTAAGTTTTTTTTTTTTGGTTTTTTATATATCTATATCTATATATAAATATACAGATGTTTTTTATTTTACACTTTTATTATTATGAAAAAAATACTCTTTATATAAATAAAAATAAAAATACCCGGTCCCTTTTTACATTGTCAATTTTATCTCATGAAATTCTAAAATTTAGAAACTAATTAAATTTAGAAAGGTTTGTTAGAAATTTTAATGTTATTAGAACTCTTATACATATGCAAACTTTATCTATCAAACTCTAATGTTTATAATCTAATTAAATTTAGAAAGCTTTCTTAGAAATTCTAATATTATTAGAACTCAATTTCCAAACCATGGAAGTTTTCTTAGGAATTCTAATACTGTAGAACTCCTTACACCAGAATTATACATCTATCTATATATATCTATATATAAATGTATAGATGTTTTTTGTTTTACATTTTTATTATTATGGCAAAAATACTCTTTATGAAAATAAAAATACCCAGTCCCTTTTCACATTGTCAATTTTATCTCACCAAATTCTAAAATTTAGAAACTAATTAAATTCAGAAAGGTTTGTTAGAAATTCTAATCTTATTAAAACTCTTATATATATATATATATATATATATATATATAAACTTTGTCTATCAAACTCTAATATTTATAATCTAATTAAATTTAGAAGGCTTTCTTAGAAATTCTAATATTATTAGAACTCAATTTTCAAATCAATGGAAGTTTTCCTAACCGTAGAACTCCTCGCACCAGAATTATACAAAAGAAAAAAAGCACGAATGAAAATCCGATACATCAACATTATATATATAAAAAGATTAAAAAAGACTACGCACGTGCTACTACAGTCACATTTAATTATGGTGAATGTTCTTAACCCACTTCATAAATTATTTTTTTGTGTTTGTGTATTTTTTTTTTATCCATGTAAATCAAAATAAGTAAATATAAAAAAAATATTTTACATGAGAAAATATATATTACCGGGTATATTTGTTTTTTTTTTTTTTTATTGTGTGTGTTTGCTCTTTCGGGATTATAGTTTTTATAGGAATTTATTGGAAGATCACAAAAGCAAATTATATTTACTAAGAAGAAATGAAAGAAACGAAACGAAAGGAAACAATTATATTCTTCTTTATCGAAACTTTTAGTTGTACAATAATAATAATTAATTTCGTATTTTAATTGTATACTTATTGTAATTCATCAATATTATATTTTCTAGGATTCTTAAATTTTTATTTTTTAGGAGTTTTATTTTTTAATCACTTTTTTAAACAATCTTTATGTCTTTGGATTCTTAAATTTTCTCTATTTTTGTATTTTTTTCTCACAATTTTATAATTACTTCTATAATTTAAAGATTCTTATAAAAATATCATTTTTATTTACTTTTTATTTTGGTTCATTTTAACTTTTATACAATTTATATTATATTTTGGACAATTTTATAGACAAGAAAAAATTCATATAATTAGTCTTCTTAACTGTAAAACTTTTAATTGTATAATATTATATTTTGCAATGATGCTTTTGCTTTTGAGTTCGTTGTTGATGTATTTGTATTGTATTTCTTTTATTTCTCTTTTATATCAATTAATCTTTTTTTGGTTGATAAAAAAAATTTAAATTATAATTAAAATAAAGGTAAACTATGAAAAATATTAGATTTTGAAGGGCAAACATATAAACTAAAAGGGTATGTTTAAGAAGTATAAAGAAATTTAAAAAAAAAATTGAGAGTAGTCACAAGTGACTTCATCCCTTTAGACCTATGTGTTTATATATATATATATATATTATATTTACTGTTGCCCAAATATTTATCCTAGAGTGAGGGTGAATAAGATGTTTCGCAAATATCTGATTTCTTTTTATTTTTCAAAATTGAATGTTGTAAATGCATAGTAAATAAATAAGAGTAGAGAGAGAGAGAAAGCAAAAACAACAGTTATGAGTCTCGAAAAACTTTCTACGTCCTCGATTCAAGTATTTTCACTTGAGTTTTTCCACTATAGCGATCTCCTTGCAGGTGGAGACCAAATTTTTACAAAGTGAATACTGCAACCCTATTATCCCTGCAAAATATGCCCTTTTGCCTCACCTACTAGCACCTACCCACACCTTTCACCACAATGAGATAATAAAAAGATGTTTACCAAATAACACTCTCTTCTAGATTTGTTTTGGTGTAATAAGATGCTTACTTTCTAAAGATTGATCAGGTGTAATCTCTAAGTATTTAAGATGAGTAGAACTTTTAGATCTAGATTTGGAAGCTGGTAGATCTAAAGTTAATAGTAAAGATGTGATAATGTAAGCTTGTGAAAGATGGCTTAAAAAGCCCTAGAGAACCTCTATTTATAACCCTTTAAAGTATATGATTGTTGTGTCACGTCCCAAGTCCCCAAAGACCCAGATTATGATCGACCCCCTATGGTACATCTTGTAATATTTTAAGTTCACCCTATTTGATCTTCATTCCATGAATTACTACTTAACTACTATACATTGTTTCTTGAAGCCCCATGCATCAGAAACAACAAAAAAAAAAAAAAATCAGATTCATTTAGGATACAACCTATGGTTCATTTTTTTTTTTTGTTCACTAAACAGTTCAGCTCTGTTTGAAATTCCATATCTCTCAACCCATAAGACCTGATATCTTGAGCTTTTTAGAGCATGTTCTAATATGAGTCTACTTTCAGTGAGCTTTTGAATTACTTAAAAAAACATCCGATAGCTCAAGTTATTAACAAAAAGGTAAAGACAGGTCTGAACTGCTCTGTTCACACAGTAGGTCTACCTTATTTAAAGCTCTGTATCTCCTAATTTATAAAACATGCTATTATGAGGTTTTTTTATGCCATATTCCACTGTAAGTCTAGTTTCCATAGAACTTCGAAGCACTTGAAAAGAGTATCTAGAACTCAAGTTATGGACTGATTTGTAAACAATGGTAAGATTCTGCATAGATTTCTTAAAATCAACTCCCTCCATATTTTCCTAATTAAGGTCGTTCTTGAGCCATTTGAAAGCTAAGACAAGGAGGTTTAATTTTGTAAAATATGAGATTCTAATTCCATAGGATGTAAGAGATATAGTCTTTTAAAGTGGGTTGTTCTACACAACCTTCAGCAGAAACGCTAAACTCATACTAATATCATTTCACATATAGTTATATATAATTTAAACTACAACTACATGTTTCATTTCCAAAAATAAGTACACAAGTAAGCAAGCTCCTCACAAAAATTTCATGATGTCCAAGTGAACAAAATAAAGGTCATTCCAAAGGAGATTTCAATAGTTCTTCAATTTCTACTCCACATGACTTATTTCAAATATATATATATATATATATATATATATGTTCAAGAGTTATTCAAAAATGAACATAAATACATTCTTCACATGATGATCATTTAACAATACAAAAATGATATCTTCCCAAAAATAGCTTGGTGATAGTGGTCCTTCAATTCGTGGTTGTTTCTTTGCCTGTTCTTGCATCTAGTAGGGGTCAGTTCAACAACCCAAGTAGAAGAAATCTAAACATAGGCAAGAACATGTTATGGCACGTGTATGCTTGTACATGTGTAGTGACAACCAAGTACTCATCAAACATGCTTTATTAACAATAAGAATTCAAATCAATAACCAAGTTCTCATGTGCTTTATAAGCATTATAAAGAAGTATCATCAAGGAAAATAATGTATATTATTCCAAAATTTAAGGTTTCATTCCACTTAAGTTCTTTCAAGTATTCAAAGTTTTAATTTTCATCTCTTAAGTCTTAATCCCAAGACTATATTTCTAGTTGGCCCTGAGTAAGCGTTGTGTGCTTTACGGGCTACTAACCCGATGGAGACATATGACCACCCGCACGGGTTTACGGTTCGCAAGCTGAAGGGAGACACCATCTCGAACACTAATCGAAACCCCAGGTAAGCGCAATCTCACCATGCTCAAAATCACATAATTGACGTGCCCAATCCTAGCCCCACGTTCATCATTTTACAAGTGTTCATTCTCACAGTTCCAAGGGCTTATCATTCATGTTTGTCTTCACAATTTATCATATTTTCATCATAAGGGTTAAGCATTTAAGTAAATTCATCAAATTTTCATAATTTCACATCAACCATTCATTCAAACAATTTCACTAACACCTTGCATGCCATTTACAATATCAAGCATAATACATATAAAACTCCCTTTGTGATTTCACCAATCAAACATTTTTGCATTCAACCAAGAGTTATATCAACATCAAGATAGGATAAAAACCATTCATCCTACTTACACACTTCCTATACCTAGGTTTAGAAATCCCCTACCTCAATTTTTCAAGTAGTGGTAGAAACTCCAAATGTGTTCTTGATGGTTTTGACTAGAATCTTCAAAATCCTTAACTTCACTTGGTGCTTGTAGGTAGAATAGGGTTTGTGTTTCTTTAATATTCCAAAAGATGTCCTAAATCCTTGAAAAATCTCTCAGTTTCCTTGTTTTCCCTTTCTTCCTCTCTTTCTTTCCTCTCTTTTACGAGAATGTGTTTGTGTTTCTAGTGTGTGTTTTAGGTGTGTAAGGATTTTTATTTTAAAAGCCAAAAACAAGACAAAATGTGAAATTATCTTTTTATCCCTCTTTATTTCTTTTCTTCCTTTTTATTTTCAAGCCCATTTTAGTCATTTCATTTAACAAACTTTAATTTCTTAACAAAATTTTACATTATTATTTTCATTATTATTATTTTATAATTTATAATTTAGGAAATTTTTTTTAGGTCTTTACATTTTTCCCCCTTTAAAGAAATTTCGTTATCGAAATTTTTGGTTACCCCTGAGTTTCTAAATAACTCCTATTGTTTGGTATGGACTTTTAGTTCCCACTTTCATGCAATTGTTTCAATATTTTGACATCACTATGAAAGCCTGACTAAAAGAATAGTCTTGCTATGCTAGTTTAACTCCCTATAGTTCAAAATCCTGATAGAACACTCATTGTGAGAAACATTTATCATAATTTTTAATTTACGTTTAGTCAAATTTGTATTGACGACTTGTCTGGCATGTATGAGGTCTTAATAAGTAAAATACATAGTAAACTCCTAATAGTCACGGATGTAACACAAAATGATAGGAAACTCTCACAGTTCTCTCAAGGATCTCGAATAGTCAATTACATTTTGATGTCAACAAGTCACCCAAATTGGGTTAGTTAATTTATTTTGTGTAGTAACTTTAAGAAGCATGTGGTCACCGTTTGAAAAAGTTAATGGTATTCACTTCTCCTTCACTTAGCTTTTTTGTCTATTGTATTTTATAAAAAATCTTGTTTTTGGTTTCCTTAACTAATTATGATTCTCAGAATTAAAACATTTCCAATCTCTGTCCCACAAATAAACGACCTCTAAATTTTTCTATATAATGTATCAAAAGGTTCCACCTTGGTACTAATTGGGTAACTATTATATTAGGCAAATGCTGCAAATAATACCAACTGTTTGTTTACGGTTAAGCCACAGTGCTAAATAATAACTCTATACCCGAGCATCTAATAATTCTATTGAAGACCAAATTGAAAAATATACTTCTCTCTTTGAAACAATGGCTACCAAATTCCCACATAGGCAAATGATCTTTTGTTAGCACAACCAACTGAGTACATCAAATAAATCTATCCCATCGATTTTCAAGTAGTGCGCAGATTTCGTCAATCAATTTACAACAACCAAATACGTCATTCTTCTTGTAGTGACTGACAAATTTTATTACAAATCTCATAGTCAAAATATTCACAGCGTGATCCATTCATAAGAGCATTGTGCTTTTACCCGTTACTTAAGCATATCATAATGTAGAAAGAAAAAAAACTCATGTTAAATATTCCCACAACAAGCCTATAGAACGTAACCTTTGCTTCTAAATCCTAAGTCTCAATTCATATAAGAAATTTTATTCATTAGTTATCTTGCTTGCTACAAAGGCACATACAGACATTAGTAATCTTCAAGGTAAGGTAACTTATGATTTAATATTATTATAATTTAAACCACAGAACTAAAGAAAAATAGACTTTTGCTCATATTAGTTTCCTTGAAACGTAATTCAAAATCTGTTATTGCTCCAAGTACCTCACATACTACAAACCATCAGAGTGAACTTTCTATAGGATCAACTAATTAGACACATCAATTACAGTGTGCTCTACATACTCTTGCAAAACATCATGAAAGTTTATGAATCTAGGTATAAAAATCATTTTTAAGATTAGAAAATTGTAAACCTCAAATATGCCCTCCGATCTTTTTCCAAGTCATGTTGATGTCTATCATCAAAAGTCTTGCTAAATACATAGTCTCGCAAAATACAGTGTTTTAGGAATTCTCACATTTTCCTTTTCAAATTGAATACAAGACTAGAAATTTTGCTGAGTCTGTAACACAACACATAATGCTTCCCATACTCTCTCATTCAAAAGGGAATAAACTAGAACTTCATCAATAAGTATAACCTTAGAAGGTCAAGGTATAGGTACAAGCATACTTCATAAAACCTGTAAATGTCATATGAATATTTGTCAATCCAAATAAAACAAAAAGGTGCTCATGATCACCACAATGTATAGATAATCCGATAACTAGATTCTATTTAGTTAAGAATTTGGTCTCTTTATAAGGCGATAACTCAAACGAGTCGTCTAAAAAACAATTTCCTAGAATTCCTATTCCATCAGTGTTAATTCTAGGTGAACGTCCTTGTCATTACTAAAATCAAGTTCGGTAACAAACAACTAGGCCATTTACATTATTCAAGATCAAGAAAAATATGTGATGAATCCCATTTTGACTACCCAGGAAGTAAACAATTTCTTTCCGAATTACGTACAATCACCTTTTATTGTCAATAATTAACCGTCAATCGATGAATCACCAATTAATCTATGCCAAATTGTTTTGTCAAATGTGGTCATGTCTATTATTATACTATCGAATATGAATCTGGGATCTACAATTCAGATATTGCAATTTTATCAAATCCCTCTACGTATATGTCTAGTCCGACTAACATTTCTCTGTTGAGTCCAACCTTAATCAAAATACACAACTCCGACGGATAGGGAGTGTGCCCTTCATGAATATCAGCTCCTAAGTTACTAGGTGATTGACATGCAACCATCACTTGTAACACCAGACCTGTCACCAACCTAACACTCACCATACCCTTACCAGATTTCACAAGCCTCTCTAATACTAGGTATTGATTTAGCATGCTTTTGATGCTAAGTGACACACTCACGATCCGACTTATATTGTTAACCACAATTCACTACTTGTAATTACCTACACTGGTCAAATTTTGATTTTTTTTTCAAAATCACTTATGGCTATGTATATACATATACATATATCTAAACAGTACCTCAAAGTTACTTATTTTCTATTTGAAAAGTTCACACGATCTTTGGTGATTCATCCTGACTATATAAAAAAATTCCTCATTTTTCCTAATTCTAGCAAAACTATTGTCAATCCTTACTACCTTACTCACTACTCAACTATTTCCTCGATTGGTTACTTAAATACTCCTAACATTTCTCCATATCCATGTGGTGCCTTCCAAAATGGTTACCACTTTAAACGTCACTGAATCAAAACATTACTTTCCACTTGTAAATGCATTCCTAAATAACGTGACACAACATTCTATACTTCATTCCCTTCTATTTTATACGTGTTCATGTATGCTAATGAACAATACTCACGTATCAAATATATACATAGCACACAATTATCTAATTACATTACTGTTGGGACCCAACCCAAAATCATATACTTTTTTCCATGAAATGCATTACTTCTATAGTGTTTTAGCAATTTCAAATGTAAATGTTCTCGCTCCATCTATATTTCTTTCTCATTTATGTATAACATTTTTTTCTTCATATAGAGCCATTCTAATATGGTCAACATACTCTTGTAGTCAAGTATCCAAGCAACATATACTCATGCTCTTTCTAATCAATAACACACAACTATTAAAGATCCATTGTACTTATATGTCCAAGTACATTCATGCTTAAGGGCTAACAATGATACAAGCCGAGGATACTCATTATTACACTCTAACACCTAACATGTAGTAACAAACATAGAAAATATATATAAATTCATGTTACCAATCTCTCTTTATTTTTTGAATATCCCTAATATTTTCGGGATCTTGTGTGGCGTCATCCAACTTGACCACCTGTAAAGACCCATATTTTTTTGGAATGAAATTTTTTTTTTAATACTAATTATTAATATTAATTATTATTATTATTATTATTATAATGGGTTGTGTGGATATATAAATATACATGTATGCATGTAATCTGTATGTATCTATGTATGTATGTATAGATGTGTATTTAAATTGTTTTATTAATTATGTATAAAAATATATATGTATATATACGTATATATATATATATATATATCAGAATGTGCACATGTGTGTAAGTGAGTGTGTGTGTATACGGTTGTGTGTGGGTGTGTGATTGAGTGTGCCACACTCAAGGTGGCATGGTGGGGGGGTGGAGTGTGTAAGTAAGTTGGTGTATGGGAGTGTACAAGTCAGAGATGATTAGGAGGGTAGGTCTGATTTCAGAAGGTGAGGTAGAGTGAGGGAGAGAGAAATAAGAGAGAGAGAGAGAGAGAGAGAGAGAGAGAGAGAGAGAAAAGGGGCAGTCGGTGATGATGCATGTGTATATGTGTGTGTTTGGGTTAGGAAAGAAATCAGAAAGGAGAGGCTGAACTGGGGAGGTCGTGAACATTGGGAGAAGGTCAGGGAGTGAACAAGGAAAGGGAAGAAGGAGGGAGAAGCTCCACGAGGGAGAAACCCAGAAAACAGGTAAGCCAGGTTCGGTTTTGTATTTCAATTTCAAAGCATGTTAATGAGATTGAATCATAAGGTCTTTTAGAGCACGAAAAGTGGAAAATTTTGCAAAAATAATGGGCTTAAATGATGTTGAGATGAGGGAAATAAAGCCAATTATAGGTATACATGATAATCTGATTTTTTTTGTGATTTCATGTGTTGAACTCAATTTAAATTAGAGAATGTTGATGTAGAGAAATGCAGGAAGTGATTAGAAAAGGAATGAAATTAAAATAGTTGGAAAACCGTGAAGAAAATACCATGAGATAACAGTCGGCCGGAATCTGGGTATTGCATGGCCGGAAACTAGAAGTGGGCGCCGGAAAAACAGTCAAGTTTGAGGCCAACACTGGTCTTAAATAATCCCTTAAAGTCCCAGGATTAATTTGGTATAAAAATTGTGTAAAATGGACGTAAAAAATCCTAGAAAAACGGTGAGGAGGGTGCGATTTTCTGGTGACTGGCGCCGGCCATGTCACTGGAGATGGTGATCGGAGGATCGGAGAAGGTGATGGCTGCCTTGGGCTTGTTTGGGTTTAAAGGCCTTGGGCCTGTTTTGATTTTTTTTTTTTCTGTTTAGTTGGGCCACCTTAATTTTAATCATTGGGCTAGGTTTGATTTTAAAATTTTGGGCCTCTTTTTTTTTTTTTTTTTAAAACAGTGGACTTATTAAGTAGATTGGGCCACGATGTCTTGGGCCCAACTGTTGAAAAAAAAAAAAAACGAGAAGAAAAAGGAAACAAAAGAAAAGAAAAGAGGAAAAGATGGGGGAGAGTGCGGCTACCGCGACTTGAACGTGAGACCTAAGAGGGGAGTGGCACAGTGCTAACCACTGTGCCACAGTACGCACCCATTCACTTATCCCCCTTAAAATGTATATATGATATAATGAAATAATTAATTAAATTAAATTGTTTTAATTAAATTAAATACTCCGAAATGTCCCAAAGCCCAAATACGACAAGTCATATATGTTTTCTTACTATCTTGGACCTCCTAAGACCAACGGTGAGGTCCGTGACATGAGACGAGGTCCCAAAAAATAAAAGACCCGTAGAACCCCTGAAAATTACCAAAATGTCCCTGAGTCAAAACACAGTCAAACGAACCTCGATTAAAATAAAAAGATAGTGGATTTTTATTATCTCGAACATTCCGGACTCAACTGTGGAGTCCAATTTATGAAGAGAGGGCTTGGGAAATGAGAAACCGTGCAAGTGCAAAATGACTATTTTGCCTTTTTAGCTCGAATGTCCGAATTGAATTCCACGAAAGACTAAACCTACTTTCTTCGACGTCCCGAACTCAACAGTAGAGTTTAATTTGAAAAAATCGAGACTTATAAAATAAAGAAATAAAATTTTATGAATAGCATAATTAAAATAACAATTGAACTGAATTGTATTCCATGATTTTAGGAACATCGAAGGGCAAGGAGAAGGTAGTCTAATCTTCTGCATACTACTACTAGTTCCGCTACACTACGAGTACGTCTTCTTGAGTTGAGACCGACTAATCAAGTATGATATATTGTGCTAAATAAGAAATAGAATTAAGTTTAGGAATGATTTTCATGTTGATTGAATGGATCATATATTTATTTGTTTGATGTTAGAAAATCACATAAGGAATGTTACTTTAAAAAGAAATCTTGAGTTGATTGTTTACATTGTTTATGTGTTCCTTACTGCTCCATGGAAATATGATTTATTCTATGCGTTGATGTTGTACGTGATTTATATTCTTGATGAGTTGTTAAGATGGAGAATACGTGATTGAGTATACGTTTACGTGATTTTGTATTGCATGCATTCATGTGGAAGGGGTTTATTATTTAGATATTGTGATTGCTTTAAGTGGAATACATTGTTTAAGAGCATGCTCCACGTGTTGGTAAATTGCTTATCTGAAGTTGTGTTATTGCATGATGGAATCAAGGCATATTGACATAGTGTGATGCATGAAAGCATAGTGTGGGTTGAGCACGTGGTGTTAAGAATGGTACTTAGCTTCCATCAGATGTGTTCTGAAAACGAGATATGGTACTCAGCTTTCATCAGATGTGTTATGAAAACGAGACATGGTACTCAGCTTCCATCGGATGTGTTCCAAAAATGAGACATGGACATGGCATCGATTTGACATGGTTATGGCATAGAGTGGTGTGGGTGTTTCGTGGGCATTGTCACTACATTGCATGGATAATATAGATGGCTTGTGGATTATTGCTATTACGTGGCATGGACGATTTGGAAAGCATGTGGATTATTGTTATTGCATTGCATGGATGATTTAGAATGCATGTAGAGATAAATGTACACTTGCACATGCCACGCCTTAAATTATGTTAATGAGTTGGATGACATGTAGATTATTGCTAGTACGTTGTATGATGATATTGAATGACATATAGATATAACTGTACACTTGCACATGCCACGCCCTTAATTTTGTTTCCTGCATTAGCATTATATTGTATTAGCAGTTGAGCTGACCCATTCGTCGGACCACATTTCAGATGACGCTGCCGGCACTTGAGACTTGAGGAAGTCTTGCAGAGTGGAGGAGTTATGAGCTTAGGAGGATATTTGGCTCGTTGGGGCATATTTTGTGATGTAGGGCTTAAGCCCGAATGACATGTTGAATGTTTTTATTGACTGTGCTTTACATGGATGTACATTGAAAGAAATGAATGTAAGTTTGGGTTGAATCCGTTAGATTGTCCTTTATTTCTTTATTCTTTTTATTTTCCTTTCGTCTCGTCAGTCGCGCCACAGGTTCGCTGGAATTCGGGTTGTGACAACGTGGTATCAGAGCCTAGGTTCGAATACCTAGGGATAGTGGGATGAGTTTAGACTTTTAATTTAGTTGGGAGAGTTCAGGTTGTATGTTCTATGTGCGCGTGTTGCGCGGGTGTGCACGAGTATACACTATACTTGATTTCCTGATAGAGAGGAAGCCTGTGAATTGTTTGATGGGGTGGTTGACTGATATTAGAAATGTATGACCGTATACCTTATGAGATAGGCCGTATGCCTAGTTATTGAGATATAGGTCGTGCACTTAGTTATCTATACGGTAGGCCGTATGCCTAGTTATTTATGAGATAAGTTATGCACCTAGTTATCTACATGATAGGTCGTATACCTAGTTATTTATAAGATAGGTCGTAGACCTAGTTATATGCCTAGTCGGTTGTGTTCCCATATATATATGTGTGTTCTTGGAATGGATTGCATACTCGCATGTTTATGTGTTAGCTGTTGATTGTGGCTTGTTGATTTTATATATGTGTGTTAGGTTAGTAAGTGATTTTCATGGATTATAGTATTATGATTATGATATTTATACAGACTGGATTGGTCTCAGGTCTTGAGTTACAGTTGATGGATGGCACCCCATCAGCCAGTAACAAAAAGAGTTGTGATCCATGAAAGGTTATCACCTAGCTATAAAAGTAAGAAATAATAAAAGACACATCAAAACTTAAAATGCTAAAACAAGAATTTAGACTTGTGGAACTTCTGTGTATAGATTGGATGATGGATACTCCGATTGCTTACCTTTAAAAATTTTAGAGATATCCTTGTGTTAAACCCTGTTTGTGGAAAGAGGTCTTATTTTTGGATAACATTCATTTAGGGCTGAGTATTGGTAGGCTAGTTGAACACTAGCATAATTTGAGTATACATGTATTGTATTGTTTAAATGAATTCCTTTCCGGTCGAACGCTGTGTTAGAACTCGGTGTTAAAAAAATTATTTTCTTTACTTGGATTTGTAGGCACATGCCATCGAGACGAGCTCCTGTGAGAGCTGGACCACCTAGACGGGGTAGGCCTAGGGCAGCTGCCCCACCTCGACGTGGCAGACCCAGAGCTGTTGCTCTTGAGCATAGCACAGCAAAGGAGGCTATTGCTCTTGTTCGTGCACCAGCACCTGCTCTAGCTCCAGCCCCAACCCTAGTAGGGGAGGTAGAGCAGACCGTTAGTGCCAGAGACATGGCAGCCATGCTTCAGGAGTGCCTTCGCGCTATCCAGGGGACGAGGTCTACTGGAGGAGAGACACGGATACCTTCGTGATGAAGATGTTCCAGAGGATGAGGCCTCCCACATTTGCAGGACAGCCTGATCCATTAGTTGCAGAGGAATGGTTGAGACAGATCACGAGGATTTCAGACTCACAGGGGATTACTGAGCCACACCTGAGGATTCGATGTGCCACCTTTTAGTTCACTGAGTTGGCTAGCCAGTGGTGGGAGGTAGCCGCTGACCGACTACACCGTTTTGGTGAGGGTTGGGATGCATTTGTGGCCATGTTCAATGACCACTATTTCCCACAGACTGCTAGGATCGAGTTTAGGGAGAAGTTTGAGACACTTATACAGGAGGATATGACAGTGACCCAGTACGAGTCCCGTTTCACTGCACTGGGGAGGTTTGCTCCACACATCATTAGAAAGGAGGAGTTAAGGGTGTACTATTTTCTCAAGGGGCTGAAGACCTCTATCAGAGAAATGCTGGTAGGCCACATTATAGAGATCTATGAGGAGGCAGTGATTAGAGCCACCAGAGTTGAGAGAGAGTTGGTTGATCTTAGAAGGATTAGAGAGTCCCGGACCTAGGGTAGAGCAGCCACAGCACAGATGTCCACACCTGCCTAGCCCACTATGCCTACCCTGACCCACGCTGGTGGAAGACTGTTGAAGAGGTTCCGAACTGAGGTACCTTCCATGTCGACATCATAGGGGCTTATTCAGTTTTTAACCCCCCAGTCTACTATGTCTGTTACTTTTCGAGGAGGGGCATCCCAAGGGACCATTACATGTTACCAGTGTAGACGACCTGGCCATAAAGTGGCCGATTGTCCACAAGGGAATCCTAGTCAGGGGTGGGGAACCCATGACTTTGCTATACATGCCACTAGACAGGCCATGTTAAGGCCAACTGCCCTTAGAGGCAGACCTCACAGGGCTCGCAGGGGCTGCCTGATTATCAGCCCATTCAGACATCTCTGCAACTACCATGGATAGACTATGGACCCCCAGCACCGCATTTTCAGCCTGCACCCTCGATGCAGAGCGTCAGGACCCCTGGACAGAGAGAGAGGGGTGGGCAGAACCAGACCACCCAAGGTCGCGTTTATGCAGTAGCCACACCTGAGGCATCTACTTTCGGACCTCCTACGGTTCAAGGTATATTCTTTGTTTTAGTTCTTAGATTAGAGTATTGATAGATTTTGGTGCATTTCATTCATCCATGTTTACCCTGCTTATTCATGTATCTGTATATTCTTGAGATGGATTTGAATACTTGGGTGCTTATGTGGTAGGCTATGTGTTAGCCATTAGATGTTACTTGTTGACTTTATATGTGAGTATGCTAGTTTGGTGCCTATTGTCGTCCTATGACTATGATTTGATATGCAGATTGATTTATGTTGATGCATGTACAAGAGTATGCTTAAATGTGTTAATATGATTATGTGTAACAATTGATGAGTATACATGATTTAATCTGGTGAAGAATTTAACTGGTGTTCTGTTCTTTTGAGCCTGAGTACACCACTTTAAATTTTATGATTATAGAAATTGGAACTGGGTTATTAAGTTGCATTGCGATGCGAGTGATGGGTTGATTATTATGTGTAGAGGATTTTGAGATATCCTTGGGAACGTGGAGATTTTCCTTTATTTTATTATTATTGTGTTGAGTTATTGAGGGGGTTATGATGCTGGGATGGATTTGGAAAGATTGGCATTGATAAGCCGAAAGGTTTTGAGGACTTCATTATGTGTTGTGCCATGTAGAGTGGGCCATTACGGATGGGATCGGAACCAGACCCTAGCAGTAAGTGTGGAGATGTCTGCACGCCGTTGCACGCCTGCCCAATTGGACGAGGTTCCTTTGGGAGGAGAGAGTAATGGGAGAGGGTAATGCATCCCACGTCACCTGGCTAAGGGAGACGTGGGTGATCCATAGGTAAGACTACACATCTCCATGACACAATCACATTTTGAGCTGATTTTTTTTAAATTTTGTCGAAGGGGCTACTTAGGAGCGTGAGGTTGAGGTCCGAGTTAGGTATCCCGATTTGTTGTCCAGTGATGTATTTTCTTTTAAATTTCGGGACGAAACTTCTTTAAGGAGGGAAGGATGTAAAGACCCAGAATTTTTTGGAATGAAAATTTTTTTTATTACTAATTATTAATATTAATTATTATTATTATTATTATTATTATAATGGGTTGTGTGGATATATAAATATACATGTATGCATGTAATGTGTATGTATCTATGTATGTATGTATAGATGTGTATTTAAATTGTTTAATTAATTATGTATAAAAATATATATGTATATATACGTATATATATATATATATATCAGAATGTGCACATGTGTGTAAGTGAGTGTGTGTGTACACGGTTGTGTGTGGGTGTGTGATTGAGTGTGCCACACTCAAGGTGGCACGGTAGGGGGGGTGGAGTGTGTAAGTAAGTTGGTGTATGGGAGTGTACAAGTCAGAGATGATTAGGAGGGTAGGTCTGATTTCAGAAAGTGAGGTAGAGAGAGGTAGAGAGAAATAAGAGAGAGAGAAAAGGGGCAGTTGGTGATGATGCATGTGTATATGTATGTGTTTGGGTTAGGAAAGAAATCAGAAAGGAGAGGCTGAACTGGGGAGGTCGTGAACATTGGGAGAAGGTCAGGGAGTGAACAAGGAAAGGGAAGAAGGAGGGAGAAGCTCCACGAGGGAGAAACCCAGAAAACAGGTGAGCCAGGTTCAGTTTTGTTTTCAAATTTCAAAGCAAGTTAATTAGATTGAATCATAGGGTCTTGTAAAGCACGAAAAATGGAAAATTTTGCAAAAGAATCGGCTTAAATGATGTTGAGATGAGGGAAATAAAGCCAATTACAGGTATACATGATAATCTGATTTTGTTTGTGATTTCATGTGTTGAACTCAATTTAAATTAGAGAATGTTGATGTAGAGAAATGCAGGAAGTGATTAGAAAAGGAATGAAATTAAAATAGTTGGAAAATCGTGAAAAAAATACCATGAGATAACAGTCGGCTGGAATCTGGGTATTGCATGGCCGGAAACTGGACGTGGGCGCCGGAAAAACAGTCGAGTTTGAGGCCAACACTGGTCTTAAACAATCCCTTAAAGTCCTAGGATTAATTTTGTATAAAAATCATGTAAAATGGACGTAAAAAATCCTAGAAAAACGGTGAGGAGGGCGCGGTTTTCTGGTGACTGGCACCGGCCATGTCACCGGAGATGGTGATCGGAGGATTGGATAAGGTGATGGCTGCCTTGGGCCTGTTTGGCTTTAAAGGCCTTGGGCCTGTTTTGATTTTTTTTTTTTTCTGTTTAGTTGGGCCACCTTAATTTTAATCATTGGGCTAGCTTTGATTTTAAAATTTTGGGCCTCTTTTTTTTTTTTTTTTTTAAAACAGTGGACTTATTAAGCAGATTGGGCCACAATGTCTTGGGCCCAACTGTTGAAAGAAAAAAAAAGAGAAGAAAAAGGAAAGAAAAGAAAAGAAAAGAGGAAAAGATGGGGGAGAGTGCGGTTGCCGCGACTTGAACGTGAGACCTAAGAGGGGAGTGGCACAGTGCTAACCAATGTGCCATAGTACGCACCCATTCACTTATCCCCCTTAAAATGTATATATGATATAATGAAATAATTAGTTTAATTAAATTGTTTTAATTAAATTAAATACTCCGAAATGTCCCAAAGCCCAAATACGACAAGTCATATATGTTTTCTTACTATCTTGGACCTCCTAAGACCAACGGTGAGGTTCGTGACATGAGATGAGGTCCCGAAAAATAAAAGACCCGTAGAACCCTTGAAAATTACCAAAATGCCCCTTAGTTAAAACACAGTCAAACGAACCTCGATTAAAATAAAAAGATAGTGGATTTTTATTATCTCGAACATTCTGGACTCAACCATGGAGTCCAATTTATGAAGAGAGTCCTCAGGAAATGAGAAACCATGCAAGTGCAAAATGACTATTTTACCTTTTTAGCTCGAATGTCCGAATTGAATTCCACGAAAGACTAAACCTACTTTCTTCGACGTCTCGGACTCAACAGTAGAGTTTAATTTGACAAAATCGAGACTTATAAAATAAAGACATAAAATTTTATGAATAGCATAATTAAAGTAACAATTGAACTGAATTGTATTCCATGATTTTAGGAACACCGAAGGGCAATGAGAAGGTTGTCTAATCTTCTGCATACTACTACTAGTTTCGCTACACTACGAGTACATCTTCTTGAGTTGAGACCGACTCATCAGGTACGATATATTGTGCTAAGTAAGAAATAGAAATAAGTTAGGAATGATTTGCATGTTGATTGAATGGATCATATATTTATTTGTTTGATGTTAGAAAATCACATAAGGAATGTTACTTTAGAAAGAAACCTTGAGTTGATTGTTTACGTTGTTTATGTGTTCCTTGCTGCTCCATGGAAATATGATTTATTCTATGCATTGATGTTGTACGTGATTTATGTTCTTGATGAGTTGTTAAGATGGAGAATACATGACTGAGTATACGTTTACGTGATTTTGTATTGCATGCATTCATGTGGAAGGGGTTTATTATTTAGATATTGTGATTGCTCTAACTGGAATACATTGTTTAAGAGCATGCTCCACGTGTTGGTAAATTGCTTATCTGAGGTTGTGTTATTGCATGATGGAATCAAGGCATATTGACATAGTGTGATGCATTGAAAGCATAGTGTGGGTTGAGCACGTGGTGTTAATTATGGTACTCAGCTTCCATCAGATGTGTTCTGAAAATGAGATATGGTACTCAGCTTCCATCAGATGTGTTATGAAAACGAGACATGGTACTCAGCTTCCATCGGATGTGTTCCAAAAATGAGACATGGACATGGCATAGATTTGACATGGTTGTGGCATAGAGTGGTGTGGGTGTTTCATGGGCATTGTCACTGCATTGCATGGATAATATAGATGGCATGTGGATTATTGCTATTACGTGGCATGGACGATTTGGAAAGCTTGTGGATTATTGTTATTGGATTGCATGGATGATTTAGAATGCATGTAGAGATAAATGTACACTTGCACATGCCACGCCTTAAATTATGTTAATGAGTTGGATGACATGTAGATTATTGCTAGTACGTTGTATGATGATTTTGAATGACATGTAGATATAACTATACACTTGCACATGCCACACCCTTAATTTTGTTTCTTGTATTAGCATTATATTGTACCAGCAGTTGAGCTGACCCATTTGTAGGACAACATTTCAGATGACACTCCCGGCACTTGAGACTTGAGGAAGTCTTGCAGAGTGTAGGAGATATGAGCTTGGGAGGATATTTGGCCCGTTGGGGCATATTTTGTGATGGAGGGCTTAAGCCTGAATGAGATGTTGAATGTTTTTATTGACTGTGCTTTACATGGATGTACATTGAAGGAAATGAATGTAAGTTTGTGTTGAATCCGTTAGATTGTCCTTTATTTCTTTATTATTTTATTTTCCTTTCGTCTCGTCAGTCGTGCCACGGGTTCGTTGGAATTTGGGCTATGACACCACCACCCTAGGAAACATAAGCAAAAGTTTAATCTATTATGATCTTCCCAAGATCACTAACAAACCTATTTGAATACATTGCCTCACTATCATGCAAGGAATTTTAAAATCTTGAATTCTCCTTTCGATTTTATATTTATTCCATTTCTAAGCTGTATGAAATGTACTAATTTATGCAACTTATTTATTTCTAGGAATACCTTCCAATATGCTTCATATGTTAAACACCTAATGCATAATAATCAATTTATAAGACGTTTAGTATTTATCGAACAATCATAGACTTAATTAGGTTTATAAGTTGCTAAACCCATAATGTTATGATATCTTAATTTGATGCACTTCTTGTGCCACTTAGTTACACTTTCATTTATACATGGTATATATATCACCCTTTATACAATGCCTAGGTGGCAAACACAATGCTCTAAAAAACCCATTTTGTATACAACTTCTATCAAATCATACTTAAGTTCCTAACGCAATATGCACACATCTACGATTTATTCCCATGTCAACTTGTATCTCTCATTATCATATTTTGGTATATCATATTCAATGATAATCACAATAAACACACCTGTGTTTATTTTACGCACTACTTTATGTTAATGATGTCATAGTATGCATATATACTCAAATGTAATCGTATTATTCATTTGAGATCCTTCTATTTATGTTCTTATCAATTAAGATGTAATTATAATTTTGATTATTACACGTGTATTCACATTGTATGTCAAGTTAAACATGCACATATTTAAAATATATTTGCAAACAACGATAATATTAATTTAAGCATTTCACCTCATCACTTTTGTTTTCATCAAGTAATAAGATTTATAGGAACACACAAGTTCAGATTTTACATATACATCTTGTATGTCAACTTAACAATGTCAAAAATATTAAATGTTCATGCAAGAAGAAGTATTTAATCATAATATTAAACTACTCCTCATATTCACTCATTTGTATATCTCATGCTATAACAAACATGACAGTACTTATACTACCTACTAGACATGCGAGTGATAGTCTTAGATATACGTATGCACTTGCAAATAACTTTAGTTTCTACTCATCTATTTTCTATTTTTAACTTAGTTTACCACAAGTAATGTAACATCTAACAAGCATACATGCACTTATACTTCATACTAAATCACACTCATATTATCCAAGTATTTGAGCATATACTTACTAATAGTTATATCAAAAGATCATGATTTTCACATATGTATATTCTTGTAGAGAGCATGTAATTTAAAGTGAGTGTATCAACTCCTACTAAATACCGACAATAGGTATTTTATATGAATAAATCAAAATTATAAAGCACATACTTCAAATAAATTTTTTTTATCCAATCATTATCATTTTACTTTAAGCCCTATCCCATCATACCTAGGTATTCTAAACTCTGTCACGTCTTAAGTCCCCGAAGACCCGGGTTATGATCGACTCCCTATGGTACATCTAGTAATATTTAAAGTTCACGCTACTTGATCTTTGTTCCATGAATTATGCTATTTACTAATTAACTATTATACATTTTTTCTTAAAGCCCCATGCATCAAAAATAAAAAAAAATCAGATTCATCTAGGATACAACCTATGGTTCATTTCTTTTTTTTTTGTTCACTAAACTATTTAGCCCTATTTGAAACCCCATATCTCTCAACCCATAAGACCTGATATCTTGAGATTTTTAAAGAATGTTCTAATATGAGTCTAATTTTAGTGAGCTTTGAAATTACTCAAAAATACATCCGCTAGCTCATGTTATTAACAAAAAGGTGAAGGCAGGTTTGAACTGCACTATTTACACAGTAGGTTTGCCTAGTTTAAAGCTCTGTATCTCCTAATTTATAAAACCTGCTATTATGAGCTTTATATTACATATTCCACTATAAGTCTAATTTCCATAGAACTTGGAAGCACTCGAAAAGAGTGACTAGAACTCAAGTTATGGTCAGATTTGTAAATAGTAGTCAGATTTTGCACAAGTTTCTTAAAATCAGTATACCTCCCTCAATATTTTTTCTAATTAAGGTAATTCTTGAGCCATTTGAAATCTAATACAAGTAGGTTTATGTTTGTAAAATATGAGATTCTAATTCTATAGGATGTAGGAGATATGGTCTTTCAATATGTGCTGTTCTACACAGCCTTCAGCAAAAACGCTAGACTCATACCAATATCATTTCACATCTAGTTATATATAATTTAACTACAACTACATGTTTTATTTCCAAAAATAAGTACACAAGTAAGCAAGCTCCTCACAGAAATTTCATGATGTCCAAGTGAATAAAATAAAGGTCATTCCAAAGGAGATTTCAATGGTTCCTCAATTGCTACCCAACATGACCTATTTCAAATTTATATACATGTTCAAGAGTTATTCAAAAATGAAGACAAATATATTCTTCACATGATGGTCAAAAAACTATACAAAAATGATATCTTCCCAAAATTAGCTTGGTGATAGTGGTCCTTCAATTCGCGGTTGTTTCCTTAGTGCTCCTGCATCTAGTAGAGGTTAGTTTAACAATCCTAGTAGAAGAAATTTAAACATAAGCAAGAACATGTGGTGACACGTGTATGCTTGTGCACGGGTAGTGACAACCAAGTGTTAATCAAGCATGCTTTGTCAACAATAAGAATTCAAATCAATAACCAAGTACTCATTTGCTAAAGCATATAAGCATTACAAAGAAGCATTATCAAAGAAAACAATGTATATTATTCCAAAATTTAAGGTTTCATTCCAATTGAGTTCTTTCAAGTATTCAAAGCTTTTATTTTTATCTCTCAAGTCTTAATCCCAAGACTATATTCCTAGTTGGCCCCCAGTAAGCCTTATGTGCTTTACGGGCTACTACCCCAATGGAGACATACGACCACCCATGCGGATTTATGGCTTGTAAGCATAAGGAAAACACCATCCCAAATACTAATCAAAATTTCGGGTAAGCGCAATCTCACCACATTCAAAATCACACAATTGACATGTCCAATCCTAGCCCTATGTTCATCATTTTCCAAGTGTTCATTCTTACACTTCCAATGGCTTATTATTCATGTTTGTGTTCACAATTCATCATATTTTTATCATAAGGGTTAAGCATTCAAGTAACTTCATCAATTTTTCATAATTTCACATCAATGATTCATTTAAGCAATTTTACAAACACCTTGCATGCCATTTACAATATCCAACATAATACACATAAAACTTCTTTTGTGATTTCACCAATCAAACCTTTTTGCATTCAACCGGGAGTTATATCAACATAAAGATAGAATAAAAACCATTTATTTCATAGCAAGAATTCAACTTATACATAGTTTTTCAAGGTACATGCAACATATGCAAAAAAATGCAAAAATTCACAATTCTATGGCAATAGATGAGATAGACATGCAGTGGACCTACCTACACATTTTCTATACCTAGATTTAGAAATCTCTTACCTCAATTCTTCAAGTAGTGGTAGAAACCCCAAATGTGTTCTTGATGGTTTTGGCTAGAATCTTCAAAATCCTTAACTTCACTTGGTGCTTGTAGGTAGAATAGGGTTTGTGCTTCATCAATCTTTCAAAAGATGTCCCAAATCCTTGTAGAATCTCCCAATTTCCTTGCTTTCCCTTTCTTCCCATTCTTTATACCTTTCTCTCATCTCTTTTACGCAAATGTGTGTGTTTCTAGTGTGTGGAGATTTTGACTTTATAAGCCAAAAGGAAGATACAATGTGAAATTTCCATTTTGCCCCTCCTTATTTCTTTTCCTTATTTTTATTTCCAAGCCCATTTTAGTCATTTCATTTAAAAACTTTTGATTTCTTAATAAAATTTTACATTATTATTATTTTATAATTTATAATTTAGGAAAAAAAATTCTTCCAGGTCTTTACACGTTGCTTTTCAAAAAGAGTCGTTTCTACCATTTTTGTTTGTTCAAAATTTGAATTTGTGATTGCCAGATTGACAGAATCAGTCGATCGCAATGAGGAGTGGTCGATTGATTAGGTCAAGTGATTTGTCCAAAGATTTGAGATTCATTTGGTTAAGAACAATCAGTCGACTGGTTCTATTTGTACATTGATTTTGCCATTGAGAAGTGGTCAACTGATATAGCCTTTTAGATCGACTGATTTGGATAATGTGCTTAGGAATTTCATCAATTGGTCATTCAGTCGATTAGTTCTATGAATGAGTCGACTGGTTTTATTTATATACTAATTTTGCCTTTAAGGACAGTTGACTGCATCTTCTTGGAGGTTGACTATTTGGGACAGTGTGCTCAAGAAATCTTATAAAACATTACTCAGTTGATTGGTTTTATCAGTGTGACAAATAAGCTTTAAGAATCAGTCGACTGATTTCAAGAACTGGTCGACTGGTTTAAACAGTGAGTGTCATCTAGCTTATTTCTTTCTAATTGTACTTTTGCCAAAACCTTTTAATCTTTCACAACTTGAAGTTAAAATCTTTATTTTGAAAAAATTATTTGAGTTTAGTCCTTAGATGATCATTTTATATAGTGAGAGCTTACGACTAATGATTAATCTAATCCTAATGTCACTCAAAAATCCAAAACCTAAAATAAGAAAAAATGAAAGTCTTCACTTGGATCCTTGGGCTCGAGTGAGTCCACCTTGCTTGAATTATCATGAGAGCATTCCTCTTGTTTTGATCTTTACTTTGGGACATACTCTTTAGTGGAATCTTTTAGTTTGATGGACTTTTATAATTTTCTTGGTAAATAATTTTTTTTTGACCTAGATAACTTATTTGAATTGTTACTTGGATAAACCATTAGTCCATTGGATATTGTTTTGTGATCATCAAAATTACTGAGATATCCCTAGTTCAAAACCTTTAGGGCTAACATTTACTAATAATGATGAGTAATGATAGGTACACTGAATTGGTTTACTAGATTGGTTCACCTGATGACATCATCCATTATAAATTTTCTTTAAAATTTAAATAAAAAGACCAAACACATTTATTAATTACAAAAAAATCATTGACACATCATCCGGTAAACTAAACCGATATACCAAACTAGTGTACCAATCATTTTCCAATAATGATACAGTACATCTATATTATTATAAGCTACACACATTGAAATTTGGAGAGAAACTAAAATTTCGTCTTTTTCTCCATTAATTATACTCTCCCTATCAGAGATAAGATTCAAATGAATTCTTTAAATCTCACACAGTGCATTTAGTTTCAAAATGCATTCAAGCTTCTCTTGTAAGTAGGAGAGCACCCATGAGTTCATTCCAAACTTAGTTAACTCATAGAGAAAAGTTTCAAGAAATATTTTAATAAATAATATATATTTATATACACGAGAAAGAAATAAAAAAAAGAAAAAGAGAATAAAAAAAAGAACCAACTTGGAGTTGGCTCGAGCATGCCTTGGCTTCCCTCGACCAAGGCTCAATTTCAGTGAGCAGCTCGCCGGATCTCGTTGGATATTTGGCTATAGCGAAGTTCAATTTCAGTGGCTAGCTTGTTCGAAGGAGGTTCTCTTTCGCTTGAGTGAAAATTGTTTCAATGCGGGAATGATAGTTGACTTTATATATAAAATCCTTGGATTAAACAAAAAAAACTGCGACAATACAAATTCAAATTATTCTTTTTGAATTCTTTCCTCTTCCACTCTATATTTTCACGTGTTTCGGATTTTCATTAGGCTATGGTTCTTATTCTAAAACAATAAATGAATGCATCCTTGATTATTAGTATGGGTATTGTATTTTGAAGATTGGACTTTAGCGAGTTCAACTACATTATAGTGAAAAAAATTACTATCATTATAAAGATAGTATCCTGGAAGTGCCATGACCAACTTATTATTCATCTTTTCTGCAAATTTTTAGTTGTTCAATATTTTTCTACCTTTCAATCCTTATTCCAAATGCACCACCATATCCCACAGTAGTATGTATTTGTGTAAATATACATATATATATGTATGTCATATATGCATACAACCTATACTCAAAATACAGAGGAAAATTCCTTTTTTCATAATGATTATACAGAGAATGTACATGATTATATAACAGGAATTTCTACAAATCCCAAGATTGACTCCTACAAATCATTCTAAAAATAGAACGATAATTTACAAAAATCAATTACAATCAAATGTCAAAATCTCAACACTCCCCCTAAATTGGTGCATAGATGTCATACATGCCCAACTTGCCTAAAAACTTTGAGAACACTTGGTTTGAGATTGCTTTGGTGAGGATGTCGGCCAACTGATGTTTCGATCGAATCTTTGGCAACTTTACACTTCTTTTATCTAACTTCTCCTTGATGAAGAATTTTTCTACCTCGACAGGCTTTGTACGATCATGTTGGACCGGATTATGAGTTATATCACATGCTGCTTTGTTGTCACAATATAGTTGAATTGGTAGCCTAGATAAGTAGCCCAATTCTAGCAAGAAGAGCCTTAGCCAGAATGCCTCATAAATTCCAAGTGCCATACCTTTATATTCAGCTTCTCCACTTGATCATGCAACCAATTTTGTTTCTTGCTCCTCTAAGTAACGAGATTACCACCCACAAAGGTAAAGTAACCCCGAAGTAGATCGTCTGTCATCTATTGCTCCAGCCCAGTCAGCATCAATATATACATTTATATTTTGATCGTCTGTGTTTTTAGCGAATAAAATTTCCTTTCCAAGAGTAGACTTCAGATACCTTAAAATGCGCATGACTGCATTCATATGTTGTTCTCTAGGATTATGCATAAACTGGCTGACAATACTCAATGCATAAGCAAGATGCGGTCTTGTATGTTGTCACGACCCAAGACCCACCCTCTACGTGTAGAGATTCAAAAAAATGAGGAAAAATTTTTCATTTTCGCCGGTAGGACATTTTTGCATGCACGGTTTTGTCGGTGAAGCACAGTTTTGTTAGTAAAGCATCTACATGCATTATTTCACCGTTTGACATGTTTAGAAGCATATTTGGAGTGTGTCGTAGAAGAGAAATATGCTTAGAATATTGAAATGTACCTTCTGTATGAATTTAAGCCAAAACGGAAACAGTTTCCAGAATTGGACCAAAAGGGCATCCGGGTGGCCCGGGTGGAAACGGCCAAACCCGGCCTCAGGCGAAAATTTATTTTTTGAAAAATTTCATTTAAAATAATTTTATGAACATTGGTTAAAACAAAATTTCAAATTGAAGCGTTTCGGGACGGGTTGTAGAGTAACGGGGCCCCCGGGCTCATTAAGGGCAAAATGGTCATTTACTCCTTGGCCCTTTGCCCCTACACTATAAATACAACCCTTAGAAGGAATTAGAAACAGAATTCATTCTGTTTTTTTAGAGCAGTGGTCGTCCATAGAGAGAAAAGGAGAAAAAGCCCTAGTTTCTTCAAGCTTCAAGCCTCCGAAACACGCACTTCGAGTGGAATTTTTGCCGAGCTTCCTTCTGAGAAGTTGTTCCTCTCATCGAGACCTGTAACGTCACAAAACAGTTCGGCCATCCACTGAACACAGCCTCCGCAGTTTGTGAAAAACTGATTTAGGTATGATGTGGTACTAAGCTAGCAATAGGTTTAAGTTTTCTTGTATTTTTTCTTGTTGATGGATTGTTTAGGATGTATATTTGAGGTTAGGAAACCACCTAGAAGGTAGTTCCTTTGAAAAGTCTAGAGTTGGTAGTTTAGGGATATGTGTTCTTGATATTGTTGGATGCTTTGTTGCCTTGATTTGGGTGTGTTCCATTGGTAGGAATGTATTGTTACATTTTTTGAACCTATATGCATGTTGACACACCTTGTGGTTTGGGCCATGTGATGAATTGGTGCCTTAGTGCTTTATGAAATTTTTATGTTCTTTGTGAATCATTGGGATTGTGAGATTGTGGTTTAAGTATGTGTTGATGTGTTTAGTCATGATAATATATATATATGATGAGTATGGTGTTTTACTAATGTTAGAAATGAAGTTAAGTTAGGAATATTTTGTGAATGACTGGAATGATTTATGTGTTTATTCGGAATGTGTTTACTTGATGATTTGGAGTTGGTTGTTCACATGCTCATACGCTACTTGTACTTTATGAAAATTTAGTGAATGATGAATGTGAATCATGACATGTGTTTAAGTTGATTATATGAGATATGCTTGCATGTGGAATCAACTGGTGATTTATGTATTATTGTCTCGAGCATGCTATATTGTGGAAACTATGTTTCATTGAGATTGCATTGGCATATTGGCATATGGTGAATCCTTTGAGAACATGGCGTGGGTAGAGCACGTGGTGCTATGCATTATGAGGGTGTAGATCCTGTTGTGAAAAACCCAAAATTGGCCATTGCATTGGTACTCCGTTGCCATCGGGGAGTACCCGTAAACGAGACATGGGTGTGGCATAGAGTTGTGCATGGGTGCGTCATGCATACCACTCATATATTACTGCGATGCTTTGAATGACATTTAGATATATATGTACACTTGCACATGCCACGCCCTTAAACTTGTTCCTAGTCTTAGTATTATGTTATACCAGCTGTTGAGCTGACCCATTCGTGGGATATCATTTTTCAGATGAGGCCTCGGGCAATTGAGACTTGTTTAAGTCTTCAAGGATGGGAAGAAATAGATCATGTTGAAGATTTGGCCCTTAGGGCATGTTATGAATGTATGGGCATAAGCCCAATTTATTGTGTCTTGACTTGAACAAATTGTAAACCTTAGGCCTTGGGCCATTTTAAATTGTATGGGTTGTAACCCAAAAGAATGCATGATATTTATGGTTTAAATGCATACTAAATGGATATATTGGAAATAGTGGGTGTATGCTTAGTTTGATGGATTTGCGGCCACCGAGTGAGGGTGGATTGGTAATGAAATCATACTTTTGATCTTGTGAAAATTAGGTGGAAAACACTTAGAAAAACAAAGGAGGCTATGTTCAATTTTTTTTTTAAAAAATAAAGCACTAGAAAAGTGTGTAAAACACCCTTGAAATGAGTGAGAAAAATGCTTAAAATGGGGGCTTAGAAACTAGGGACAAGTAGGTTGAAACTGGGTGGGAAAAAGGGCTTGAAAGACTTAGTGAAAAATTTGGGGTTAAAATGGCTTGAAAAATTAGAAGGAATGTCAAACGGCATACTATATGCCTAAATTTCGATTCTACAAAATCATTTCGGCAGATCAGCCCACTTCGTGGGGCTATAACTTTTTGGTCCTTTTGAATTAATTAAAGTGTCTTACATTTCTAGATAGGTCTGTCTCTTAGCTTTCTTTTTATATATCACGGACGTTGAAAGCTTTTAAAATGAGAAAGTTATATTGATTTTGCTTCAAGTGTGCAAAATCTGACCTATGGGTAGTGTTTTCACTATAACTTGGGTTCTACGTGGGTTTTTTGAGTGATTCAAAATGGTATAGAAACTAGACTCAATAAGGAAGATTTTGGCACAGATTTCATTACGTTTGGATATGTAGATTGAGAGAAAAATTGATTTGAATCAGGGGGTTTGGAGCAGCAGTTTCTGAAGTGGAATTTTGCTCCAGGTGAACAGTAACCTTCAAGGTTACTGTTCACTTTTAGCTACTGGTTTCTCACGTTACTGTTCATCCGAAATTAATTTTTTTTTTTTTTTTATTGTTTCAAACTTTCCGATTTTCGTATAAATTCATTTTAAATCAGAATTGAGTGATTCAAAAGTCAAAACTGATTGCCTCAACGAGTACTATTGTTTAATAATATTTATACTTTAAGACTCCAAATGTGTTTGGGTGAAATTGGGACCGTTTTGGGAATCATTTTCAAATGTGACTTAAACCATTTTAAATATAAATTGGGCGAGATGCTTGAGCAACATTAGGGGACCTTTTTGAGTTAAGTTAAATGACAAGTGTAGACTTTAAATCTTGGGGGAAAATTGAGGAATGAAGAGGGATATTTCAATCAAACTTATTTATTTATTTCTTTTAGTTTTCGTTCCCTCGCGCCCCGAGTTGGCGAAAATTTGGGGCGTGACACTACGGATCTCGAACTGTGACCCCAACCCGACCCTTTTGCCGAACCAGATCTCATCTGAAACTTGTTACACAATTAGTGTTACTAACATGCAACAACTACCATAACATAAACATACACAGCGGAAGACTTTAAAAGTAAAAGTTGCATGTAATATATATCTGCTTCTCAAAATACAAACTGTAAAATTTCCTTTAACTACTGTACATCCCCAAGACACGGATGACATGGGAGAACTACAAGACTATACTACGTATTACACTTGCAACTTCAAAAAATAATGTCCATCTCTATCTAGCAGTCTCTATCGCCTGTTCTCAATATCTATGCTTGAAATATTTTAAAATAAATCAGAATGAGCTAACTTAAGCTTAATAAGTAATTCTCCTTTGCTCTGCTATGTGTACAGGTGTATATAAAAAGGCATAATCCAAAAAGAACTAGGATAATGCAAATATGATAGCTAGTCAAGAAATATAGAACTCATCAATAAATATCAAATGGTAGGAAGCTCAAATGATAAATCAATGGAAATCTGATCTGATAACAAATATCATGCTACTACAATCATGAGCTGTCTCAAGCATAATCTTATGTACTTAATAAAAATTTGTGTAATCTCATGATCATTCATAACGGTATAACATAATCATCTATGAAATACAATAAATGACAGTGATATCAACAAAAGTGGATTCACTTTAACTCGGGGCCCGGTATACCCCCCTGGAGTACTTATTCAGGCCTTTTCCCTAACCAGGGTCCCTAAATAACACTAAGAGCTCTGTGGTAACTCTACATCCCATGCCTCGCATAGCAATGTAGTTGGTGTTCCTTTTGGAGCTTGACCCATTGGTCGTAGTAAGCATTAGATGGAGTTTTTGACTGAACATAAATCCGACACTCATAATATATCAAGATCATGCTACCTCCACGAAGAGTATAAAAGTGGACATAACTGTTCTCAGCAGTGAGAATATAACTGTTGTCCCCCTTTTGGGCTATAATAATCTAGGCTATTAAGAATATAACTAGTTGGCCCCTTTTGGCCCTAGGTACAAGTGTACAAAAGAGTCTGTGCACAAGTGTACAAAATCATGATCGAGATATATGGTAATCAAATAAACACTTTCCACAAGATAGAACAATATCGAAATGTGGATTTAATAAAATTTCTGGCATGTATAGAACACAATAGGTAGTATATGAAAAACTGTTGACATGGTTGGAAGTGTCACATGTAGAGATCAGATATTACTTACCTCTTACTGTATCTCTCTAGTAAGTCAGATCACTTTTTCTTTGCCTTTCAATGTTCCTAAGATTCAGAAAATGCATCTTAGTCTATTTCTACATAATCTATGCTATTCATCAAATTTTATGTCTCCTTATTATAAGTATCTCTTTTACTAGAATAGACTCTACTATTGAGTCTAGAACGTTGAAGAAATTCGGTTTAGGCTTTCGCAGACTTCAATTTGGACATCTGTAATAAAAAGTGTAAAATGGTCATTTTGCACTTTTACGTGTCCTTATTTCTCGGGGCTTATTTTCATAAATTGAACTTCACTATTGAGTCCAAAATGCTTGAAATAATAAAAATTCACTATTCATTTACTTTAATCGGAGTCCGTTTGACTCTTATTTGACTTAGGGGCATTTTAGTAATTTTCTTATTTAAAATTAATTAAATTAATATTTAATTAATTATTCCTCGGGTCATTTCATAATAAACCATAGTCTAGGGCCCCTCTTTAATTTCTAAAACATTTGGGTCACATTTGAATTTTGAAAACTTCTATTCCCATTGAGGTCAGCCGAACAGTGGCTAAGTCTTTAAAACAGGGATAAGCTATCGCTATCCCTAAATCAATTTAATTTCAATTTCCTGCCTCCACAACCAAACACTCATAATTCCAACTTAAAACAGAACCCAAAATGACACAGCATCGGGTCGGCCTCATGTGCGAGTGGGTCGGGTCTGACCCGAACCCGAACCGACCCAACCTTAATAGTGTTTTATTCTCTGGCGATACTCCGGTATCTTCTCCGGCACCAGCTAGATTTTCTGACTACTTTTCTGACCTAAACTCAATGTGGTCTTCTTCTAAATTTCATGAGGATTACATCTCTACTCTTGGTTTTCTATTTGGATCATCCCAAATTCACGAATAAGAAGAAACAGTAGCTCCAATGGCCAAACTCGAAATTTTGGCCACCTTAAATTTTCCCAATTTGTGGCAATTCCTCTATTGTTTTAAGTCAAATCATTTTTATGTGATTTTTTCACCTTATGGGAACACTTCCCCATCATTTTAACAAAGTTTGAAGCACAAAATTTATAAAACCGAATCTATCATCATAACCTACAACTACCCTTTTCTAACTCATTTCTAAACTTTTTCAAATGATTCATTTTGCAAAACAATCCCAATTTCATGCTTGTTATGACCCTATATGTAGAACTCAATGAATCATGCTTGAACTCAAAAACAGAATTGAAATTTTACTCACCCATATTGAGCTTTTGACTCGTAGTTTCTTTCTCCTTCTTCTATTTTTGCCTACTACTTTGTTTCTAAATCCTTCTGAATTGTTCACAGCTTCTCCACTTCTTTCTTTATTTTCTGATTTCCTCTAAACACCTCTCACATATATATAGGCAATTTTCACCCACTTGCACACCTACTATTTCTCTTTCTTCCCCCACTTTTTTTGCAACTTTCATTGACTGCTTTTTCCCTTTGATTTATTTTTCTTTGGCTAAAACTTGTTTGCTTTAATTTTAACTAAGATATTTTGTATATATATTATATAATATACATATAGTACACATATTCACACATATTCTCTCTCACACACACTATCGACACTTTGTTTTCTACATGTGTCACGCCCCGAATTTCCGACGAACCCGGGGCGCGAGTAACGAGACAGAAAGTAAAATAAATAAGAGAACAAAAGTAATTAGATTCACTAAACATGCGTCCATCATCATCCTTACATCAAATAACATCGAATACATTGTTCATCAGTCATTCGGGCTTAAGCCCTTACATAACAAAATGCAAGTTCACGAATCACAAATACATCACAGGCTTCACCCTATCAGGGCATCACCGAGTCTCTAGTGGCTGGAAGATCCTCATCTGAAAATGTTGCCCACGAATGGGTCAGCACAACTGCTGGTATGATGAAATGCTAATGCCAGAAATAAAGCTAAGGCGTGGCATGTGCAAAGTGTACATTTATTTCTAAATGACATTCAAGCATCGCAGTAACATATATATGAATGGTATGCGTGACACACCCATGCACAACTCTATGCCACACCCATGTCTCATTTACGGGTACTCCCCGATGGCGCGAAGTACCAATACAATGGCCGATTTTGGGTTTTTCACCACAGGATCTACACCCTCATAATGCAAAGCACCATGTGCTTACCCACGCTATGTTCTCAAGGAATTCATCATATGCCAATATGCCAATGCAATCTCAATGAACATGAATCTCAATAATATAACATGCTCGGACAATAAGAAGTAAATCACTGATCAGTTTCATATACATGCATATCTCATATGTTCGTACATCATGATTCATGTTCTTCACTTTATTAATTTGCAAGTAACACATAACATGTGAACAATCAATTCCAAATAAACAGGTAAACACATTACAGACAAACACATACAGCATTCCAGTCATTCACAAATATTCCTAACTTAACTTCATTTCTAACACTAGCAAAACACCATACCTGATGGGTTGGTATCAACCCTAGAAGATCGTGAACTATATGTAACTGAACTGGCGGATGAAAATGTAGGAGATCAGATCGCCTCCTCCTGTCCTGTCAGTGTCCCTAAAAGTAGAAATTACAACTCAGTCCATTGTTGTTTGAATTTATGCTATTCATCAAATTTTATGTCTTTAAATTCATAGGTTTCTATTCTGCTAAATTAAACTCTACCATTGGTTTTAGAATGTTTAAGAAAGTAAGTCTAGGTTCTCGTAGAACTCAATTCGGACACCGGAGTTCAAAAGGGCAAAACAGTCATTTTGCACTTTACACGTGTCCTTACATTTCGTGACCTATTTTCACAAATCGGACTCCACGGTTGAGTCCGGAATGTTCAAGATAATAAAATTTCACTATTTTTTTACCTAATTCGGAGTTCGTCTGACAGTGTTTCAAGTTGGGGGCATTTTGGTAATTTTAAGAGTCACTACGGGTCTTTTATTTTTTGGGACCCCGTCTCATAAAACGGACCTCACCATTGGTCTCGGAATGGTCGAGATAGTCAAAATACACTAATGACTTGTCCCATTTGGACTCCGGGATGTTTTTGAACATTTAATTAATTAAATTAATTTAATTAATTAATTAATTTAATTAATAATTTATTAATATTTTAATCAGGTGGGTCAAAGTGTAATTTCTAACAGTTGGGGGTCAATTTGTAATTTTCGAAAGTTCAGGGTTCAGGTTCAAATTCAAAAGGTTCAAATTCCATTTTAATTTAAAACAATGGGCTGACACGTGGCAGGGGCGACCCGTACCCGCCCGAACCGGACCAGGATCCGACCCGAGACCCGACCCGGTCACCCCACCTTCTTCCCCGATTTTCCGGTAGGGCAACAGTGGGCTTCCGGCGCCTTCTCCGGCGCCGGCGACCGGTTTCCGGTGACTTTTCCCCATTTTTAAAATGCCATCCTCTAGGGTTTTTCGTGTAGGTTCCATATCCCACCTCCATTTCTCCCCAAACCTTCCTCATCTCCACGAAATAGAGGGTCAAACCCTCGGTCAACTCTCCGGCCACCCATTTTCCCCTCACTTTCCCCCACTGTTTTGAACCCAAATCACTCCCATTCACTTTCTGCACCTCACCCCATGTTTTTCCCCCCTTTTAAACCAAGGTTTACACATAAAATGTCGAATCCAACACCCCATGACCGTGACCTGCAACAGGGAAGTTCTCCCTCTCCCCTTAACCATTTCTTCTCATTCTTTTTGCAAACAAATCCCTACGTTATGCTCTACACGATTCTACAATTTAAATCAATTGAAATGCTTTAAAAAAAATCGAAACAGGAGCAACCCACTTACCAAAACCTTCGGCCGTTTCTCTCTCTAGCCGTGCCCTCTTCCACCTTCTTGCTCCGAGCTCGAACCAGGTCTCTAACTCTCCTTCAGAGCTCTGTTTCTCTCCTTCTTTCCTTCTCTTCTTTCCCACCCGAGACCACTCTCTTTTTTCTCTTTATTTTCTCTCTTTCTATCTCTCTCTCTCTCTCTCTCTCTCTCTCTCTCTCTCTCTCTCTCCCCAAGACCAACCTACTCTCTGCCCACTTCTGCACTCTCCCACTCCCTGAATCCTACTCACACATTCAACCTTACCCCATGCCTTGTTTGAGTGTATCACACTCAAACTTACACACACACACAACCGGGTACACACACACACACACCTCACATAACCTGATATATATATATATATATACATATATATATATATTTTTCACATTTAAATATACACTCACCTGTGTACATATATACACACAAATAAATTTAAATTATATATATATATACACATATACATATATACACATACATCCAATAATTTTTTTTTTATAATAATAATAACAATAATAATAATAATAATAATAATAATAATAATTGCAAAAATAAATAATAAAAAAAAAAATTTCCATGTTATAACAACATGCACTTGCATGCATATGTATATATATATAGATCTGTTTGTATACATATATATATATACTATAATACATACTTACATCATTTCTTTTATACTTTATATATATACATATACGTATAATTATACATGTATGTACTATATACATATACATATATATACTTGTTTATATATATTACAATATATATACTTATGTACGTATACATAACACACGGTGCACGTATATTGAGGCATGTACGATTATACATGCATGATTCTCCGTACGGTTTGGTCCTTCGTACAGGTGATCTCGGGGTACTCAAAATTGATTAAAGTTTCACTCGTATGGTTGACATTATCGTATGTTTTCAAAACTATACATCGTTCATTAGAATTCATGTTCGGGGTTACAAATCGGATTTATACTATTCAACCCGACCTCTCTCGATTTGTGTGCCATATTCTGGGCCAGGGTGTTACATATGTGCTAAGTACATCAATTTCCTAACAAGTCTCTGGTAACTACTTTTGTCAATTGGTACTTGATCAGACTTAATACATAACTTCAAACCTTTTTCTATTGGTGTATGAGCTGGTTAACATGCTGTCATACCAATCTCCTACAATAAATCTAAGGCATACTTTCTTTGAGAGAGGAAGATTTCTTTATTAGATCTAGACACTTCGATCCCAGGAAAATATTTCAAGGGTCCTAGGTCTTTCATTTCGAATTCTCTGGACAAGTACTTTTATATAGCCTTTCTTTCTTCTGGATCATTTCCTGTAACCACCATGTTATCCACATATACAATGAGTGCAATGATCTTTCCTTGTTGTTTCTTTAGAAATAAAGTGTGGTATAAGTTTCTCTATTGATAGCCAAAGGCTGTCATAGACTTTGTAAGCCTTCCAAACCATGCTCTTAGAGATTGTTTCAACCCATACAGTGATTTTTTTTAATCTGCATACCTTCTGACCGTGCCTCTCTGATATCATGTACCCTGGTGGAAGATCCATGTAGAAAAGCGTTCTTCACATCGAACTGTTGTAATGGCCAATCCAAGTTTGCAGCTAATGACAACAAGACCCGCACTGTGTTGATTTTAGTTACAGGAGCAAATGTTTCTGTATAATCGATCTCGTAGGTCTGGGAGTACCTTTTTGCCACCAGTCTTGCTTTAAATCGTTCGATTGTACCATCGGCTTTATACTTCACAGTGTAAATCCATTGACATCCAACTGATTTATTTCCTTGTGGACGATCAACGAGATCCCAAGTTTGATTTTTTTGCAAGGATTTTATCTTCTCATTTATAGCAGTTTTCCATCTTGGGTCAGCTAAGGCTTCCTACACACTGTTAGGAATAAATACAATAGATAATTGATTTACAAATGACTAATTTGATAATGATAAATGGTGGTTTGACACATAATGATTCATGGGATATTTAACTTTACTAGACAGTTTGGGTTCATATGTGGGCTTAGGAATACCTCTAGTGAGACGCGGTGGTAACTGTTTCCTATATGGTTTAGACATTAAATCAGGAACATCCGTAGTAGGAAATTGGTTAGGTGTATCAGCTGTATGTGGTACGAGGGACTCGGACTCAAATAGTGGTAGAGGTGGAGCCACACTTTTCGTTTCTTCCATACCTTTAGTTTCTTGGTGTTCGACACCACTGTGGTCTATTGTGGTATCACTTAAATTAGAGTTGTCACCACTTGAATCCAAGTTTCCTATACTCTGGTTACCCGATTCAGGGAATTCTCTTACCTCAAAGTTAGGAAAATCATATTCTAGAAAATTATAGTCTAGAGTCTAAATTTCTTTCTGGTACTCCCCTTGAACTTTAGGCCTAGAGGAAAAATACATTGAGTCTTTATGAAAAATAACATCCATTGTGATAAACATCTGTTGAGTTAGAGGATGATAACATCACTACTCTTTTTGATGAGCATCATATCCGAGAAAGACACATTGCATCGCTGGAGGAGTCAACTTGTTGCGCTGATGCTTATGGAGATGTATAAAGGCTACACAACCGATAAGTGCCTAGACTGGTGTTCAGAAGTCGATAGAGCTAGAGGGTACTCGATTCATTAAATATGCTGCAAAGGTAAGTGCTTCACCCCAATAGGATAACTACATATGAGCGTCTATTAATGAAGCACGAGCAACCTTTAACAAGTGTCAATTTTTTCACTCAGCGACTCTGTTCTGTTGAGGGGTATCAAGACAACAAGTAGTTTGATGAATAGTTCCGTGTGTTTCCAAATACTTCTGAAGTTCAGAACTCTGGTATTCTCCACCATTGTCACTGTAGAGAATTTGAACCTGTGCATTGTATTGAGTTTCAATTATTTTATGAAACTTTTGAAAAAACACGTTCACTTTACCTTTAGATTTCATTAAGCATAACCAGTTTGTCTTGGTACAGTTGTTAATAAAAGTAACAAACCAACGTGATCCACCCAAATTAGAGACTTTGGATGGACCCCAAACATTAAAATGTATAACCATAAAAGGAACTGGGCTTTTATTGAAACTCAAAGGAAATAAGGCACAATGGCTTTTTTGCTAGTTCACAAACATCACAGTGGAAAGTAGAAATGTCACATTTTTCAAATAGACTAGGAAATAATTTCTTCAAATAACCAAAGGAAGCATGCCCCAAACGTCGATGCCAAAGGAAGATGTCATAACCCGAAACCCACCTTATGCAGATCTTGTATCGTGGGGCCGACCCTATGGCCATCCCTACTTTTTTTTTTCTTTCTCTCAATGACAATAGTGTATAATATAAAACTTAAATAATAAATCAGCGAAAGTCTTAAATACATAATATGGTTCAACAATGCCAAAACAGAAACTAATGTCAAAACAGAACCAAAATAGAAACTAACATAACATCACCCTCAGGTGGTGAATACATGGGAGAACTACATCAGAACTAATTTATTCCTCAAACTATCCCCCTATGCTCTTGGACTCCTACTATAGTTCTACAGCACCCCTACCTGAAAAATAAGTAAGTCGGGGTGAGCTAAAGAATCTCAGTAAGTAAAGTCCCATCTCTGACACGAGTTAGGGTTAACATAGGAAGAATATGAATTCATAAATATGAACATGATAGCCAATCATGGGATACAATGCGGTAATAGCTAATAAGGATAAAATACCACAATGACCAATGAATAGTAGAGGTCATAATAATCAATCATGAGTAATGGATATAACATGAACATGAAAAAACTTAATAGAAGTCAGTCAACATAAAATTATTTCCACAATAAATTGGTAACAATCAATTACAATCAATTAATGAACTCTTAACATAAGATTATTCATATGGAATGACAACATCCTATGAATCCAATAAACGTAAACATGTCAATCCAAAATAAGTGATGCATTTACTCTGTTTAAGGCTTGGCAGACCCTCAGTCTTTTGGGGCCCGCATACCCCCCTTAACCTCAGTGCATATAAGATACCATCATAACTCAATGCGTAAAAATGCCATCATTGCCATATGTCCGTTCACGGACTCGACCCGTAGGTCCTGTCAACTCAGAAAGCATCAGATGGATTTTGTGACAGGGTACAAATCTGAAATTCATAATATATCATGATTATTCTTGATTACATGAGAAGTGTATAAAAATAGAATATCATTCATTCAGTAAAAATACAACAATAGGCCTTTCAAGGCACAGTACAAAATAATGATCAATGATATAACAGTCAATAAACATCCACATGATAGAACAACATCACATTGTGGAAACAATAAATATTTGGTATGTACAAGAGTACAAATCTGGCAGTAATAGAATGAATGTGGCTCGGAAGACCACATGTAAGAGATTTGGGTTTACTTACCTTATCAGTGCGTCCTAGTTCAGTATTCCATGACTTTTCTTTTTCCTTTTGAGTTCCCTATAATTCAGTAAACATGTCTTAGTTCTAATGCTATTCATCAAATTTTATGCTTCGTTATCATAAGTATCTCTTTTACTAATTTAGACTCTACTATTGTCTTCGGAACGTCAAAGAAAGTCGGTTTAGGCTTTTATTGACTTCCATTCGGACTTTTGTACTAATAAGGGCAAAACGATCATTTTGTACTTTTACAGGTCTTTGTTTCTCGAAACCTATTTTCACAAATCGGACTCCATCTTTGAGTTTGGAATGTTTGAAATAATAAAGATTCACTATTCATTTATTTTAATCAGAGTTCGTTTGACTTGTATTTGACTTAAGGAAATTTTGGTCATTTGGCATTTCTAGGGGTATTTTATTTTTTGGGACTCTGTCTCATGAAACGGATATCACCATTGGGTCCAGAAGGTCCAAAATAGTAGATTTACACTATTCACTTGACTCAGTTTGGATATCGGGAATTAATTTAATAATTAACTAAATTAATTAATACTCTAATATATATATATATATATATATAGGCTGGATTCTGCGTCTGTATGTGTTTCGGGATCATCACCCATTTGGGTGATATGGACCATCAACTGTTTGGCGAGCTCCTTGAGCTCATCTCTAGATTGTCCTTGCAATAGGTCAGGATCAAGAGAGGAAGAGGATCTTGTCCTATGTGCAATGGGTTCTGCTGTTGTCATAACTGGATGAGGGTAATCTTTCATTATGAATAAGATAAACTTCTCGGGTACTAGTTTATCCCATCATTTGACTGAGAATTGTCGGATGACTATATGGTTATTAACTGTATAATTCCATTTCATTATCCAAGGGATCCTGTATTTGCTGCATAAAAGGATAATGATAGGGAATTGTTCTGTATGCTTATTAGTTTTGATCATGGACCTGTAATGTTCCATTGCTGCATGAAGAGGTGCTGGAAGTAAATCTGCGACTAGACCAAATTTATTCCACCAATCTTTGAACCAGGATGGGATGGGACTTCTGAATTTTAGATCAAACATAAGGAACCATGAATGATCTTTGGTATCGTTATGGATATAAAGGGATTTACTGAATGCTTCAATATAGTCATAGTATGAGTATTGCACAGAAGAATTGGGGATGGATTTGAGTTGTGAAGGATGGGGACCCCAAGACTTTTCTGGGATGAAATTGACTATAATGAATTTTTGGTACAGTATGATGTTTGGATCTTGTTTACTTTGGATGTCTTCAAATCGTACAGAGCCGGAATGAATAAGAATGGCTTTGTACCATTTGATAGATTTTGTAGGATGGCTAATATTTAACCACACGTGCCTTAGTGGCATGGTGGTAGACTTCCTTGCCATAAGGCTTCACGCCCATGCGGTTCAGGGTTCAATTCCCCTCGGCTGCATTTCCTCTTTTTTCCTTCCCACTTACTGTTTACCATTTTTTTTTAAAAAAAACATCAGCCCCTCAAATGATGCAGCTTCGGTCACCCGTCACTGGCCTGGGTAAGTTCTGACCCGACCCGGGATCTGACCCAGACCCACGACCTGAGCCCCCCTTCTTCTTCCCCGCTTTTTCTACAGCAGCTCCGGTCACCCTCTCTAGCGCCGATGACCGGACTGCAATTACCTGCACAATTTTTTTTCTTCTTTTTTTCATTGTTTCAAAGCCATTTTTCACTTCTAAACACCCTAAAACATAATTTAGAGCATCTAAATAGCAATTTAAACCTATAAACACATTTAAAATCAATTTTTTCAAAACATCAACTTTCCGATAAATTCATTTTTCTCTCTCATTTCTTCACCATTTTACTCGCGGTTTCTTTCTACGTGCTCCATTTTCTCCATAGAATTTAACTATACAAGTATTTCTAAGCTTCATGCAAGTTTACAAAAAAACCCATAAAATGTAACTTTGAAAATTACAGAGAATGCATACCTTTTTCTTACTATTTTCCTCCTATTTTCCTTTTGATTTTCACTTCTGAATGCCCCAATGACCCCTTAGTTCCTTTATTCCACTTCCAATATACATGCTACATGCATGTATATATTCACCTAAGTTTGGTCGCCTCTTCTTGGTTTCTCTCTCTCTCACTCTTTCTTTCTTTTCGTTCATTTTTTGTTGCCTTTTTGTATCCGTAACCCCCTGCCCTTTTATTTTTTGTTGTTTTTATTTTATACGTTATCTATGTATATTATGTATATACCACACACATATTCACACACACACACATATATACATAAGTTTCCTCTTTCTTTGACTTTTCCTTTTTTGTTTGATTTTCTAAATTCATAACTCCCCTCCTCCTATTTATGTTCTACTTTTATTTGGTAAGTTATATATGTATGTTATACATGTAACTCACACTCTCTCACACACAAATTAATGCACATATGATATATATATATATATGTATTAAATATATACTTATAAATATATATATATATATATATGCTGCACATGATATATATATATATATAAAATGTGTATAGATTTATAATTATATATACATGTATATACTACACACAGACATATATACATACGGTTATATATATATATACCTGCATATATATATATATATTTAATTTATATAAACATGGTTATATATATTTTAATTCATATTATAGATATATATACATACTCTTATACGTACACGTATTTTGATGTTTGCTCGTGGCTTGCTCGGGTATTGCCCGGGCATCGTTTGTACATTCAAGACTATTCAGATTCCAAAACTGTCCATTTCATTCGATGTCATAACATAGAGTCCTAACGGCTCGGGTTTACATGGGTCGCTCGGTTATAATTCGGGTCCGGGTATTACAGAAGATGTCAAATTTCTTCTTCTCCTCTTCAGACCCATCCATAGTCAAAGCTTGTTGGAACCTATCCGAAGTCTTTGACGCCAAGTCCAAATAATACAGCTTCCCTCACCTAACACCACAACCAATCGTTTCCCATGTTCGGATGTTCTTAAACACACAAAATGTTGGCCAAAAAAATGATAACACAAGATAAGGCTGTGGTTATTTGGGACACTGACAAAAGATTATAATTCAATGATGGAATAACCAAAATAGAATCTAAATTTAAAGTATTAGTGAGAGAAAAAGAACCTTCCCCAATAATCGGGGTTATAGTACCATTGGCAGTAGATACAAATTTTTGTAAGGATGGATTAAGAGGGAAGACGTGTGTAGAATCAAATGTCGTATGATCTGTGGCACCATAATCAATTATCTATGCACTATTAGAAACAAATATAGAGATATGTAAAACCTTACCACCTTTGTTTGCAGTCGCTACCAATGCTGATGCTTGTTTAGCCTCATCATCGTCCAGCCTTATTTCAACAACCATAGCAGTAGAGGACGTCTTGGAATTCCTCTTCCATGGATCACGACTATGATCCCACCATTTTGGATAGCCCATAAGTTCAAAACTTTTACTTCTGGTATGACCAGTTTGGTTGCAATGAGTGCATTTGTATGTAGACTTGTCAACACCATTAGCAGTTTTAGGATGATTAGGCCTCGCTCATTCTTGCTGGTGCGAGCAATTTTTAGCTATCATGGTGGAAGCTTCAGAGTTGTCAGACTCACTTTTTAGAGTGGTGCGTCATACTCCCTCAAGACAAATCAGATAATAGAAATCCTCAAAGTTTGGGATAGGTTCTTTACGTAGAATCTCTCCACGAATTTGTTTAAAATCTCCTTCCAATCCTGCAAGAAATATGTGTACCCTCAGTCGTTCAATGGACTTCCGGTATGCTTTAGCATCATCCAGATCTTTCATGAACACTTTATCACGGTGATCTAGCTTTTGAAAAATTTCGGTCAACTCCCTATAATATAGAGAGAGTGATTTTCCACTTTGTCTAGTGGTGAAGGCCTTCTGGATCAAGGAAAACACCTGTAATTCATCACTTCCAAGGCACTCCAAAGTTCGTGGGCAGTGGCTAGGCGTAAATAACGCTTTATAATTTCTGGAGACATGGACATCAATAGCCACCTCTTGACTTTCTGATTTTCAGAATACCATTTTTCATATCCATGTTCTGATTCTGTAGGTGGATCTGTCTTGCCACGAATGAAGAAGAGTTTTTCCCACTCAGCAATATGCATCTCCATCAACTGGGACCAAATGTCATAGTTTGATTCAGTGAGAATAATTCCTGCATTAAAAACACTTTCAGATTTAACAATAATAGGAACTGATTTCGTCCTACACAATTCAGAAATTTTTTGCTTATAGTTATTCTGGGTTTGGTTCGATTTTGCAGTTTCAAAAAAATCAAAGATGGGCTCTAGTTCACAAGAGTTTTAGAAATACATGATTAGACCATAGACCACAAATACACGTGGTCAACCTCCAAATAAAGCACCGTAAAATCTATAATTCCACTCTTTCCACAAACCACTTGCAGTTTGAGAATTAACCTTTGAGTCTTTTTGATACAGTCTACAATGGCGCTGTATATATTCTACGAGGAAACGTCTAGCTATTCTCTGTTCGAGGTCCACGGTCTCGACGAAATCGGACAGAACACAGAGGCTATTCGGAATTCTGTAGCCGATCTCAACCGTGAACATATTCTAGGGAAATTGTGGTTCAGATTCTAGAGAATGGCAATTCAAGTCTTCTTCGGCAATTTTTGGTTCAGATTCCATAGAATTTCATGCCTATGAATAGATTTTTACAATGGCTTTGAACGGTGGTGGTTCTCCAAATCTTGATTTTGAATAGATTCTAGTAAAGGCAGCGCAGTACATCAGCAGCAGGCGGCACAGTGCAACAATAGGATGCGCAATGCGGCAGTAGTCGGCTATAACCTCCGATCCGGAGGAGGGGCTGCAATGGTGATGGGCTTCGATCAATAGATAGAGACAGTGAACCACGCACGAGCGACGATCGGAAGAGGTTATCGTTTGTGCTTATGGTGGTGGCTGATGAGGAGCGGCAATGGCCTTGGTGTGTGGTTATTACTGGTTTGTCATTTTTTCTTTTTCTTGTCAATCGATTGCCATCGATTTATAGCCCAAACTAGTAACGGAAAAGATGATGAGATCGACAATGAAGGATAGACGACGGGAAGATGATGGATCGATGACAGATAGGTGATGCGATGGAAAGATGAAGGCCGCAAGGGATCATTGACCAGAGTTGAAGAGGAATTCAAAAATAGAAAATTCAAAATAGAGAGGCTTTATTCAATGCCGATAAAGGACGTAGAGCGTGAACCTCGCTCTAATAACAACTCAAAATACAAAGAAAAATTCTTTTTTTCATAATGATTATACAGAGAATGTACATGATTATATAGTAGGAATTCTTATAAATCATAAGATTGACTACGGGATTTATTCTTACAAATCCCGGAATTGACTCCTACAAATCACTTTAAAAATAAAACGATAATTTACAAGAATCAATTACAATCAAATGTCAAAATCTCAACACTTACGACTTACATTACCACTTAAATTAGTTTCCATTTTCATTAAAAAATAAAAAATTATTGACACAAAATGGCCGATCAAAATAAGGGCGCTATCCTCGTGCGCCTTTTTTCTTTTCCTTTTAGAAGTGAAAACAAACACCCTAGTGGTACCTGGGGAACCATATCCACCAATCAATTCCTGTGAGGTCTTCATTTGTCTTTTAATAAATCATATATCAATGGGTTTCTCTCACTTTTTTAAAGTATACTTCATATGGTCACTGTTTAGGTAATTGAAATTAAGATACCAGTAGTGTTGAAGACGATGACATTAAAGTTGATTGACATTTCGTGGTCTGGTTGTATTGAAATTTGAAATATATATTATCCATGTGGTCACAGTTTGGTAATGATAGAATAATAAGTATTGTCTGTCCCGTTGTTTTGAATTAAAATACATTTTTTATTTTAAAAACATGATTGATTAATTCTGCGTCTACTTTGAAACCAATGACAACAAAAACTCAAGACGCTGATGACTGAAATAGTAACTAAATACTCAACTCAATTTAATTACATAGCTTAATGTCAACTACTTAAAAGTAATTCAATTAAAGTATTGTTTGATAACACTTTTTTTTAATACTTTTTTGCTTATGATGCTGCACTTTTCGACTCGCAATAAGTATGGGCTCCGTGACCTGTAGAACACTCAAAAAGATGATCAGAGGACCACCGGATTAGCTCCGACGGTAGCCGCTCCGATGCTTAAGTAAGTAAATAGAATTGAAAGACTGTATTGAAAGCCAAAGAATGAGCATAAAAATAAAGCGTACCTTTAGGGTTTAATTTATAGGTCGTGGCCTTCCTAAGTTGATTAAGATTCGACGCCATGAATATAAGGATTTGATCATCAGAGATTACAGTTACCTTGTGGAGTATTGAGTCGTAGATGGAGATAATCATTGATAGTAGTTTCCGTGTTGAAGACTGTTTCCTTATTCCCTGCTTGGCAGTCGTTACGGAAGCCATAAGGTCGGAACCATATGAAATGCTGACTGAATATTACCCAGAGCATAAGGTCTGGAAGATATGTGCATGAGAACGCCTTAGAGGCTCCGCCTGCACTGTATGACCGAGTTTGTCGGCTCTATAGGATATATATATGAGATTGCCCTGAAGGCTATGAATGCTCTGTATGACCGAGTTTATCGGCTCTATATGATATATATATATATATATATATATATATATATATATATATATATATATGAGAATGCCCTGAAGGCTTATGGCTGCTCTGTATGATCGAGAATATCAGTTTTGTATGATCGAGATTATTAACTCTGTAAGCACACGTGTCTCAAAGTGATTGGTGTGTCTGTTTGTGGTATATCAGCTACTCCCCCCTCAAGCCCTAGTTAGAAGCTAGGGCTTAACTAGGGTTATGGGCTTTGTGAAGAGTCATACGTTTCGTTTCTCTATTTTTCGAGACGTCGGTTTAATGAGTCATTTATTGCGCAGCCGATACTTGAGAAGCCATCATTATCTTCAACCGTTGTGTCGGCTCGTCTTGGGATGCTCATATTTCGAATGAGTATATAAAGAGAGGGAAAGGTCTTGTATACCTTTCTTCTACACTTGCATCTACAGTACCAGAGGCTGCCACCGCCATTTGACATATTTCGAAATTTGAAGGATATCCGGTGTTCATAGTCCTTTCTTGATCTCAGGTTTGATTTTAGTCCTCTTCTACATTCCTTCTCATTTGCTTCGTTTCTTTCTTTTGTTCACCATGTCTGGTCTTGAATCAACCTCTGGTTCGGGCAGTTTTTCTGGGACTGTTCCTCAACTTTAGTTAGTGAATCTTCCTTCTATAGATGATGATGAGAATAGAATAATAGAGCCCCTTTCTAGTCCGGGGGTTAGGATTATTGATGCCTTTGATGAGCCCCCGAATAGGGCTGGTGAGACCTCTGGTCGATCCGGTTACAGAGAGGAAGGTGAGAGTGCAATCACCGAAAAAATGTTGAAGGAGTTATGGGAGAAATTCAAACTTCCTTCCAACATTACTTTTAGGTTCCCTAACTCTCGGGATCGCCCAGGCGATGTTAGAGAGGGGGAAATCTGCGCCTATCTGGCCTGGTTTGAAATGGGATTGACACTCCCCCTTCCTGATATTATAAAACAATTCTTTTGTTGGTTCGACCTTTGCCCCCCAGACCTGAACCTTAACAGTTGAAGACATCTGTTAAGCTTTATTGTGTTAGGGCATATGAATAACGTCAATGTGTCTCTTGACTTGATCCGTAGTAATATGGATCTAAAACTTCAGAAGACGGAAGGCCTTTATTACATGTCTTTTGATAGTGGGTTCAGACCCCTTACTTCCGTGCCCTCTTCCAACAAGACCTGGAAGAAGTGGTATTTCTTCATAAAAAGAGGATGGGAATTCAAGGACTTCGAAGGCCAACCTTCAGCATTCCCTCGAACCACTGGGCGAAAGGGTGAGGCCCAATTTTCCCGTGGCTGTGTTGACTTCTTTTTGTACACCAATTACTGAACTGATCAATTTTTGTGTTTTTTGTGCAGTTAGGAGCATGTGGAGAAGACCAAAATTCTCCGATGCGATTCAGAAGCAAGACAAGAAGCTCTTAAAGCCCAGCATTCAAAACCATTCCTCTATTGTTAATCCTGATAAATTGATGGCTGCTAGAGGAAGCGTTGAGGAGCTTGCAAAAAACATGATGACACGGTGGGAGACCGAGCCATCTTCATCTGTGGCAATGGGGGAAGCTTCTTCCCTAGTGGACCCTCCCATCCAGGGGAAGAGGAGGAGGATACTCTCGATTTCTCTTGACCCCATTGGGGTGGAGAGAGAGGCGTCTGCCCCCATTTCCATGGTCACCCCGGCCCCGTCCGAGCAAGCGGGCAAGGGGGCGTCATCTTCGGTGGCCCTTGATGCTGTGGGGGCCAAGAAGATTCTGGAGGACTTTTGGGCCAAGGGCTCAAGCAAATTTAGGCCTCAAAAGCCGGAGAAGCTTCTTGCTGACCTGGCTTCTCTTTAAGTCAAGGTAAGTTCTTCGTGTCTTTATCTTCTCTCCCTTTTTTCCAAATGCTTTGGTTGGTATTGAACTGTGTGCTTCGTACGCTGTAGGCTCTGCACACCCTTTCTGCCTTGACGGAGGTCTCTCCTCCTTTAGAGGAGGTTGATCATCTCAAGACCGAGCTAGACGAACTTAGGCTTCAGCTTGGCACTGACCAGTCAGAGGCCCACGATTCTGCAGAGAAGCTGAAGGAGTTTCAGAATTCTCTGATCGTGATGGAATCGGAGAAGGACCTTGCTATTCAGCGGGAGAAGAGGCTGAAGAGGGAGTTGGACAGCCTGCGGTATGAATTCAACCAGAAGCTTGACGATGCGGTGGAGCAGGCCAAGGTGGACAATGAGATGGAGATGAGGATGAAATTGGAAGGAATGGCCACCACCCTGATTTTGTTTGGCTTCAACAACTTCCGGGATAGGTTCCTTGCCAAATTTCCCGACTTCGACATATCCTCGATTGTGCCTCCAAGGGTTACCCCTCCTGAGGTTGCAGTTTCGAGCGAGGTGGTCGAGGTTCTTCTTGTCGCTCCTACTGAAGTTGTCGTCCCAAATGAGACGATTGATTCTGCTCCTATCGATCCCCTCCTAGCCGTTGAGCCTGCCGACCAGGCTTGAAATATGCTTAGCTTAGGTTTTTTGTTTTTTGTTTTTGTTTTTGTTTTTTTTTTTGACCTTCAGTGTAACAGACTTCTTTAATGAAACTGTTCTCCTTTATCAAATGTCTTCTCTTGTGCTTGGTTGACCCATGTTGCATTCCTTTGAATTTGTTGTTGATGTGAGAAGTTGATGCAACTAAGGATGTTCTGGATCCCTCCAGATCAGCTTCCAAGAATTGGCAGTTATCTTCCGAACTGTAGTTGCGATAAGATAATGATTGTAGCATAGTTCTGATTGCTTCTTCCTCTTTGGATGAGGTAGGAAAGCAACTTCTATCTGACATATAAGGATCTGACGATGATCTTGTGCCACATATATATTGAGAGTAAATTTCTGAAGAATTCTGAGGCAACTTGTTCTGAACCCAAGTTCTGTAGTAAGAACGATGTCTTGTGTCTGTTGCTCTGATGATGGAGACTTCTGCCTCCTAATTTATTCAGACCTGGACTGAGATACTTCCGAACTGAAAGCTTCACATGGTATGTCAAGGATCAACTGAATAGCAAAGACAATGAGGGCTGTATGTTAGACCGAAGGCCTTTGTATAAAGGTGGATCGGACTTTGTTTGTTTTGATCAGCTCGGTATGCTTGGGGAAGCCTTGTATTTTTTCGCCTAAGTATCCAAAAGGACGATTCTATACGTCATCCATTTATACAGCTATCTTTTGGGTTTTCGAGAACAACCCTTTATTTAACTGTTGCGACGGTTCGTCTGGGCGACCCTTGGGCTTCAAGGGTCTATATATATGAAGGAGTAGCATAAGGTTGCCCCCTATCTCTTTTACTTGTATTCCCATATTGTTCCCCTATCGAAGAGAATTTGAATGCCTTTTAGAGGCTTACCGTTTGCCCGGAGATGATTGACGATTTTCAGTCCGAGTTGGGAATGATTAAACTGTGGCCGAGAGTTAACCTTCCCTTTGATTCAGTCTCCAAGGAAGGATTAGAGGAGGCTAAGATCTTCTTGTCCACCTTAGCATCCGGTCGAGATTTCTCCGATGGGAGGTGAACTCTCCTTGATTCAACCGAGGCTTAGAGCATTGGTGATGAAGACGAAGGTGGGATGCCTCCTTCCCTCTGTGTCTTGGCAGAGACCCTTGCTCAAATCGGCCGAGGTGTGACAACTGCTCTGAGGGAGATGAATGGAGGTTCCTTGAGGCCCAGAGCCCTCATCATCCGTTGGTCTTGAGATCAATGATAGTGATGATGAAATGGCCTGGGTGCTTCTTGATGCAGATTGGGGTTCAGGATTCCTTCCTTTCAAATGGAGCCGGCGGCGGCGGTAATGGAAGTTTGGATCCTGGATCCCTTTCTCATTCGAAGAAGAAAGCCATGATTTCATATAATGTTTGCCTTTGTTGTAGCTTTTTGTGTACTTGTTCTGTTTCCAGTCTTCTTGTACTGATGTAAATCTTCTGAATCATCAATAAAATTGAGTTCCTTCTTCTCAGATCTGATGTTCTTTGTATTTGAATGTGCTCTTCCGGAGTTTAAAACACCTTCTTGTGCACTTCTGATACATGAATGTTCTAAGAATAGATCAGAAAAACTTTGTAGAAGTTTTGAATCAAGGTGCTTCTCACCTGCTCGCTACTATAGTACTTGTTGTTTGCTGATAGATAAACCAAATAATCTAAGTGTCAGATCTGAGGTGTTCTGATCTAGGGAACTTTAGTTTGTAGATGTTTGGAACTTCTGTCTTTGGATGGACTGGACCATAGAATTTGTGTGATAAAGATGGATCAGGCTGAAAAGACCTGTGCATTAGAAATGGACCAAGTCCTGAGACTTATGCATTATAGATGGACCAAGTACGAAGACTTGTATATTGTGGACCAAGCTCTGGAGGCCTGTGCATTTATAGATGGACCAAGTACTAAGACTTGTACATTATGGACCAGGCTCTAGAGGCCTGTGTATTTATAGATGGACCAAGTACAAAGACTTGTGCATTATAGATGGACCAAGTACTAAGACTTGTACATTATGGATCAGGCTCTAGAGACCTGTGCATTTATAGATGGACCAAGTACTAAGACTTGTACATTATGGACCAGGCTCTGGAGGCCTGTGCATTTATAGATGGACCCAGTACTAAGACTTGTATATTATGGACTAGGCTCTAGAGGCCTGTGCATTTATAGATGGACCAAGTACTAAGACTTGTACGTTATGGACCAGGCTCTAGAGGCTTGTGCATTTACAGATGGACCAAGTACTAAGACTTGTACATTATGGACCAGGCTCTAGAGGCCTGTGCATTTATAGATGGACCAAGTACTAAGACTTGTACATTATGGACCAGGCTCTAGAGGCCTGTGCATTGTAGATGGACCAAGTACTAAGACTTGTACATTATGGACCAGGCTTTGGAGGCCTGTGCATTTATAGATGAACATACCATGGAAGTAAAAGAAAGAAACATCTCTATTGATAATACTTCCGTAAATGTTCCACGTTCCATGGCCTAGGAATAGGCTTCCCAGCCATGTCTTCTAGCCAGTAGGTGGTAGGCCTTACAACCTTCCTTACTTTGTAGGGGCCTTCCCAGTTTGGTGACAGTTTTCCCATAGTGGGATCCTTGGTGTTTTGAAAGACTCTTCTTAAGACTAAGTCTCCGACTTGAAAGCTGACCGTCTTGAGTCCTACCTTGGATTTGTCGACCATTCTCTGCTGATAGGCTCCCATCCTGATGCTGGCTTGATCCTTTCTTTCTTCAAGCAAATCCAAGTTTTCCATAAGCTGCTGATCATTGGATTCTTGCTCGAAGGCTTCAGTCCTCAGGGTTAGCATACCGATCTTAACCGGAATTACTACTTCTGTACCATAAGCCAATAAGAAGGGAGTTTCAGAGGTGGGAGTTCTTCTGGTTGTTCTGTAGGCCCAAAGAACTCCAGGGAGTTCTCCTGCCCACTTTCCTTTGGCCTGTTACAACCTTTTCTTTAACCCATCAAGGATCGTTCGGTTGGTGACCTCTGCTTGCCCATTTGCTTGTGGATGACCTGGAGAGGCAAAGTGTTGCCTAATATTGAGATTTTCACAAAATTTCTTGAAGCCTTTACCAGTGAACTGTGTCCCGTTGTCGGAGATAATCACACGTGGTATGCCGAACCTGCATACAATGTTCTTCCAGGTGAAGCTCTCGACTTCCTTTACTATGATATGTGTTAGAGGTTCCGCTTCGGCCCATTTAGAGAAGTAGTCAATGGCTACCAAGAGATACTTCCTGTTTGGAGGAGCCCTTGGTAATGGACCCACGATGTCCATTCCCCATTGAGCAAATGGCCAAGGACTTGGAATCGGGATGAGCTTGTGATGAGGCTGATGTTGATATGGGGCAAATCTTTGGCATTTGTCGCACTTCTGAACATACTCCTTAGCCTGCTTTAGCATGCTAGGCCAGTAATAGCCCTAGGACAGAGCTCGGTGAGCTATAGTTCTGCCCCCATTGTGATTCTCGCATATTCTGTCACGACCCGAAACCCACCCTAAGCGGATCACCGGATCGCGATCGCCGCCCCGAGACCCGAGGGCCCTGAGACAAGGCTCGCATATGCAGCGGTATCGAATAGATGTGCAACATACGTTTTGCGGAAGCGTGAAAAACTTTTTCTTTTCTTTTCTCATTTTTAAATTATGCACATCCGTTCGGTACTGCCGCTCCATACATAGCATACATGGTTACACATTCAGAGTATAACGAAAACTTAAAGACTTATAACATTAATACAATACATGTTCAGTTGCCCTGAGGGCTTAATACATATTCTTACATTGTCTACTAATACAAAATATACTACTAGAGTTCATAGGTTTCTCAAGAGAATCTACTTAAACATATCTTCCCAAAATCAGCAGATTCATCATCAACGTCCTCAAGTCAAGACTGCTGCTAATTACCTGAAAGGGGGGGTCCGAACAAAGTCCGGGTAAGCTAATCTAAGCTTGTGAGCAATTCCAGTATTCGTCATGGGGTTTTCAATTAGCAGTGGTTTAGTACATAAGAGTTTGTAAAATAATTACCGCCAATTGTTCGTATACTTTGAATACAGAATATATGCATTCCTTAAATCATGTAGCTTTGAAACATTTAAAGTATTCAAGCTAAACTCATACTTTGTCAAATAGAGTATATAACTCAAAACATATGCATTTCGTAAAACAATAGCGTTGAAACATTTAAAGTATTCAAGCTATACTTATACTTCGTCAAATAGAGTATATAACTCAAAACATATGCATTTCATAAAACAATAGCTTTGAAACATTTAAAGTATTCAAGCTAAACTTATACGTGTGAAATTTTTAAAACATATTTCATATCATGTATTTCTTAAATAGAGTATATAAAACTCAACATATGCATATTGAAAATGAGAGTAAAAACTTGCTTCCATTTTCAAACCATTTGTCATCTTATCACTTCCATTAGTGGAATCCGTTTCGAACCGGACTCCCATATTACTTATCAATAGAGATATCTCATGCCTGGGGGATTAGATCCTGCTACCTGGCATTTTACAGGGCAATTGGGTTCCGTACAACCCAAAATCCTGCCTATTTTACAGGGCAACTGAAAACTCAGAATCCTGTCTAAGTGCTTATGCACCATTAATCTTGTATTAAAAATATATTTAGCATGTGAGTACATCAAAATAGATAACTCTCGTGAGTACTTAAAAACATAACATTTATAACTTCGTGATAAACATTCGTATACTTGAAATAAGCAAATTCAGAATATTTAACAGTAATCGCATTTTAAACTAGACATGCTGAAAAGTATTTGAAGGAAAAACTGTTGCAGAAACCAATCACTAAGCATGTCACAATGGGGTTATAAAATAGAACAATTAAAAACTAAATCATGTAAATACTGAATTTGAAATTTCAAATGCTTCATATCTTTAAACTTAAAACCTTGTCAAATTCATGAAGTTAAATCTCCAATTCAAACACAGGGTTACTCACCTTGGTTCTTTAGGGTTAGTGCTAAAAATGCGCTTTCCCACTTTCCTGGTAGTTCCTAAGAACAATTCATAAACATCTCATCAACTTCACATTCATTGTAATATCATCATGATATTCCTTAACTTATGCTTAAATCGTATTAGATCCTAAAACGATTTCATAAACTCATATGTACTTAACGTAACTCGTATTCTTAACCTATGACACAATTTAATGTGTTAGTAATTGAATTTATTTAAATTTATACTCTTCTGGGAGTTCCATTAACTTTAATTTAAAGTTATTTATTTGACATGTTTACGTGTCGTGTCTTTTCGTATTTCGTTTCTCGTACATGCCTTAGTATTAGTACTTTGGCATTATTTCAGTTCATAGTCATCTAACAGATGCTATTCATCAAATTTTATGTCTTTTTATTTTAGACATTTCTTTTGGTCGAATCGACTCTACCATTGAGTCCAGAGTGTCGAAGAAAGTCGGTTTAGGCTTTCGTAACATTTAATTCGGACTGTTATATGTAAAAGGGCAAAATGGTCATTTATCGTTTTACGTGTCATATCTTTCCGTACTTCGTTTCGTAATTTGGACTCCATTTTTGAGTCCGGGATGTCAAAGAAAGTTAATTTAGACCTTCTCTGATTTCATTTTAGCTTTAGGGGTACCAGGGGTATTTTGGTCATTTTACCCCTTTTCGTGTCTTTATTTTTCGGGACCCCGTCTCGTGTCGTGGACCTCACCATCGGACTCAGAAGGTCCAAAATAGTAAGAATACATTAATAACTTGTCAAATTTGGTCAAGGGGTATTTTGGTCATTTACTCCTTACGTGTATTTATTTTTCGGGCTCCGTCTCGTAAAACGGACCCTACCATTAGTCTCAGAATGTCCAAAATAGTAAAAATACATTATTCATATGCTTAATTTGGACTTCGTTTACTCTATTTATGACCCAATGGCAAAATAGTCATTTTACTTTATTTATTAAATAATTAAATTAATTATTTAATTATTTAATTATTTTTCCAGGGGTCTAAATGCATAAATTTCCCCTCAGTTGGGCCTCAGTACAATTTTCCTAAAGCCCAGGGGTCAATCCGTAAATATAGGAAGTCATGGTTTATTTATTTTTAAATAAACTTGAAAATCAAAGGGTTTGGTTTAATTTTAAATGAACCGTCCGGTCTAGTCATAAACCAACCGGTTTAGCCGGCCTGCTTACATGTGGCTGACGTCATCATGACGTCAGCCCTAAATCTCATTTAAATTAACCGACAGTCCAAAACGACGCCGTTCCAATTAATCGGTGGCAAGCCCAGAGGCTGCCACCTGTCCGAGTCGACTCAGCCCCATTTTTTTTTAAAAACGAGTCAACCCGTCATCGTCTTCCCCAAGAGAACCCTACTGAAACCCTAATTTCCGAATCCTTTTTTCTTCTATTTCATGACGTTTTACTCTTCTATTTTTTCTGCTTTTCTTCCCAATCACTTCCTAACATCTAAATACATGTTTTAGCATTGATTTGAAGCTTCGAATATGGCTCAAAGTTTCGGTTTTGGTCGCGATAGCTAAACCTGTGTTAGCCTCGGTTCATACTCGTTTCTTGACCATTTTCGATGAGGCTTGGCTTGTTTTGTTCCTCTACTTAAGAGGTTTCATAATCCGTTCATAAGGGTCGGTTAAATAGTGAGGTTCAAGGACTGGGTCTTGTAACCCGTACCTGCAACTCCATTTTTGGAAGGCTTTCCCTTTGATTTTTGATCGCGTACATAGGTTTTTATAACCCTCATGACTTTATCTTGAGGTCTTGGTAGGTTAGAACCCATTTAATTTCACCCATTTCAGACCTGTTATTTTGAAGGTCATCCATGGCAGCCGATCTTGGACTTGTCATTTTTTAGTGTTTTTAAAGCTTAAAATCATGCTTGACAGTATTGTACATGTCTATCTAGCATTATATAATCATATATATCTCAAAACAGTTCATATTCAATCAAAACTTCTAGAGAGAGAATTTTAATTGTTTTTGGGTTTACCTTTTTTCTACACTGTTTTCTCCTTCTTTCTTGCTCTGAATCTTCTTCCCTTCTCCTCAGTTTCCCTTCCTTTGGTTTCTTTTGCAAGAAAATAACATGCTTTGCATGTTTTGGTTTGTCTTAGAAAAGAAGAAACCGACCTCTCTCTCTCCTCACTTTCTCTCTCTCTCTCTACACGTTTGCAGCCCTCATTCTTGACCTTATCATCCCATCTTACACTCCATAATTTCTACTTTTTCATCTTTGGAAACTTACATTAAATGGCCCTTGATATTTTGGGTGTTATATGTATATTATATATACACACACAAACTTATCTACACACACTCACACACACAGCTGACACACACACACCTCTTCACACTTACTTTTAGATATTTTCACTTATATATATTTAATTTAATCATATACATACATGCATACTTACATGCTTCCATATACATACATGCATACATACATATATATATATATAATAGTTTATTATATTTTATACTTTATACTTTATACAATGTATCTAGGTATATATATACATAATATATATACATATACCCACTTGTCCACTTATACCTGCCTATATACACTTGATAGCATACACACATAATACACATAATGTGTGTATATGTGTGTTCATGTAAAATCAATTTTAATAATAATTTTATTCACATATAATAAATTAATTAATTATTTAATTAATTAATCCTTTTTAATGCAAAATTTCTACATAATTTTCGTTGCTTCGTAAGGCGTGCATATGACCCGGTATCCCGGGTCGGGATATTACATATTCCCTCGTGTATTTCAGCCAAAACATATTGTGATTCTTCTGGAGTTAAGCATTTTAACAGAGGTTGAGAATTCGACCTTCTGTAAAGCTTGTTGTTCAGGATCAGGTACCGAGCCGCTCTGATTCGGATTCTCCTAGCTTTGTTTTTGTCTTCTAGGAGGAGCTCGGATTGCATGTACTAGAGGATCGGAGTCATCCAGTTCTGGGGCTGTTCAACAATTTGAGCAACCTGGGCTTCCTCTATGCTAGGTCTGGGCTGATAGGAGATTTTTACTGTGGAGTTTGCTTCAGATTTTAGGCGGGACGCCATGTTAGCCAAAGCATCTGCTCTGCAATTCTGGCTTCTTTCAATTTTCTGGATAATGAATGTCTGGAAGGAATGCTTCAAGTGGTTCACCAGTTCGGAGTACCGGAGCATCCTATCATCTTTAATGGCAAATTCTCCCAGGACTTGGCTTACCACTAGTAAGGAGTTTGAGAAGACTTTGAGGTTCTGAGCCTCACATTCCAAAGCAAGCTTCATGCCTGAGATTAGAGCTTCATTTTCTGCTTCATTATTAGAAGCTTTGAATCCCAGGCTGACTGCTTTTTCTGACGTGAGCCTATCAGGGGACTGTAGTACCAGGCCTACTCCCGAACCTTGATCGGTTGACGATCCATCGATGTAGAACAGCCAGGTTCCCGATGTTTCAATGAGTTCTGCCTTGTCTTGGAGTGCCAGGGTGAATTCGACAACAAAATCAGCCAAGGCCTGCCCTTTGATGGAGTTTTAGGGTACATATGATATGTCGAATTCCCCTAGCTCCACAGACCACTTCACTAATCTTCCCGATACCTCAGGTTTCCTCAGTATTGACTTCAAAGGATAGGCAGTTGGGATCTCGATTAGATGGGCTTGGAAATAAGGTCGGAGCTTTCGAGCTGATATGACCAGGGCATAGGCCAGCTTTTTTACTTCTGGATATCTTTTTTCCGTGTCAAGTAGTGCCCTACTGACGTAAAATATAGGCCTCTGTACTCCTCTGTCCTGTCTGACTAATGCGGAGTTGACTGCGTTTTCAGAAACTACAAGGTACAAGAGTAGCTTTTCACCCTGTACTGGTTTTGACAGAAGTTCTGGGGAGGCTAGATACTCCTTTAGCTCTTGGAAAGCTTTCTCGCATTCTTCCGTCCACTGCAAAGCCTTATTGCCCTTCAGAGCTCTGAAGAAAGGTAGGCAGCAATTAGTGGATTTTGAGATGAATCTGCTTAGTGCCGCAATTCTGCCATTCAGTGCCTGAATCTCCTTTCTGGTTCTTGGTGACTTCAGTCTGATCAGAGCTTGGATCTGAGTGGGGTTTACTTCGATTCCCCTCTAAGAGACAATGTATCCCAGGAATTTTCCCTTCGTAACCCCGAAGGTACATTTCGAGGGGTTGAGCTTCATCTTGTGCTGTTTGAGGATATCGAAGGTCTGGGCTAAGTGCTGGAGGTGACTACCTTTCTGCAGACTCTTCACCAGCATGTCGTCGTTGTATACCTCCATGGTACTGCCGAGCATTGGGCTGAACATCTTGTTCACCAATCGCTGATAAGTGGCTCCAGCGTTCTTTAAATCGAAAGGCATTACTCTGTAGCAGTAGAGCCCTCGTTCGGTTATGAAAGCTGTCTTCTCTTGGTCTGGAGGGTACATCTGGATCTGGTTGTACCTAGAGTAGGCATCCATGAAGCTCATGAGCTCATGCCCCGTAGTGGTGTCAACCAGTTGGTCTATCCTTGGCAGTGGAAAACTGTCTTTGGAGCACGCCTTATTGAGGTCTGTATAGTCACACAGACTTTCCACTTGCCATTTTTCTTCTTGACCAGGACGGTGTTGGCTAGCCACTCGGGATAGAACACTTCTCGAATCATCCTGGCTTCAAGCAACCTCTGGACTTCTTCATTTATAATTCGATGCCGTTCAGGAGCAATCGGTCTTCTCTTCTGTCTGACTGGTGGATGATCTGGATCTACTATCAGCTTGTGAGTTATGAGGCTAGGGTCTATACCCTCCATGTCTCTGGTCTCCCAAGCAAATATAGAGAGGTTATCTTTCAGAAACCTGACTATGTTCTCCTGCTCGGTGTGCGTCAGATCTGGGCCGATACACAAATAACGCCCTTCTGCTTCTGAACTGACCAACACTTTGATGGGTTCGCCAACAGGTTTGGCTCGGCTGTCTCGTCCCCTTGGGCTCAGGGGTTCTTCAATGCTGGATGGGCAAACTTCCACCTCGGGAGTGTGGGTGAGAACTGGATCTGCACAGTCCCGAGTGTACTGTAATTGCTATTTGGGGGCCTTCTCCTTGAGGGCAATAGCATGGCACTCCCGGGAGGTTGGCTGACACCCTCTGACAGAGTGAACGTTTTGGTTGTGGACGTACTTCAGACACTGATGGAGGGTCGAGGTGATCGCCCCTATCTGGTGCAACCAAAGTCTCCCGATTATGACGTTGTAGGGAGATTTCATATTCAACACCATGTACTCCGAGATGGTGGTCTTCTGCCCTTCACCCTCTCCTACAGTAGTAGGAAGGTTGATTCTCCCCAATGGGGTGCTGAGATTGCCATCAAAATCTGCCATCACGGCAGTGGTGGGCTTGACGTTGTTGTGGTCCATTCCCATCTGTTTAAGTGGTTCATGGAACAGTATGTTGACGGAGCTGCCAGTATCGACCAGGACTCTCCTGATCTCGAAGTTGGCAATTTTGAGAGTGATGACTAGGGCATCACTGTGAGGGCTGTGTACCCCTGCTAGATCTTGCTCAGTGAATTGGATCTCCGGTGCTGGCTTGAGCCTCTTTTCCACGATGGAGATCTGTAATACGTTTGGGGCAGCTCTGGCCTCCCGAGCATATCTCTTTCTTGCCCTATTGGACATTCTTGTGATAGGGGAGTCAGCATGGAGGACGTAGATGACATGGTTGTTCTGCCTCTGAGGCTCGTTTCGTCCTTCCCTCTGCTCCTGCCTCTGCTTGGGCCTCCGGTCTGGCCGTTGTTGAGGCTTGTCTTCTTGGGGGTTCTGCCTTCCGTCTAGCTTGACGAACTCCCGCAGACGTCCCTTTTTTATGAGCTGCTCTATCTCATATCGGAGGGTCCTACATGTGTTAGTTGTATGTCCATGATCTTTATGGAAATTACAATACTTACTTTGGTCCCGAAGACTGGGATCTCTTTTGATTGGTTCCGGCCACCTCAGGTTCTCCCGATCTCGAATCTGTCGGAGTACCTGGTTCGGTGTAGTGTTCAGAGGAGTGAAGTTAGTAAACTCCCTTGGTCCGGAATTGTACACAGCTCTGGGTGCTGTTCTTTTCTCTGGGCTCCTGGCCCTCTTCTTGCTGGAGTCTCTTCTGTGGTCCTCCTTCTTGTGATCCTCCCTCTTTGGATTATCCCTTTAGGTCTGATCTTTGCCCTTTTGGGACGTGCGGTTGGCTTCTTCCAGGTTGATATATTTTTTGGCCCGATCCATTAGTGCCTCCATGTCGGCTGGAGGGCTCTTTGTCAAGGAGTCTCTGAAGCCACCGTGGGTAAGCCCAGCAGTTAAGGCAGCTACAAGGAATTTTGGGCTGCAGTCAGTGATCTCCGTGAGTTCGGCATTGAAGCGCGCAATGTAGGCTCTGAGGGACTCCTCCTTAGTCTGCTTGACATTTAACAGGAACTCTGGTCCCCTTCTGAGCCTTCTGCTGGTCATAAATCTGTCCAAGAATTGTTTACCGAGCTCATAGAAGCTAGTAATTGAGTTCGGAGGGAGGTTGTGGAACCACTTCAGAGTAGTTCCCTTCAAGTTGGTGATGAAAGTTCGGCACATGAAAGCATCAGAGGCCCCGTGGAGGGCCATTATATGCTGGTAGTGCGAGAGATGATCTCCTGGATCTCCAGACCTGTCGTACAGGGTGAACTTTGGCACCATGAACTTTCTGGGCCTTTCTTCTAACATAATGGAGTGAGTAAATAGGGTGGCCAGTCTTCTGAGCAGCCTGGCCAACTCGTCTTGCTTTGGAGGGTTCTGAGGTCCTCTCAAGGCAATTGTTCAGTCCATAGACTCAGCAATTTCCTCTACCCTCCGCGGGTCTCTGAGTCTGACATCTTGTGAACCTTGCCTGACAGCCTCGGCTTCAGGGTAATAGGGTTGAGTACGCCCTTCGGACGAAGGAGGGTTCCGAACCGGAGGGATTGGTGCTGCATGGGGATGAGGCTCTTGTGGTGCCGGATGTGCTCCCGAAGCCCTTGGAGTTGGGGCTCGAGTAGTGCTCCGGTAATGGACGTCAGGAACGAAGGCTGATGTTCCCCAGCCCGGAGCTGCTGACGATTGTGGATCTCTACCAACGCGGGCAACACCCTGGGGGTGCCTGGGCTGGTTATTCGGAGCCTGCTCATGGGGTTCTACATTCCCCGTGGTAATAGGAGGTTGAGTTCCCGCAGTAATGTTGACCGGCGGGTTAGGAGGACTCGTCCCTTGGTTCTGTGTAAGCGTTGCCAATGTTCTGGTGATGGCAAGCAACTGCTCCTGCACCAGTTCATTGTGTCGTTTGATCGATTCGATCTCCTGTCGCATGGGATTAACCGTCGGCCCCCTTGCTCGTGGAGCAGGCTGCCGACGCTGAGAGCTTTGCGGAATCTGAGTATTCTGTCGCGGTCAGAGATTTGGGGCCATAGTTTTCCGGTGAGGAAAGAGATGAGTTTGTGAATAGAGCACTTGGAGATTAGTCGTTCCCACAGACGGCGCCAAACTGATGCTGCACTTTTCGACTCGCAATAAGTATGGGTTCCATGACCTATAGAACACTCAGAAAGATGATCAAAGGACCACCGGATTGGCTCCGGCGGTAGCCGCTCTGATGCTTAAGTAAGTAAATGGAATTGAAAGACTGTATTGAAAGTCAAAGAATGAGCATAAAAATAAAGCGTACCTTTATGGTTTAATTTATAGGTCGTGGCCTTCCTAACTTGATTAGGATTCGACGCCATGAATATAGGGATTTGATCATCGGAAATTGCAGTTACCTTGTGGAGTATTGAGCCGTAGATGGAGATAATCATTGATAGTAGTTTCCGTGTTGAAGATTGTTTCCTTATTCCCTACTTGGCAGTCGTTACGGAAGCCATAAGGTCGGAACCATATGAAATGCTGACTGAATATTGCCCAGAGCATAAGGTCTGGAAGATATGTGCATGAGAACGCCTTGGAGGCTCCGCCTGCACTATATGACCGAGTTTGTCGGCTCTGTAGGATATATATATATATATATATATATATATATATATATGAGATTGCCCTGAAGGCTATGAATGCTCTGTATGACCGAGTTTATCGGCTCTGTATGATGTATATATATGAGAATGCCCTAAAGGCTTATGGCTGCTCTGTATGATCGAGAATATCAGTTCTGTATGATCGAGATTATTAACTCTGTAAGCACACGTGTCTCAAGGTGATTGGTGTGTCTGTTTGTGGTATATCAGCTTAAATAAGTAAAAAATAATAGTAGTTTTTAATTTATTTTTATTTTTAAGAAATGATTGTCAAACACACTTTTAATTTTCCTATCTGTTTTTCAGTCACAAAAAAATAAAAGAATTTGAAAACATTAATTTTTTATTAAGTAAATGCAGTTTAGATATTTTTTTATCAAGCGGTAGCTAGGTAACTTTTTTAAAAATAAAAATAAAAATTAACGAAGATTAAGGTGGGTCAATTATGTGGAGATCCATGACAAATTCTAAAGCTAAAAAGGATAAAAATGGCTTAATGGGTGCTTGTTAGTGTGTATCAAAAGTTAGGATTGTCCTCGCATAACCTGTATTTTGTCTCTCTTTTATAGATGCTTTTGCCACTATACATACATCTCCGTCTTAAGTTTGATCTCTTGGTTTTTTTCTCTCTCATCTCTTTAGCTAGTGAGCGTAGGAAAAACGCAGTCCTTCGATTTTCTATAATACCAATTCCAAAAAGTAAGCACTCATTCATGGCAAAAGCCTTTGTAAAATAGACCCAACTTCACACTTGTAACTCTCTGTCTCTGTTTCTGTCTCTGTCTCACACACACACACACACAATTGGGTTACCGAACTGGTCCAACATAGACCATACCTCTTAGTGGAACTTTGGCTCCACAACGCACTCAATAGTTAATAGGACAACTTCGGTAGCTTCCAAATCAGTGATCTCTTCCTTTTCCTTCCCAAGAAAATTTTCTTTTTCTTATCTTGGCAACTGTATGTGATCTCATCAAAGGTCAACCAAGCAATTCCTACCCATGTCACTTTCAGATTTTGGCCGGTTTGTTTGTCTGTCTTTTTCTCCAATAGTCAATGCCCCAATGACTCCCAAATTGTTGGGGAATTTTTATTTAATTTCTTATATAATTATTTTATAAAATAATATTTTAATGAAACACAATATTTCAATAATTAGATTACTAATCAACTCAAAATAACAAAATATTCAACATTTTATATGAGATTAATTAAACAAAATTATAAAGAAAATAGAAGTAGAAAACTTAGTTGTGAGATAAATGAGAGGGTATTGTCCTAAAGCTATAGTATCTCTTCACATATGAGTACTGTTGGTCACTAAAATTTTTATATACAACGCAATAAGCAGAGAGGATCCTAAGGGGGTTTAGGAGGCAATGCCCCCTCCCCCTCTCCCAAGTTTTTAAATTTTGATTTTTTTCATAGATAATTTTTTTTTTAAAAAAAATTAGGAATTCTACTCCCAAATTTTTTATATCCTTATAAAAAAACTATCTTAAATTTTAACTTCTATATTTTTGCCTCCTTAAACTTAAGGTTTAGATCCACCACTGCCAAATAAGCTCGTAGCAATTTCCATCGGGAGGACAACAAGTCTTCGAAAAATTGTAAGAAGATGAGAGAGGGAGAGGAGGTCAGAGTCTTCTAACCAGTTGCCCATAAAATCATAAGCAAAGTATAAGAATAAAAGAAAAAAAAAACTCTCTAAAGATTTTTGTTTTTAGGTACACTACACTACTCTAGTTATATCTTTAAGGTCAAAGTGTCTTCAATATATATAGGCATAGAAAAAGGCTTAAAGATTATTTTGTAAACAAGTAAAAATGTCATCAATTATGAAGATGTCATCAATTGTTTGGTATAATAAGTAAAAATATGAGTTCAAATATGAAAACAACTACTTTATGCAAAATAATATATAAAGTGTAAGCAAGATCAATGCTTAGTAATGGCTTTTAGTGTTTTTTAGTTAATTATCCCTCCCTCATTTCCTTATTTTCACTCTGAGGAGTGCCTCTGAGTTTATGGCTTGCCGAAGAAAAACAATGTCATAACCTGAAAAAGCAAGTATTTTTGTACTATCTTAAAAAGGTATTATTTTCTCATTAACTTGTAGTTTTAGGCTCACCTGTTACAATGCAAAATTTTCATGTCTCGCAGGTTAAAATGCACCATTTTGACAACACTTCTTGTTACTTGTATGAACGAAATATATATATTTTTTAAAACTCGATCTTGCCTTTTTTTTTTGTTCTTTAAGCAAACCAGATGCAATACTCTTGACACATGAAAAAGGGCAAGTCCTGCAAGAAACTCAATCCAAATAAAGACGGGGCAAACCAGAATAGAAGGATTAGATACACGTTTTGTTTATCCATTAGAGGCCACTTTGGTGACCTAGCGCATCGGAAGCTCATATACAAAGTTTTGCTATTTTCGTTAGAGATGACCTAAGAACTGGGAATCAAGGTGCTATTCTCATTATGATTTAAGGGTATGACCTTTCACTTATTTATAGAAGTCCCAAGCCTATGAGGCTTTGGACACATGGTTGAGGCCCACTGCTTCTGGTGCGCCATGCTTTACTTGATGGGCCGTCGCCTTTCGGGCAATGCACAAGTGTCACCATATTAAATTGAGTTAATTACTCTTATAATTGATAGAGATGAGAGATTAAAAATTTATTAATTATTAGAATTATTTATTACTAAGTTTTTTCATTCTTTCGTTAACTAATAATTTTTTTTTATGTTTAAATGATTTTTGGTACAAAAATAAGTCTTTATATGTAACCTTTGAACTATTTCTTATTTTATAAAAAATACATATAATACTCAACTTAAAGAATAAAAAACTCTTAATATCCCTATGGTGTCATAACTTTTTTTAAATTTATAATAGTACTCTTAACTTCAATTAAGTTGAATTAATAAATATAACTATCAACTATCAAGACATTTTATAAATGAGTTATATATATTGATATGTATAACTATTTTATCTCTTTAATAATTAATATTATAAAGAGTTTTGTTTTTCAAAAAAATATTAATTATTAGTTAATAAAATTATTAATTATTTACCATAGAACCAAGTTACTTTTTTCCTAAGGTCATCAGGTCGAAATTCAATCAATGCTACTTTCTCTTGAGATTAGTCCATACTGGGCACTGTTCTGGCTTTAATCGGGCCTCCCGCTAGTGGGCCGTGAGATTAGTCTCCCGGATTAGTTGGCCCAAAAGATTGGATAACGAGTTATCAAAAAGAAAAAATTAGTTCCTTAAATATTTATTAATTATTATTGATTATTAATTTATCGAATATTAATTATATGATGATCAACTATAGTCATAATTCCTTCAAAAAAAAATCTTTATTATTTTAAAATAAATAATAGTTTGTATTTAAGCTAAATAAAATTGAATTAAAAGTTTTTTTTTTTTTTTTTGTGAGAACTCCTTAACAAGTGGCTCTTGTTATTATTTTCTTCTGGACTTTTTTTGGCATTTTTTATATTTAGTTTATTTCTGGACATTTGGACTGCACCTGCATACATGATGAAATATTCTATTTCCGTTTTTTAGCGGCAGTCTTTGAGAAAGGGGGATGGGGCGTTAAATTTATAGGCAGAGGCAATAGAGTTAGTTGCTTCTGCCGCTGGTTCTTTTGTTCATCATTTTTTTTTTTCGAGGCCATTTCTTAAAAAGCCTCTTTATTAGTGGTGAACCAAGGATCAAACCAAAGACCTTCAACCATAAGTATGGGAGTTTTATGTTGAGCAAAAGATTGGCAATCTTGAAACTTTTCTAGACCATAAAGGTAAAGCCTTCAGCCTTGAAACTGTAGGGATTTCACAGTTCACCTTCACCTCCTACACCCCTTTTAATGCCTTCCATAATGTCACTCAACTTTTATCATCAATTATCATCATTACGTCCATGCACCATGCCATCATTTAAACAACAATTCTCACTGTTCAACTCTTTCTTCCTTGCGAAAAGTAATTTTGGAAGGCAAATCTATCTTCATTTAAAATTTTTTTTCTTTCAATTTTTATGAAATGTGTAAACTTTTACACTTTTGCGATACTATAAATTTTTACACTTTTTATAACTACTGAATTTTAATCTCCCATTCTTTAAATATAATTTTTTTGAACAAATTTTCGCAACTCACAAAATCAGTCTTAAACATTCAACATATGGCCAAAAGCTCAATAAAACTAATAACAATTGAGAATAAATTTTTACACTTTTGGTAAGATAGAGTTTTATACTTTTTGAAATGTTTTTTTTTTTCTACAGATTTTCATATTCAAATGGATATTATTTGATAGATCTCGATATTTAGAATTCAAATATATAATTTTTTTTTATTAAAAATGAATTTATAAATTTCAAGTTATTCAATTTTAAAGTTGGAAAAAAACATTTTTGCCTGCTCATAATTTCATGGAAAATTCACTAGGGGTATTTTTGGTACTGTATAACTAAAAGACTTTATGACTAAATTTGTTAGGACTTGAACTAGATGATAATTATAATACTTTCAATGGACTTCTGTCCGCATGAACCTATTAAATTCCTCAGATCTCTTAGGATGATCCAATGAAAAACTTCCTCATTGCCTCACTTTTAGATGTCAAGTGCCTTCACGGTGTAATATCTTCTTTATTTCCAAACCATATGTATTTCCAAAATTCCCCAAAAAAACCATCCACCTTTAGATCCTCTGATGCATTCTTCGTTTCAAAGTTCAATTGAGGAGATCCAAGTTCCGAACTGTTGAGTGGCAAGTACCACATCATCTAAGATGCCATGTGTCAAATGTGTTTGAATTAAAAAATCTATTTTCTTGGCATAGCATGAGTAAACCAGTGTGCATACATGCAAACGTGTCAGAGCTAGACAGGCTCATGTTTCACCAAAAGCATCTATGTGATTTATTTGAAAATCATGCTATGTTGGGAAGTAAGGAATTGTTCTCCCCTTAGGTTTAATTATCATTTTAGCATAAGAACTTTACAATTAAGATGATTCACAATAAGAACAGTGCTAAAACATGCAATGAAAACTAGTATAAACTCAATATACCTCAAAGCAAGAACTTTTATTATAACTTTGAAGAATACAAGATATTTTATGCACATAAGCTACAATCGGTAACAACAATAGTGGTGGTGGAAATGATAGTAAAAGCAACAATTGTGCTAACTAGGCTAAGTTTATGTTATACTAAGCTATGCTCCTGCTAGGTTAAAATTAAGCTAAGCTACGGCAGATAAATAAATTGTAAGAGTTTAACTGTCATGGTTTTCGACTACTTTCACTCTTTAATACGTAACCATGTTGGATGGCCTTAATGCTTGAATGTTATTAATTGCCCCCATGTTCTTGAAAGTGAATGTGTCTTTAACTTGGTTTTCCTAGTGCCAGGTGCCCACATTCTTTGTGCTAGGTCGTTTCTTCTTTTTTTTTTTTTTTTTTGTTATGCTACAAAGAGATCCTCCCTCTTGATGAGACATGTCTTATGTTTTGTAAGATTTATCTTTAGTGTTGCCCTTATATTTATCCTAGAGGAGGGGTGAATAGGATATTTTGTAAATATTGACAAATTTTACAAACTTTAAAAATGAATGCAAGATATGCATAAGAGATCCTAACTCTTTGCCTAGCAAAATATCCCTTTTTGTCTTACAAAGATAGCACATACCCACAAATCGCACCGCGATGAGAAGATACAAAGTCATTTACCAACAAGCACTCTCTTCAAGAGTAGATTGGTAGATTGATCAAGTGTAATCTTTGTCACGACTCGAAACCCACCCTGCACTAATCTCGTATCACGACTGCCACCCTTCGGCCGAGGCTTTAGGGCAAGGCTCACATAAGCAACAGTATCGGACGACGGCGAGGCCTGTGTTTGCGGAAGCGTGAAAAACTTTTTCTTTTCTTTTTTTATTTTAAATCTTTCGCACATCCGCCCGATGTTGTCACTCTTCAGAACGGTATACATGATTATACATTCAGAGCATAATAAAATTCTAAAATTTTATACATAATACATATCCAGTTGTCCCTCGGGACTTAGTTACATAACATTCTAACATTTACTATAACAAAAAAGTGACAACTACAATCCACAATACATCCCATAACTGCCAGTACAAAAGTAACCAAGATATGGTCCTACAACCTCCATGCTACCCTGTAAAGAACTTTCTATGCCCTTCCTCAAAATGGGCAAGGCTTTAACATCTTCATCACAAAATAGGGTCAGGATCACTTCTGTTACTTTAAAGGGGGGTCGGATAAAAATTCGGGTAAGCTAATCTAAGCTTGTGAGTAATTCCAGTATTTGTCATGGGGTTTCAATTAGCAGCGGTTTAGCACAAGAGAGTTTATAAAATACTCACTACCAATTGCTCATATACTTTGAACGCAGAATATATGCATTCTTTAAAACAGATAACTTTGAAACATTTAAAGTATTCAAGCTAAACATGTACTTCTTCAAATAGAGTATATGAACTTCAAAACATGTAAATATGTATGGTGAAAAAGTGGGTAAAATCTGCTTCCATTTTCAATACACACCTTATCACTTTCATTAGTGGAATCCGTTTCGAACCAGATTCTCATTTTACTTTCCGTGGAGATATCTGATATGCCTGGAGGATTAGATCCTGTTACCTGGCATTTATTCATACCATGGTTGAGTTCCGAAGAAACCCAACGAAATCTGTGGTGCTTATGCACAGTTTATCTTGCATTTAAAAACATTTAACAAATGACTTCTTCACATAGATGCTTTTATGAGCATTCAAAAACACATGATGTTCATGATTTCATAATAGAATCTTCAAGTACTTGGAATATGCAAATTTAGAATATTTAACAACGTTTGGCATTTAAAACTTAGACATGCTAAAATATATTTTAAAGAGAAATTGTAGTAGAAACTATTTACTTAGCATGTCACAATAAGGTTTGTAAAAACATAAATAGTTTAAAGCAGGAATCACGTAAATACTGAATTTGCTATTCGAATGCTTCAGATATTTTGAACTTAAAACTTCTTCAAATCCATAGAGTTAAATCTCCACTTCAAATACAGGGTTACTCACCTCAGTCCTTAGGGTTAGTACTAATAATGCGCTTTCCCACTTCCTATGTAGTTCCTAAGAACAATTTATAAATAATCTCGTTAACTTCATATCCACTGCAATATCCCTATTGATGCTTCTTAACTTATGCTTAGATCGTATTAAACCCTAACTTTAATCTTAGGTGTTATATTCTTAAAGTATACTCTTCTGGTAGTTTCGTTAAATTTTAAAGTTTGATTCTATTACCTTACATATTTACATGTCACATTTTTTCATACTTTAATTCATAATATGGACCTCACCATTGAGTCCGGAATGTTGAAGAAAGTCAATTTAGACCTTCTCGAATTTTGATTTGGCTTTAGGGCCACTAGGGGCAAAATGGTAATTTTACCCCTTTTTGTGTCTTTATTTTTTGGGGTCCCGTCTCACAAAACGAACCTCACCATTGGTCTCAGAATGTCCAAAATAATAAGAATTGACTATTCACTTGCCTCGTTTGGAGTTCGTTTGACCCATTTTTAACATAAGGCATTTTAGAAATTAAAGTATTATTAAATCAATTTACTGTTGGGCCTTAGTGGGATTATTCATATATTCTGGGGTCAGTTTATAATTTCTCAAAGACCTGGTCTGAACCAGTAGGTTTTTTAAACTAAACCCTAAACCGGTTCCACACTTCACTGAACCAACCGGTTCAGCTCATTCTTACTGAACCGGGATAACGTATCCCTATTAATCTCTTAATTTGACCCTTATCTAGGTTTTAGGTTAATTTAAACCTAATTTCAATTTAGTGTACCACATCCAAACAGGCCAAATGTATTTCAAACCCAAACCCAAACAGCACAGTTTGATGACCCCTTAAGGTGTGCGGTCGGGTTCTGACCTGACTTGACCCAAACCTAGCCAAAGCTTGACCCGGCAGCCACCCGCCTTTTCAATCGTCTTCTCCGGCCATCTCGCAGGCACCGATCGTCGAAAAAACGTGGCAGCCCCCATTTTCTTCATTTTCTTTACGATTTCACGTTGGTTTTTGGGTAGTTTTACACCATTTTAATCCCAAAGTTTTAAGCTTCCATTTGGACAATTTTAAACTTAAGAAAAATACAATTTCCATCACCCATTTTTCCAGTTTTCCGGCCACTGCCCCATTTTCGGCCAACTTTAATTTTCTTGAATTTCATGCGTTTTCCTTCACTGTTTTAGCTTTATTTTTCTTCTATGCAATTAAACTATGTTCTAATCGATTAATTTAAGTTTTTCACATAAAATCATAGGTGTCCAAATTTTCTGTCTAACCTGCAACTCTAAATTTCTACCTCGATTCTTCATGATTTTCTTTCATTCTTTTTGCATTTTAATCCTTACCTTAAACTCTATAAAGCTCTCTAATCAAATGAAATCAACATGCTTGTTTGACAATTTAAAATTCAAAATCAACTTACTGTTTTTCTATCGAGTTTGTTCCTCCTTTCTGAATCCTATTTCTCCTCTTGCTTCCATTCCTCCTATGTCTTGGCTTTTCTCTCTCTCTCTCACTTTCCCTCTTTATTTCTCTGCTTGATAGACCCTAAGGTCGGTGGCATTACCACCTGTTAAAATGAAAAACACCACACACGCACACACGGCTGCATGACAGCCTCCACTCCTTCTCTCTCCTAGTTTCTCATCTTTCTCAATTCTTCTAAGGCCTTCTACAAAACTCTCTCAACTTCCACTATCTTCTACTTCCTTCTCATTTCTTCTTATTTCATTTCTTTCATTTTCTTTATATACATATATACATATAGTGCATACCCGTATATATACATTTATATAACTATTTACATGTATTCAGTATACATATATACATATGTTCTCATTTATATATATATATATATACACATATATATCATTTAATATGTAATTGTATTAGCTCATATGTAGGTATATATATATATATGTATACATTTATATTTATTTATATATTTTTATTTTATTTATTTTCTTATCATAGTATTATTATTATTATTATTATTTATTTTTATATATTTTGTTTTATTTTTCATTTTTTTAATCGAACTTAATATTCACTCTTCATGTCTTGATTTTATAGTCATAACCTTATTTATTTGGATTTACTTTCTTGGGATCGACTTCGTTATTTAAGGTCTCGGTATTTTTGGAATTGTCCTCTATTTCCCAATTAAATTTTCTTAATCTTCCTACTTAGGGTCACTAATTAATAATTAGCGACTTAATGATTCTTTAATCTGGTCAGGGTGTTACAATCTTAGAGTATTTAAGATGAGTAGTGTCATGACCTGGAACTCACCCTATGCGGATCTAGCATCGGGACCCCAGCTCGACACAATTGCCATACTGGATCCCATTCTTTTAACTTTAACTTAACATTTATATGTGAGTGTTAGTAACATGCAATTAAATAATTAAACATACAGTGGAAGACTTAATAAAGTTTTTCATTTATAACATTAGAGTTCTTAAATATACAGACATAAAAACTCTAAATACAACTGTCCTCAGGGTGTGGGGTGATGGGAGAACACATGACAAGTACTATACTTCATGCCAAAATATCCTTGCAGTATATGTATCTGCAGCAACTCTACGCTTGTTCGGGATCTCAATCCCTACTTTCAAACTGTAGCGTCCTTACTTGAAATAGTCAAAATAAATCTGAATGAGCTAACTTTGCCCAGTAAGTAAATCCATTTGCTCTGCCATAGGTCAAAGTCAATATAAGAAAGTCCACAACCAGGATAAACATGGTTATGCCAATATGATAGCCAATTAAGAAAATAATATGTCACAATAACAAGTCACAAAATATGAATCAACTAAACTAACCCCTCGGGTGTAAGGCACATCCCACGATAGCAAAGACAATGAATATTCAACAATGTCAGGTATATATGTAAATCATTAACAGGGATCTAGCCTATCCAATAAATGTACTGCCACAATAATAGATAATTGCTCAATATAAAAGATGCTCTCGCAAACATATGTTCATTGACTGAAATGTAACATGATCATCCAAATGAATGCAATAATAAATTTGAGCCTCAAATTTGTAGTGGATGGAATCCGATAGGGCCTGGCATACCCTATCATTACGCCTATTCCACACCTCTCACTCGGGTGTCTGTCTCGCAAGTAAGCCAACTTACAGACATATGAATAACATTAGGAGCTCAATTTTATATATCGTCCCCCTGGAACACTTCATCCTGAATATATATGATGGACATTGTGACCTAACAACAACTCCGGGTATGAATAATATATCAAGATCATAATTTCCACTTAGAATATAAAAATGTAGAATATTTCCTGTTCATATAGAGAGAACTATTGCCTTTCTAGGCCCAATATGAAGATGTATAATAATCACATGATAAAGATATAAAATTCAAATCAATAATATTCACAACTAGAATAAACATCGAAATGTGAATCAATAATATAAGAATGTATAAAGGAATACAATTTTGGCAGTAACAAGAAACAACTGTGTGACATGGCTAGAACTTTACCACATGCAAAGATCTGATTTTACTTACCCTTACTGAATCATTGAGAAAGTCAGACTTCCTTCCCTTTTCCTTTTGACGTTCCTATTATTCTGGAAATGTGTCTCAGTTTAATGATATTCATCAAATTTTATACATCATTACTATAAGTATCTCATTTACTAAAATAGACTCTACTATTGAGTCCAGGATGTCGAAGAAAGTCAGTTTAAGCTTTTACGGACTTCCATTCGGACTTTTGTATTGAAAATGGCAAAATGGTCATTTTGCATTTTGACGTGTCTTTATTTTTTGAAAACTACTTTCACAATTTGGACTCTACCGTTGAGTCTAGAATGTCCGAAATAATAAAAATTGACTATTCATTTGACTTATTTGGATATTGAATTTATTTCCTTTAATTAAATGAATTTTAATTAATTAAATCATTTAATATAATATTATATACTATTTTGGGTGATCATGGAACACATGTGCCATGATGGAACACATGTGCCATGGTGGCACAGTGGCTTCCATGTGGGACTTAAGTCTCAACTCCCTCACGCGTCTTAGGTTTGAAACTAGGGAGCTACGACTCCCCTTATTTTCTCTAATTTTCAACAATCCAACCAACGGACAAGTCCCTTAACCTAAAATAGGATACCCCATTCGAATTAGGATTAACAAATCAATTTCCTAAACCCTGTAGCCAAACATGTTTAAATTAGTTTTAATTTAAAATCAGGAATGGTTCAAAACAATGTAGTTTCAAACTAGAATAGACCTAAACGACGTAGTATCACATTCACTGTTCATTGTCTTTTCCGGTGAGTCCCTAGTGTATTCTCCGGCACCGGCGACATTTTTTTAACCATATTTCAACACAAGCTCAATGTGGTTCGATTCATGTTTCTACAAGGATTACATACCACGTTTGGTTTTTCATTTAAATTCTCAATCTTCACGAATAAGGAGAAATAGTGGGTCTTCAGTGAGACCTCATTTTTTTGGCCAGCCCATTTTTCTTATTTTCGTGGCTTTTTAGCCACTGGTTTGGCCCTATTTCTTCCCCATTTTCCTTCCTGCACCACAAGGGAACATTTTCCCATTGTTTATTTCACTTTTAACACATAAAATTACACTTGGCCAATTATTCCCGCTAACTTGCAACTAAGCTTTTCTACCTTATTTCTGAACCATTTTCAATGGTTCTTTTTGTAAAAGAATCCTTACAGCATGGTCTTTAAGTCCCTACACTTAAACTAAGCATTCATGCTTGTATTTTCAAAAATAGAACTTCAACATCACTCACTTGGGTTGAGCTTTCGGCTCGTAGGATCCTCTCTTTTCATTCTCTGTTTCTTCTTTGCTTCACTTCTAAACTTGATCCTCACTCTTAGTTTCTATCTTTTCCTTTCTGAATTTCTCAACAACCCTCATCTCTTTTTATAGCCAAAATTAGCCGCCCCTTTTCTCTTTCCTCTTTCCTCCCTTCATTGACTTTCTTTCTTGATATTTCCCTTTTCTGGTTTTTTTAACTCCAAGCTTTAATTGCCTTATTGAACTTTTTTATTTTATATATATATATATAATATACAAACACACACCATTACACACACAACAGACCCATACCACTACCGACAGCCTTGCTGTCTTCCCTTTCCCCATTTGTATATATATATATGTATATATATATATATATATAAATCTATTTATATATATACAAAATATAATACATATATACATGTATTGTAACTATACCCGTATATATATACACCATTATACATATTTATATATATATATATTACTATTTATATATATATATATATACTCATGTATATATTTATATATATATCAACTATATACATATATGTATATATATATATACTTGTGTACTCATATACACATATGTATACATATTGCATACATGTGCTTATGCATCTACGTGTCTATATATACATTTTTTTTGTACTGTTCGGTTCCTCGTACAGCTAGTCCCGGGGTACTCAAGATTGCTCGAAATTACATTGTGTGTTTTCAAAATTGTACATTTATCATTACAATATGTATTTGGATTACAAGTTAGTTTTCACACTGGTTGACTTGGTTTACCTCGGGTCGGGTGCTATATTTCGGGTCAGGGTGTTACATTCTCCCCCCCTTAAAATAAGTTTGTCCCCAAACTTAGTACATTCTAAAGTGAAAATAACTGAGGATACTTGGCACGTATGTTATCTTCTCGCTCCCAAGTAGCTTTCTCAAGCTGGTGATTCCTCCACAACACTTTGACTAAAGGAATAGTCTTGTTCCGTAGAACTTGCTCCCGACGATCCAAAATCTGTACTAGATGCTCCATGTAGCTCAAGTTCTCTTGGACGTCTAGAGGTTCATGCTTTATCACCTAATCTGCACTGTGTACACATTTCCTCAACATCAAAACATGAAACACATTGTATACATCTGCTAACTCTAAAGGCAAGGTAAGCTGGTAGGCTACTAGCCCAACTCTCCTAATGACCTTGAATGGTCCAATGTATCTTGGCCCTAGCTTCCCCCTCTTGCAAAACCTAACCACACCCTTCATCGGTGACACCTTCAAAAATACATAATCGCTTACAGCAAACTCCAATTCTCGCTTCTGAGTATTAGTATAACTCTTATGTTTGCTCTAAGTTGCTAGTAAGCGTTCCCTGATCAGCTGGAACTTTTCGATGGTCTGTTCCATTATCTCTAGCCCATAAAGCTTCTTCTCTCCTACCTCTGCCCAGCATAGGGGTGATTGGCATTTCTTGCCGTACAATGCTCTATATAGCATCATACCAATACCAAATTGATAGCTATTATTGTACGTGAATTCCACTAGAGGCAACTAATCTTCCCAACTCCCCTTGAATTCTATAACACAGAACTGCAACAGGTCCTCTAGAGTCTGTATAGTCCCTTAGACTGTCCGTCAGTCTTTGGGTGATAAGCAGCACAGAGGCTCAGTCCTATGCCCATAGCTTGTTATAAACTCCTCCAAAATCGAGACACAAATTGTGGGTCCTGATTAGATACAATCGATACTGGGACTCCATGAAGTCGAACTATCTCCCTGATGTAAGCTTGGCCAATCGCTCTAACGTCTGTGTTGTCTTGGTCTTAAGGAAGTGAGTTGCTTTGTTAGTCTGTCCATAATAACCCATATAGAGTCACTCCCCTTTGACGTCTTTGGCAACCTTGACACAAAGTCTATGGTGATTTGCTTTCATTTCCATTCAGGTATTGTTAGCGACTTCAGAAGTCTTCCAAGCTTCTGATGCTCGACCTTGATCTGCTGGCACTTGGCACAACGTGCAATGTACTCAGCTATGTCTCGTTTCATTCCGGATTACTAGTAAGTGTTTCTGACGTTGTGATTTATCTTGGTGTTCCCTGGATGTAAGGTAAATCTTGAATTGTGTGCCTCTTCAAGGATCTTTCTTCTGATCTCTGGCACATTTAGTACGCAGATTCTACCCTAGTAACACAACATCCCGTCTCGTATAGTAAACTCTGAGTCTTTTTCTAACTCGGCCTTTTGACAGAGCTTGGCTAGCTTTGCATCCTAGGTCTGTTGCTCTCTGATCCTGTCCACAATCGCTAGACCGACTGTGACATTAGTACATATTGCGCTAGAGCTTGGCAGAACCACTTTTATTTCTATACTCTAACTCCTTTAGTAATTCTACCTGTGTTGTTAACAGACAAGCTAGGCTTCCTGATAACTTCCTACTAAGAGCGTCAGCTACCATATTTGCCTTTCTTGGGTGGTACTGTATGCTGAGCTCATAGTCCTTGATCAGCTTTAACCAACGACGTTGCCTCATGTTGAGCTCTTTTTGTGTAAACAAATACTTGAGGCTCTTATGATTAGTGAAAATCTCACATGTTGTTCTATATAAGTAATGCCTCTCTATCTTCAATGCAAAAATAATAGCTGCTAACTCAAGGTCATGAGTTGAGTAGCTTTTCTCATGTGGCCTTAACTGTCATGAAGCGTAAGCCACTACCATTCCATTCTGCATTAGCATGCACCCCAAGCGATATGAGGCATCACTATAAATCACAAATCCCTCTGTCCCATCTAGCACTGTTAAGATCAAAGCTATAACCTGCTGGTCCTTCAGCTCTTGGAAACTCTTTTCTCATTCCTCAGTCCAGACAAATGGAACATCCTTCTTGCTCAACTAGGTAATTGACTTAGTTACCGTGGAGAAGTCTTTGACAAACCTTCTATAATAATTAGCCAAACCCATAAAACTTCACACCTCTATGACACTAGTAAGCCAAGGCCAATTGACAATAGCCTCGATCTTTTAGGAATATATAGAGATCCCCTCTTTGCTGATCACGTGTCCTAAAAATGCAATACTAGGGAGCCAAAACTCACACTTCTTTAGCTTGGCATACAGTTTCCGCTCCCCTAGCTTCTGCGGAACCTTCCTCAGATGCACTTCATGTTCCTCCTAGTTTTTAGAATAAACCAAGATATCATCTATGAACATAATAACGAAGTCATCTAGGGTGGCTTCAACACCCAATTCATTAAGTCCATGAATGCAACAAGGGCATTAGTGACCCCAAACGACATCACAAAGAACTCATAATGTTCGTACCGGGTTCTGAAAGCCGTCTTCTCAATATCTGCAGGTCTGACTTTCAATTGATGGCACCTGAACCTTAAGTCAATCTTGGAGAAAACCTACGCTCCCTTCAACTGATTGAACAAATCATCAACCCTTAGTAGAGGGTATCTATTCTTAATGGTGACTTTATTTAGCCCATGGTAGTCAACACATAGCTGCATAGTCCCATCTTTCTTCTTCACAAACAATACCAGGGCACCTCAAGGTAAAGAACTGGGTTTGATTAAACCTTTGTCTAATAACTCCTAGAACTACATCAATAGCTCCTATAGCTCTGTCGGTGCCATTCGGTATGGATTCTTGAATATGGTTGAAGTACCTGGCTGTACATCAATAGTAGACTCTATCTCTTTAACTACAGGGATCCCTGAAAAATCCTCTAGAAAGACCTCAGGAAATTCCCTAACAATGGGGATCTGCTCTAAGGTTAGTTGTTGTGAGTGAGTATCCATAACGCTACATAAGAACCCATGACATCCTTTATGTAGCAGACATCTAGCTTGAATAGAGCAAACAAAATAGGGTGGGGTAACTACTCCTGTTCCCTCAAACTAGATGCTCGGACATCCTAGGGTTTATATACTAGCTGTCTTGGCCACGCAATTTATAAAAGCATGATTCTTGGCCAACCAGTCGATACCGAGTATAATATCAAAACAACATATATCTAATGGTATCAGATTGGTTAATAATTGTGAGCCTTCAATCTGTACCTTACATGCCCCATACATAGAATTCCCACATAACGACTCCCCCGATGGTATAGAAATAGTTAACATATAACCTAAGGGTTCTGTCTCTATGTTCAATTTAGCAGTAAATATGGGTGATATAAAAGAATGTGTGGAACCAGTGTCAAATAATACTCGAGCAGGTTGTGAACAAATCTGAAGAATACCTGTGACTACTGAAGTTGTAACTTGAGTATCCCCTGGAGTTAGGAAGAAAACCCGCCCTGAGTGTTGCTGCTCATTCTGTTGTCCCATATTCCTAGTCTGCGATCTAGTCACAAGGGTTGGTGGAGTAACGATGGTTGGTGTGGTACCTACCATAGACTGATTATTTTGGGGGTATTCCCTTGCAAAGTGCCCTGACTGACCACAAGAGTAGCAACCATTAGGATTCTTAAGGCATATCCCTCTATGAAACTTCTAGCAGATGGGACATTTAGGCACGCCCCTAACAAAATGACTGAGTCTGCTTTGGCTAGGCCTCGTGTTCTGCGATACTGTCCTAGGCCTAGAGAATGAAGATCCCTACCTTCTGTCTCTACTATTTCTTGCCCCTTTTTTCGCTTTCTTTTTGGTGAACTCTTTTTTTCTCTGCTATATAATCCTGGCAGTTGCCATTACTTCACTGTAAGTAGCCAACCGATGGGATCTGATTTTGGTCTTGATTGACCACCTTAGCCCACCTTCAAACTTGCGAGCTTTCATGTTCTCTATACCGATAACAGTGGGAGCAAACCTGGCTAACTCGGTGAACTTGGCTTCATAAGCCTCCACCAATAAGCCCTCATATTGTAGACCCATGAATTATGCGATCTTCTGGTCTCTAACTTCTCGTGAGAAGTACTTCTCGTTAGAGACCTTAAAGAATCGCTGCCAGTCCATATGGGTTCCCTGGCCTCTTCTAGGACCCACCACTTATGAGCGGCATCTTTGAACATAAATGTGGCATAGGCCACCTTTGGACCTCGATACAAGTCAGGATATGAAAAATCTTGTTCATCTCAAGCAACCATTCCTCGACTACTATAGAGCCTCTCAAGCCATCAAAGGTAGACGGTCTCAACTCTGAATCTCTTGTAGGAATGTGGTCTATCTCTATCATTCCCATGTTGGCCATCCTGATCAGTAGCACACTCTTGTCTTACTGGGGCACTGGTGCTGGCCTAATTCTTTGGCATAGCCTCAATAACTCTCGTAACAAGGCATTCCAACCTCTCTAATCATTCCATGGCTTGATCTATGACTTGATCCATAGCTATAAAAGTGCTTCTGGTATGTACCATTCACTGTAAAATACCAATGATCAGAATAATAGTAATTGCAATAAGATTCCAACCATAAATGTTAGTTCCTATCTGTAGACCGACTTTAGACTTGACAGTATAGGTACTCTCAATCCTATCTCCCATGACTCCATGAAAACACTAGAGCTCTTTTACTTATTGGTTTTCAAACCTAGAGCTCTGATACCATGCTGTCACGACTCAAAACCCACCCTATGCAGATCTGGCATCGTGACTCCAGCCAGACACAATTGCCAAACCAGATCCTTTCCTTTTAACTTTAACTTAACATTTATATATGAGTGTTATTAACATGCAATTAAATAATTAAACGTACAACAGAAGACTTAATAAAGTTTTTCATTTATAACATTAGAGTTTTTAAATATACATACATAAAAACTCTAAATACAACTATCCCCAAGATGTGTGGTGATAGGAGAACACAGGACAAGTACTATACTTCATGCCAAAATATCCTTGCAGTATATATATCTGCAACAACTCTACACCTGTTCGGGATCTCAATCCCTACTTTCAAACAGTGGCGTCCTTACTTGAAATAGTCAGAATAAATCTAAATGAGTTAACTTAACCTAGTAAGTAAATACCTTTGCTCTTCCATGGGTCAAAGTCAATATAAGAAATTCCACAACCAACATAAACGAGGTTATGCCAATATGATAGCCAATCAAGAAAAAAAGATGTCACAATAACAAGTCACAAAATGTGAATCGACTGAATTGACCCCTTGGATCTAAGGCATATCCCACAATAGCAAAGACAATGGATATTCAATGATATTAGGTATATATGTAAATCATCAACAGGGATTTGGCCTATCAAATAAATATACTACCACAATAATAGATAACTACTCTATATAAAAAATGCTTTGGCAAACATATGATCATTGACTAAAATGTAACATGATCATCCAAATGAATGCAATAATAAATTTGAGCCTTAAATTTGTAGTGGATGGAATCCGATAGGGCCCAGTATACCCTATTATCATGCCTATTCCACACCTCTCACTCGGGTGCTTATCTCGCAGGTACGCCAACTTACGGACGTGTGAATAGCATTAGGAACCCAATTTTATATATCATCCCCCTAGAACGCTTCTTCTTGAATGTGATGGACATTGTGACCTAACCACAACTTCAGGTATGAATAATATATCAAGATCATAATTTCTACTCATAATACAAAAATGTGGAATATTTTTCGTTCTCATAGAAAGAACTATTGCCTTTCTAGGCCCAATATGAAGATGTATAATAATCACATGATCAAGATATAAAATTCAAATCAATAATATTCACAACCAGAATAAACATCAAAATGTGAATCAATAACATTTGAATGTATAAAGGAATACAGGTTTGGCAGTAACAAAAAATAATTGTGTGACATGGCTAGAACTTTACCACATGCAGAGATTGAATTTTACTTACCCTTATTGAATCACTGAGAAAGTCAGACTTCCTTCCCCTTCCCTTTTGACGTTCCTGTTATTCAAGAAATGTGTCTCACTTTAATGTTATTCATCAAATTTTATACATCATTATTATAAGTATCTCATTTACTAAAATGGACTCTACTATTGAGTCCTGAACGTCGAAAAAAGTTGGTTTAGGCTTTTACGGACTTCCATTCGGACTTTTGTACTAAAAAGGGCAAAATGGTCATTTTGTATTTTTAAGTGTCTTTATTTTTTGGGAACTGTTTTCACAATTTGAACTCCATCGTTGAGTCTAGAATGTCTGAAATAATAAAAATTGACTATTCATTTGACTTATTTGGACATCGAATTTATTTCCTTTAATTAAATTAATTTTAATTAATTAAATCATTTAATATAATATTATATACTATTTTGGGCAAATATGGAGCACATGTGCAATGGTGGCACAGTGGCTTCCACGTGGGACTTAAGTCCTCACTCCCTCACGCGTCTCAGGTTTGAAACTAGGGAGCTACGACTCCTTTTATTTTCTTTGATTTTCAACAGTTCAAACAACGGACAAGTCCCCTAACCAAAAATAGTATATCCCATTCGAATTAGGATTAACAAATCAATTTCCTAAACCCTGTAGCCTAGCAGGTTTAAATTAGTTCTAATTTAAAATCAGGAATGGTTGAAAACAATGTAGTTTCAAACTAGAATAGACCCAAACGACGTAGTATCACATTCACTGTTCACTGTGTTCTCCGGTGAGTCTCAGGTGTCTTTTCCTGCATCGGTGACATTTTTTTACCATATTTCAGCACAAGCTCATTGTGGTTTGATTCATTTTTCTACAAGGATTACATACCTAGGTTTGTTTTTTCATTTAAACTTCTCAATCTTCACGAATAAGGAGAAACAGTAGGTTTCCGGTGAGACCCCATTTTTTCGGCCAACCCATTTTTCTTATTTTCGTGGCTTCTTAGCCACTCGTTTGGCCCTATTTCTTCCCCATTTCTTTCCTGCACCACAAGGGAACATTTTTCCATTGTTTATTTCACTTTTAACACATAAAATTACACTTGGCCGATTATCTCCACTAACCTGCAACTAAGCTTGTCTACTTTGTTTCTGAACCATTTACAATGGTTATTTTTGTAAAAGAATCCTGACATCATGCTGTTTATGTCCCTACACTTAAACTAAGCATTCGTGCTTGTATTTTCAAAAATAGAACTTGAACATCACTCACTTGGGTTGAGCTTTGGCTCGTAGGATCCTCTCTTTTCCTTCTCTGTTTCTTCCTTACTTCACTTCTGAACTTTAGAACTTGATCCTCACTCTCAGTTTCTATCTTTTCCTTTCTGAATTTCTCAACAACCCTCATATCTTTTTATAGCCAAAATCAGCCGCCCCTTCTCTCTTTCCTCATTCCTCTTTCTTCCTCCCTTCCTTGACTTTCTTTCTTGATATTTCCTTTTTTTGGTTTTCTTAACTCCAAACTTTAATTGCCTCCTTGATATTTTGTATTATATATATATATAGTATACAAACACACACCATTACACACACAACACACCCACACCACTACCAATAGCCGTGTTGTCTTCCCTTTCCCTATTTACATATATATATATATATATATATGCATATATATGTAAATCTGTTTATATATATATATATATATACTCATGTCTATATATATATATATACTATATACGTATATTTATATATATACTTGTGTACTCATATACACATATATATACATATTGCATACATGTGCTTATGCATGTACGGGTCTACGTACACACTTTTTCGTACAGTTCGGTTCCTCATATAGGTAGTTGCGAGGTACTCGGGATAGCTCGAAATTACATTGTGTGTTTTCAAAACTGTACATCTATCATTACAATATGTATTCGGATTATAAGTCAGTTTTCACACTGGTTGACCTAGTCTACCTTGGGTCGGGTGCTATATTTCGAGTCAGGGTGTTACAAGTAGAACTTTTAGATCTAGGTTTTAAATAAAGTAATCTAAAGTCAAGAACAAAGATGTAGAAGTTAAAGCTTGGAATGAGATAACCATAAAAGCTTTAGAGAACCTCTATTTGTAACACTCAATTGAATATTGTAGCAACCTGAGAAATTATCAAATGGTATTCTGATAATGATCTCTTAGAGTAGTAGATTTCAAGGATGAAATTTTTAGAAGGGATAGAGATTGTAAGGACCCGAAATATCATCAAAGGGTAATTTGGTAAATTACTAATATAGATTGAGGCTAGACTGGAAATAACTTAAAGATGTGTCAGATAGATTGTAAAATGAGTTGATAAGTCATCAAAATTACACAGTGAGGCTTTAATGAAATTTTGGTGATTTATACGAGACTGGTATGAGTCAGAGGACTACACAGTCATCTAAAAGACGTAGATAAATGTAAAAATCCAAACGAGGGAATTTGGAGAAATAGATTCCATATTTGGAATTAGAGCATCGAAATTAGCTAGGGTGCCAATTTTGGTACGATTTTGAGAGATTTTAAATTCGGGCGTGTGTGCGGGAACATTTAGCTAATAACTAGCTACGTGGCACATGGGAATGCATGCAAGGCTTGTCCAAGAAGCAAAATGAAATCTTCTAGAACATGACATGTGTCAAGATTGTGAAGAACTCTCTCTTCCTCTCATTCGAGCACACACATCTAGTGTGTGTTTTATGTATAAGTGTGTGATATATGTGTGTTTATATAGGCTGAGAACAACCATGGGAAGAGGGGGTTGAGAGTGTTGTTAGTGTGAGTATGAGTGTAATTTATGAGAGAGAAGCATGCATATGTGTATATGAAATACAGTGTGCGTATATGTGATTGTGTGTGTGTAAAACACACATGGTGGAACTAAAATAAATGAAGGAGCATAAAAACTAGAAAACGAGAAAAGAAGAAGAAGGGAAAGAGGAAAGGAAAAGAAGAAAGAAAGGACCAGAACTGGACTGGATAGAACCCATGTATGATAGCTATTGAAGCTCACTAGGCTCTCTTACTTTCTTTTTTAAATTTTCTTTCTCTAGCCGAAACCATGGAGGTAAGGAGTTTTTATAGTTCTTTAGATTTCTATTGTGGATGGTTGGGAACCCTTGTGTGCTTGGAAGTGTGATTATATATGTATGTGTATGCATGTGACCCTTATATAGTGAGAATAAGGGGAACTAATTTGGGTTCTCTTACACCTTGACATTTTGGGAGTTTCTAACTCTCCTTTGGACTTAAATGGATTGGGTAAACCTTAGGGATTAAAATTATACCAAAAAGGAATGAAAAAGAAAGGGAAAAACTGAAAAGAACAGAGAAAGTTACTAGTCGCTAGAAAATTTAGAGAAATCATTACTGGGGATGATTTACGTGTTTTTTAACCACGAAATGTGTAGGTATAAATTCGTTTCCATGCCAGAAAAAATTTAGGACAAAATCGGGGTTGAACAAGTCAAAGAATCTAAAGAAAAAGTATTTTGCCGGAAAGTGTTTCGCTGGAGCCGACTATTTTTTGAGATAAATGATGAAACAATATGATAAATGGAATCTTGGGATAAAAATGATCAAGAATTCGTAAAAAGATCGCCGAAAAATTTACAGTTTCTAGCGCCGTCGTCGGAGATGAAGGCACTGTTCTGGTGAGCTAACTGGTCAACTAGGTTGACCCGGTCAATGGTCAGCCGAGTTGGTCAACCAGGTCGGGTTTGGTTAACAGGATTGGGTCTTGGTCAATCTGGTCAATGGCTTAGCCCATTAGAAAAAAATGGATTAAGGCTTGTTTGGCTACTCGGACTGGGTTGGCCGATTCTGTAATATCCCGACCCGAAATATGGCATGAAAATTGAGGTAAACCGGGTTTAGTAGTGTAATACCCAGTTGTAACCCGAGCTATTAAGGCTCTATATTATGATATCATATAGACTGAACGATTTTGGAATGTGAACGATTTATTTGGTACAGTTAGTGCCGAGCAACGCCGAGCAACCCAGGGCCAAGCATCGTAATGCGTGTATGCACACAAACCTATGCATGTTTATGTATACATATATGTACAGGCCATTAAATATAAGTGTATGTATGTGTACTTAGAATCTAGTATATATGTGTATATATGAATATATATATATATGTATGTATAAGTGAAGTATAAATATATATATATATATACGGTATTGTATAATATATATATGTATATATTTGAAATCAAATACAAGGAAGGGAAGGGGCTGCATGTGTGCAGCATGCCTTACATGTGTTGTGTGTGTGTTTGGAAAGGTAGTAGGCTGCTGACACAAGTGGGGGCAAGTGGATGAGTGCAATATATATATATATATATATATACACACAACTTATAACGCATAAATTGGACGTGGAGGATGAGGAAGAAAGGGGCGGTGAAAAAGCAATCCAAGAAGGCTGCAAGGAAAGTAGGAAGAAAGAGAAAAAGTAGGCGCCATGAGAGGGAAATTCTTCTCTGAATATAGAAGAGGGTTTTGAGAGAAATCAGAAAAAAGAAGGAAGAAACGTGAGAAACTGAGAGCTGAATTGAGTTCAGAGCATTTAGAAGTGAAGAAGAAGAAGGAAAAACCAAAAGAAAGGAGTGGGAAACTGCAAGCCAAAAGCTCACATGGGTAAGTGAGATTTATTTATGTTTTTCAAGCATATTTATTTAGTTTTAAGTGTAGGGTTCAAACAAGCATGAAAAATAAGGAAATTAGGAAGAAACAGATGGTCATTTGGTGTAGAAACAAAGGAGAAAAGTAGAGTTGCAAGTTAGGGGAATAATTCGGGTTTGTGTGATTTCATGTATTAAACTTGAAACAAAACATGAGGAACTGATCCTCGATGGTGCAAAAAATGATTGGGAAAAGAAATGAGAAAAACAATGAAGGAATAGGCACGAAATTGAAAGGAAACAGTTGGGCAAAAAATTGGCCGAAGTTACTGTACCCACTATTCGTGAGGTCAGAGTGATCTAAACAGGAAACTGAGGGAAGTTTTATAATCCCCATGGAATTATGAAGAAGCCTGCATTCGATTTAGGTTAAAATTCAATTGGAAAACAATGACCGTCGCCGGAGAAGGCGAAGGAACCCTACCGGAGTGTCACCAGATTATCGAGGAAGAAGGTGTACAGTGCCTTCTAAAACAGCACCGTGTGGTGTTGTGATTTAACCAAACTGTGTCGTTTTGAGTGAGGCTGTTTTAAATTTAAAATCCAATTGGGCCTGTTTGGCTATGGGGTTATGAAATTCAAATTGGGATATTTTTCAAGACAGGGTTATCTTATTCCTAGTCTACCTTGTACGGTGTTTGGCTTAGGAACATTTAGAAAAAAATACATGTAGGGGCTACTGCCCCTGTGGTTTGAACCTCAGACCTAGGGTAAGGGAAGGACACACGGACCACTGAGCCACGGCCTCACGTGTGAACCTATGTTAACAAAATATATATTTAGGAAGAAGGTGTACAGTGCATTCGAAAACAGCATCGTGTGGTGTTGTGATTTAGCCAAACTGTGTCGTTTTGAGTGAGGCTGTTTTAAATTTAAAATCCAATTGGGCCTGTTTGGCTATGGGGTTATGAAATTCGAATTGGGATATTGGTCAATACAGGGTTATCTTATTCCTATTCTACCTTGTACGCTGTTTGGCTTAGGAACATTTAGAAAAAAATACACGTAGAGGCTACTGCCCCCGCAGTTTGAACCTCAGACCTAGGGCAAGGGAGGGACACACGGACCACTGAGCCACGGCTCACGTGTGAACCTATGTTAACAATATATATATATATATATTATATAATTAATGAATTAAATTAATTAATTAATTAATTAGAATAAATACAGGAAATTGATACATAGTCCAAATTAAATGAATGAATAGTGTTTTCTTATTATCTTGGGCACTCTAAGGCCAATGGAAGAATCCGTTCTATTAGACGGAGCCCCGAAAAATAAAGACCCGTAGAAATGCTAAATGACCATTATACCCCTAATGGAACCCGAACCCAAATGGAATTCTACGAAAGCCTAAACCGACTTTCTTCGGCATTACGGACTCAATAGTAGAGTCTAAATTAGTGAAAGAGATACTTATAGTAACAAGACATAAAATTTGATGAATAACATTAAAACTGAGATGTATTTACTGATATATAGGGAACTCGAAAGGAAAGGGCAAAATCACTGGATACTGATCTAGGAACGCATTTTAAGGTAAGTAAAACCTAATCTCTTCCATGTGGTATTTCCAAGCCATGTTTATTCCATTACTGCCGAACTTGTACTCTTGAATGTACCAGATATTATTGTTTTCCACAATGTGATATTGTTCTATCTTGTGGACATTGATTGACTGCTATATCATTGTTATCACGTTATATATGCCTTGAAAGGCCTACTATTATGTCTTTATTGAATATATGATATTCCATTTTTATATTCTTATGGAATCATGAATGATCATGATATGTTATGAATGCCGGATTTGTGCTCAGTCACAATATCCATTTGATGCTTTCTAATTTACTAGAGACCTACGGGTCAAGTCCTTGAACGGTTATATGGCAATTCATTTGAGTTTTCATTGGGGGGTATGCCGGCCCTAAAAGACCGAGGGTGTGCCAAACCCTAAAATAGTGTAAATGCATCTCTTATGTGATTGATATGACTGCGATTGTTGAATGATACTATTCCCTATGATTTATCTTATACTGAAAGAACATTCCTTATTTAATTGATTGTGATCGATTTATTGTGGCAGTACATTCATGTTAATACATTATTATTGAGAGTTTCATGTTGATGTTATATTCACTACTCCTTATTGAACATTGTGACCCCCACTGTTTATTGGCCATTATGGCAATTGTTCTCATTGGCTATTACAGCATCTCATTTCTTATGATTGGCTATCATATTCATATTCATGGATTTATATTCTTTTATGATCACCAATATCAGTTTCGGAGATGGGAATTTACTTGCTGAGCTTTGTTAGCTCATTCCATATTACTTACCATTTTTCAGGTAATGATGCTGCAAGACCCCAGTAGGAGTCTGAGAGTGTAGGAGGACATTTTGAGGAAATGTACCAGTCTATGATGTAGTTGTAATATCCTGACCTGGGATACCGGGTCATATGGCACGTATTACGAGGTTCTGAGAATTGTGTAAAATTTTCATACTTGAAAGAACAATTAATTAGTCTAAATGATTAACTAATTTAAAATGAATATAAAAATGAATATAATTAATGAAGCATGTTGACATATGTAACAGACACATGAAATATGTGTTGTGTGTATATAAGCCAAGTATGTGTATGTGTATATGTACATGTATATGTATGTATATGTATATGAGATAATTAAAATATTATATATGTATAGATATATAAAGGTGTGAACAGTGTGTAGGTGTGTGTGTGTGTCGGCAGTGTGTGTGTGTTTTCATATGTATGTGTGTGTGTTGTATTATATATATATTATATACAAAATATCAAGCATAAAATCCAAATGAAATTTAATGGAAAGCCGAAATTGTAAAAAGCAGAATTTAATAGAGTGTGAGAGAGATTGATAAAGGTTAGGTGTAGGCTTGAATCGTGTAGAGAGAGAGAGAGAGAAAATGGAAGAGAGAGAGAGGTCGGTTGAGGTGGCTATAAGGGCAAAAACATGCACTGCATGCTTGTTCTGCAAGAAGGAATACAAGAAGCTAAGGAAATATAGGAAATCAGAAAGAAAAAGGGGCAAGAATCACAGTCGAAAAGGTATGAACACGTAAACTTGCCAAATTCTCTCTCAAAAATTTTGCATGAATACGAACTGTTTGGAGCAGTCTATATACATAGGATGTTTAAATAAATGTTTATAAGACTGTTAAGCATGATTTTAGGCCATGAAAACAGTGAAAAACACCTAACCCACAAAAAACCTCCATTGAAGACCTTGCTTACAACAGGTTTGATTCCATCATAACCAAACCTTATTTGGTTTATTGAGACAAGAACTAGAGATCCTACAAGCATGTCAAAAACATTTAGCCGCGATCATAAATCACAAGAATCGACCTCCATAAAACGAGTTACAGGTTTCGGTTGTGGAAACCAACCTTTCGAAAACGCACAAAAACGAGTATATTGAAATGGAAAATGAAACTACATGAAAAATGGTTCACAATGGATCAAACCCCAAGGGTTTTAGCTCAGAACTGAGCATATACGACCAACTTGCAGGTTTGGATTATCAAAATCTAAACCGAACATATAACTTAGTTTTAATTTCAAAAATGAATGCCAAACCTTTGCCTTATGTTCCAGAAATGGATTGGTTTGAAAACAGTGAGGATCCATGGATCCAAACTGCACAAAATTAAAGAAAATGAAATTCAGAAATTAGGGTTACAGTGGGTTCGAAGTGAGGAAGACGACCGAGTTGACTCATGACTCGTTTTAAAAGACTGGGGCAGCTCGGGACACGTGGCAGAATCTGGGATTGCCACCGAATAATTGGAACGACTGCGTTTCAATATGTTTTAAATTTTAAATAACGGTAGGGCTGATGTCATCATGACGTCAGCAACACGTATAAAATCGGCTAAACCGATTGGCTTACGAACGGACCAGACCGGTTCACTTAAAATCCAACCGAACCCACTGGTTTTTGGTTTTAATTCAATTAAATAAACCAAGATTTCCTCTATTTACGGATTGACCCAAAAACTTCTGGAAAATCTTCCTATGGCCTAGGTGATGAGAATTTTATGCAATTAAGCCCCTGAAAAAATAATTAAATAATTATTTAATAAATAAAGCAAAATTACTATTTTGCCCTTGGGTCATATATGAAGCAAATGAAGTCCAAATTAAACATATGAATAGTGTATCCTTACTATTTTGGATATTCTGAAGCCAATGGTCGGGCCCATTTTACAAGACGGGGCCCAAAAAATAAAGACACGTAAAGGGGTCAATGACCAAAATACCCCTTATCCAAAATTAACAAGTTATTAGTGTATTCTTACTCTTTCGGACCTTCCGAGTCCAATGGTGTGGTTCACGACACGAGACGAGGTCCCGAAAATAAAGACACATAAGGGGGTAAAATGACCAAATTACCCCTGGTACCCCTAAATCCAAATTGAAACCAGGGAAGGTCTAAATTGACTTTCTCCAACATTCCGGACTCAATGGTGAGGTCCAAATTACAAAACGAAGTACAAAAAAATATGACACATAAATAGGTAAATGACCATTTTTCCCTTTTACATACAAAAGTCCAAATTAAATTCTAGGAAAGCCTAAGCTGACTTTCTTCAACGTTCCGGACTCAATGGTTGTCACGACCCGAAACCCACCCTATGCGAGTCTCGTGTCGCGGGGCCGACCCGAAGGCCGTCCCTACTTTTTCCATTTCCGTATCATAGTACTAATATGCAATGTACTAAAAATTTTAAACAATGAACAGCGGAAGTCTTTATCAATTACAGTAATCCAGCGGAAGTCTTTTAAATAAATTAAACAGCGGAAGTCTATTAAATACATGACATAGTTCTACATAAGACAAAATGAGAACTAAACGTAACCAGCACCCGGGGGTGGTGAATACATGGGAGAACTTAAAATAGACTGATACAGTGCTTTAAAATGTCCCCCTACGCTCTCAGACTCCTACTGGGGTCCCGCAGCATCATCACCTGAAATAGGGGTAAGTGGGGTGGAATGAGCTATGAAGCTCAGCAAGTAAACCAGATCTCCGACGCTGGTATCGATGATTATAAAGAACATTAATCCATGAATAAAAATATGATAGCCAATCATAAGAAGTAAGATGCTGTGATAGCCAATAAGAACAGTTGCCATGATGGCCAATAAATAGTGGGGCACAATATACAATCAGGAGTAATGAATAAGCAGTGATAAGGATTTCTCATCAATAACTTGTCACAATAAAAGTACTGCCACAATAAAATGATTTCAATCAAACCAATGAACAACGTAAGATAACCCATAAGGAACAGTAATCCATAAGGAACAGTAACCATTCAACAATATATCCATAACAATAATCCAATGGAGATGCTTATAATCTGTAGTAGGGGATGGCAGTCCCTCTTCGTATTTCGAGGCCCGGCATACCTCTCAGTTAAACTCACATCTTGTCACGCCCCGAATTCCCGACCGAACCCGGGGACGCGACTGAACGAAACAAAAGAAAGAAAATAAAATAAATTATAAAGTAAGTAAATACCAATTTAACTAATTTAACTAATACATAATTAAATACCGATTTAACTAATATGGATACAAGCCTATTCCACTAACATAACGCTACATCTATATATCTCTGTCAATACACATACATTCCCGGTTTATAAAAATTTCGGCAGAACCTCCTTTGTTTTTCGAACCTTTTTTCCCCTGATAATCACAATACATCATATAACATCATATAAATATAAATACATCACAATCCATCCTCACTCGATGGCCACAACCTTATCAAAGTTAAATATACATTGTCTAATTATCCAATCCATCACATCTACTCCTACACTTAAACTAAAAAATCATTTAGTACAATATACAATACCATTTCCATTCTTTTCAGAAACAAACCAATCTTTTATAAAATCAAAATACGCCCCAAGGGCCCAAATATTCTTCCAAATTTATTTCCTCTCCTTTCCCCAAGATTTCATCAAGTTCTGCGTACCAGGAGCTTTATCTGAAACCTGTGCCCACGAATGGGTCAGCGCCAACATGCTGGTATGGTACAATACCAATGCAAGGAACAAAATTAAGACGTGGCATGTGCAAGTGTACATGTATATCTACATGCCTCCCTAATCATGCATACAATCTAATGGCAATGTAACAACTACATCTGTATAAAACCTTATATCACATTCACAAGTTCATTAACACAATGCACAGGTAATATGCGTGACACACCCATGCATCTCAATGCCACACCCATGTCTCGCTTCACGGTTCTTCCCCGTTGGCATGCAAGTACCAATATATGTCTCGCTTTACGGTCCGGACCCCGTAGGCCTGCGAGTACCTAATGGCCAATTTTGGGTTTTTCACCACAGGATCTGCACCCTCATAATGCACCAGCACCTCGTGCTGACCCACACTATGCTTTTAAGGAATCACGCAATGCCAAGATGCCATGCTTTCATCATGCAATAATGCAGTCCAAATGAAACGTCACTTTCATAAGCATATGCAACATACTTTAAATAATGCATCACAATGAAGATCAAATCACAAGACTTCATCCACAATGCTACGTGTCATACTCAATCAATCTCAACACTTACGCAAACCCACATGTCACAATATCAACAAACCATTTAGAACATAAATCACATATGATAATAACTCAAGAAGTAAATCACAACTCCCCAATAATCAGAAAGAGTACGGAAACTTATAAACAATCAACTCAAGGAAGCAATTAAGTCCTACGTGATCTTCTATCCACAGATAAGTACAAAAGCATTCAATCAATATGCACTTCAATCCTAATTTAATTCTATTCCTTACTTAGTAAAGTACCATACCTGATCGGGTTGTCTCAACCCTAAGAAGTCATGTCCACTACGTAGTCTAATCAACTAGGTTCATCTTTAGTCCACGGTTCGGAAGTAGAAGAAAACACACCGGCAGGTTGATCGAGTCGGCCAACCATTTTAAATCCAGTTTCATCAGCTTCTTCAACCTTTTTTTTTTTCCAAGCAGACGATGATCCTGACAGATTCTGTCCCTTTATCATCCCATCCATCTTATCATCTCATCCATCAGATATTGAAGAACTTTCCCTTCCTCTCATCAGATTCAATACAGCTTGCTGACTCCAGAATTCTCCATTCCACTTGATGTCATCCACTGCAGTTAAGACAAACAGTGCATTTTCCTACTTCAATTATTCACGGCAATTCTCCTGAATGTGCCCAACAACCTATCTTCAAAACCTCTAAAGGACACCCCCAAGCGTCTGCTAGAAATGTTTCCCCACAGCAAGACTGAACTTCATTCAACTAACTTCTTCACTTCCATTTACTGCTGCTACCTCTGCCTCTACTGCTACTGCACTCTCTCCATTTCCTCTAATCGAACCAGTGGCATTAAGCATACCCAATCTACACACCTACTAACACCTGATCTTCCACAAACTCAACCTGAAACTACTGCATCATCTCTTTTTCTTTTGACAATGGCAGATACGATGTAATCAAGCTGGCTGCTTCAGGGTTTGGCATCAGCTGGTTGTGGTTATAACTATTGTAGCTGACACATACTTGGGGTGCATCCTTTGACTCAGAATTATCAGCAGGCCTTGATGACTGGAGCAGAACCAGTTCTTACATCCCACAGAATCATCACCCACGCTACAAAACTCCTGCGCAGTTGAGGGGAAGAATTGTTCACCTTCAACCATATCTCATGCCTTTAGTAAATACCTTATGTTCCAAGAGTAGAGCCATTTGCATGTTTATCATTTCTGCCAATCTTCTAAATATGCCCATTATCGGAATTGAAATCATAGCCAAACCATTTTAACCCTTCCAATAATCTGCAATCAGTCCAAAAGACTGAACTGTCCACACCTAAGACCTCCGATCTCCTTCAATCTATCCATCTTCACATCGCTGCTGCTGTTGTTTGGCCTTCGGAGCCAATTCTGTCAATAATCGTCCCTCGAAGCAGCATCCATCCCAAAAATCACCACTCCGTGTAGCGAACTGCTCCCAATATTTTCATCCGATTCATCACATCACTTACAACGTCCAACAGCTGCAGGAAAACCAACTCCCATAGCCCCCCTGTTGCGCTGCTACACCAATACGCACACGGGTACATACATACACATACCCTTGCTGCACCGACCCTATGTACACGTCTATTGCTGCACTGCTCCACAAACACACGCATATATATATATATATACTGCCTGATGTAGCTCTGCCATACCTGCCGCTACACATATATACATAAATCTGTTGCTCCATGGTCGGACAGCAGTTCTGCCGCTACACTCGCCCCCATTACAACTCCAGTAACAGCCACACACACATACCCAACGCGATTCAGCCCCTGACCTGCAAAATCCCCTGTTCCAACGTTACACCAATACACACATATATCTACATGTTATCATGCCCCTAAAAATCTGCAGCAACCAACCCATTCAAATCAATCAACCACTGTGCTTCCGTCTCTCCTCCATCTCCACAAAATCCCAGCTTCAACAACTCCAATTCATCACAGCAACCAAAACGGAAAAGAAAAAGATGGAGATAAAACCTGTCCCCCCTTTCCGATTCAATCAAGTCGTCACCGTAGCCACCGACAAAACCGCAACAACACACACACAATTCAGCCGCATCAAAACCCCCTCTGATCTGTGGCTCACCCACTGCTTCGCCACCTCTGGAAATCCCAAAACCCATCGCCACTCCGTCGACGACAACCCCGGTGGCATACGAAACTCGGCACGCCGTTAGGTGCCGTCCCCACCGCCATCGCTGCCCTTGCGCGAACTCCCCCTTTTCTTTCTCTCTTTTCTTCTCTCTTTCACGCGACCTGCACTGCTTCACTGATTTCCTTCCCTCACGTTTTCTTTTCTTTTTCTCTTCTTTTATTCATTTTCTACCACACACACATATATATATATATACCATACTTTACATTTTTTTTTTCATATATACTATATTAAATATTTTATAAAGATTTTATTCCACAAAATATACTATAAAGTCGGGGCTCAATTTAATTATTTATTCGTCAATATTGGTTCTCGTTCAGGTCGCATATTATATTCTTATAATTTATAATTCTCATCAATCCTATGGATTTATCTTTGCACTCGGTAAACCGATTTAAATATTTTATTTTATTTTTTTATTTTTTTTCAAATCTCTACACATCTTTTGCCACACGCCCGTTCATGAAGTAGTTCGTCACAGAAGCATCGGATGGATATTGTGACTGAGCACAATTCCAGCATTTATAAACATAGCATGATCATTTGTGATTCCATAAGGAGTATGAAAATGGAATATCATATATAAAGTAAAGCATAACGGTAAGCCTTTCAAGGCATGGTTCAATATGATAACAATGGTACAATAGTCAATCAATGTCCACAAGATAGAACAATATCACATTGTGGATAGCAATAACATGAAGTACTTTCAAGAGTACAAGTTTGGCAGTAAAGAATAAACTTGGCTTTAGAAACACCACATGGAAGAGAAAGTGATCCACTTACTTCTATCATGATTCTATCTCAGAAATCCCTGAGTGTACCCTTGCCTTTCGAGTTTCCTATATATCAGTGAATACGTTTCAGAATAAATGCTATTCCTCAAATTTTATGCCTTTCCATCATAAGTATTTCAAATACTAATTTAGACTTTACCATTGAGTCCGGAACGCCGAAGAAAGTCAGTTTTGGCTTTCGCGGAATTCCATTTGGACTTTCGTACTAAAAAGGGCAAAATGGTCATTTTGCACTTTACGGTATTTTATCTTTCGGGGTTTCGTCTCGTAAAATGGACCCCACCATTGGACTTAAAATGTCTAAAATAATAAGTTTTGACTATTCATTTGTATCGTTTGGACTTCGTTTGACCCATATTTGAGATAGGGGCATTATTGTAAAAATTAATATTTTATTAATTTTTCCTGTTTGGGCCTTAGTGGAATTTCTTAAAATATTTAGGGCCGGTTCACAATTTCCTAAAGCTACGGTCTGAACCAGTTGGTTCAAGACCAGAAACCCTAAACCGGTCCGCCCCTCCCTTGAACCAAACGGTTCAGTCTATTTCAGAGAACCGGATTCCGATATCCTGGTTCCTATCCTATCCCAGTTTCGGTTAACCTCATAACCCAATTTCAATTTACTATCCATGTAACCAAACAGCCCAAATCCATTTAAATTAAAAAAACTAAATAGAAACGACACAGTTTCATTACCCGTTTCATATCCGGTCGGGTACCGACCCGACCCGAACCCAGATCCGGTCTAATTCCAACCCGATAACCACACGACTTTTCGGTCATCTTCCTCAGAACTCCGGTAGGGTTCCGGTGGTGCACAATCACCTTCTCCGGCGACGGTCACTTAATTTCAGTCATTTTTTAAGCCGTTTTGAATGCCATTCTTTTCCATTTTTCATGTAGATTATATTTCTAACCTTAGTTTTCAGTTTAACCTTTTAGTTCTTCACGAAATAGGGTTTAAACATCTTCGGCCGATTCTCCGGCCAAGTGATATCTTCTATTTCATGGCGTTTTGTTCACTGTTTTGGCTCTTTTTCCATTCTATTAAATTTCTGCACTTTATGGGATCAATCCCATGCATTTTAAACTAAGTTTTTAGCATAAAATCCGTGTAACCTAGATTATTCATGAAACCTGCAACTCAACCTTTCTCCTTCATCTTTCAACCGTTTTCCTTCATTTTTCTTTCATTAAATTCCTTTTTAATTCATCTATACGACCCTACAATCATATTTAAGTTTCATGAACTAAAAATCAAAAACAGAACTTCAATCACTTACCTGAGTTTCGGATTTTAGCTCACTGTGACCTTCCCAATCTCTCTATTTCTGAATCAGTCTCTCTCTCTTCTTCTCCCCTTCAGTTCCTGACCCTTCCTTTTCTTTTCTAACCTCTCAACTCACAAACCCGTATACATATATAAAGAGACTCCACTGCCTCTCTCCTTCTTTCTCTCTCTCTCTCTGTGCCTTATCACTCTCTCTCTGTGCCTTATCACTCTCTCTCTGTGCCTTATCACTCTCTCTCTGTCTCTTGCAGTCATTCTTGACTGTAGAGAACCGCCCCTTCAACTGTAGCCATCCACGTACCATGCTTGCTCTATATATATATATATATATATATATATATATATATATGCACACAATCCACTTGCACCAAGGTCAGTGGCCTTGGTGCTTTTCTCTCAGCCGCACAGCACACACACACACACAGTGATGCACACACTGATATTTTCCCTCTCTTTCTTGTTTTCTTTTCCTTTTTATTATTACACATATACATATATACATAAATACATGTATATTACATATATATATATATAAAATATACACATCAAATACATATTTTTATACATGTATTTATAACCACATAAATACGTATAATTGTATTTTTAGTCGCGTACACATACACTAATATTTCGTGAACTATGCATGTGTACGTACGTATGCATGCATGGGTTGCATGCATGCACACTTTTCGAGGTCAGGTTCTGAGTTGCTCAGGTGTTACCCAACACGAGCCATACTAAACAAAACATTTATCTTTTTAAACTAGGTTCAGTTCCATAATTATTGTGACATAGAGTTCAAGACAGCTCAGGTTATGCTATTCAGTCGACTTGCCTCGGTAAACGCGTCGTATCCCGGGTCGGGATATCACAATGGTAGAGTCTATTCGACCAAAAGAAGTGTCCAAAATAAAAAGACATAAAATTTGATGAATAGCATCTGTCAGATGACTAAAAACTGAAATATTGCCGAAGTGCTAAACTAAGGCAAGTGAAGTACGAGAAGACATGACGCGTTAACATGTCAAGTAAATAAAATTAAATTAAAAATTTATGGAGCTACCAGAAGAGTATAAATTGAAATAAATTTAATTCCTAACACATTAGGTTGTGTCATAGGATAAGAGTACGAGTACATATGAAAATTCAAATCGGTTAGGATTTAATATGATCTAAGCATAAGTTAAGAAGCATTAATAGGAGATATTGCAGTAATGTGAAGTTAATGAGGTTATTATGAATTGTTCTTAGGAACTACAAAGGAAGTGGGAAAGCGCATTATTAGCACTAACCCTAAAGGACCAAGGTGAGTAACCCTGTGTTCGAAGTGGAGATTTAACTCCATATATTTGAAGAAGTTTTAAGTTCAAGTTATGTGAAGTATTTAAATATCAAATCCAGTTTTGTTACAATTCCTGTTTTAAATTATTCCATTACGACATGCTTGTTAAATGTTTTTATATTTAGTTCTTTTCTTGGGAATGTTTAGCATGTCGGGGTAAAATGTATTCTCTTTAAATATTCTGAATTTGATGGTTATAAGTATTTGAAGTCCTATTGCAGAAGTTGTATATTTCATGTTTTAAATACTCATGAAAAGTATCTATTGAAGTAGCCATGTGATAAATGTTTTGTAAGATAAATGGTGTTTAAAGCACCCCCTATGATGGTTGAAATCCTTCGGGATTCAACAGTACCCCCTATGACGGTTGAAATCCTTCGGGATTCAACAGTACCCCCTATGATGATTGAAATCCTTCGGGATTCAATAGTACCCCCTATGATGGTTGAAATCCTTCAGGATTCAACAGTAAACGCCCGGTAGCAGGATCTAATCCCCTAGGCAAATATAATGGTCAGTATTGGCAGTAAAATGGGAGTCTGGTTTGAAACAGATTCCACCTAATTAAAGAGAAAAGATGACAAATGATTTTGGAAATGGAAGCAGGTTTTTACCCCCATTTTCTTATGTATGTTTATATGTTTCGAAATAACGCTTTTGGAAATGGAAGCAGGTTTTACCCTCATTTTCACAGTACATATTTATGTGTTTTAAAGTTTATATACTTTATTAACAAAGTACGAGTTTAGCTTGAATACTTTAAATGTTTCAAAGCTATCTGTTTTAAATGCATATATTCTATGTTCAAGTATACGAACAATTGGCAGTGAATGTTTTACAAACTCTTATGTACTAAACCACTGCTAGTTGAAACCCCATGACGAATGCTGGAATTACTCACAAGCTTAGATTAGCTTACCCGAACATTGTTCGGACCCTCCTTTCAGGTGATTAAGGGCAGTTTTGATTAGAAGACGATGATGAAGAATCTGCCATTTTTGAGAAGACATGTTTAAGTAGTTTCTTTTGGAAACTTGCAAACTTTAATAGTACATTTTGTATTCATAGACATTGTAAGAATATGTATTAAGCCCACGAGGCAACTGAATATGTATTGTTTATAAGTCTTTAAGTTTTAGATATGCTCTGAATGTATATTCATGTGTACCGCAATGTGAAGAGTGGCAATATCGGACGGATGGGCAAATTTTAAAATGAGAAAAGAAAAGAAAAAGTTTTTCACGCTTTCGCAAACCACATGTCGCACATCCATTCGATACCGCTGCGTATGCAAGCCTTCGCCTTTAGGTCCTCGGGCCTGAGGGTGGCGGTTGCGATTCGGGATCCGCACAGGGTGGGTTTCGGGTCGTGACAGTAGTTCTCCCATGTATTCACCACCCACGGGTGCTGTTATGTTTAGTTCTTAAATTGACACTTGTTGAACCATATGATATATTATAGACTTTCGCTAATTATTTTATTGCAAAGACTTCCATTGATTATTGTTTTAAATTTTTAGTATATTGCACATTATTACTATGATACAGGAATGGAAAAAGTAAGGACGGCCTTAGAGTCGGCCCTGTGACACGAGATCCACATAGGGTGGGTTTTGGGTCGTGACAGGTTCTCTTGGTCTTGGTTCAAATCTGAACCAGTTCTGGGACAGAACTGGTTCTCCTTTGAACCAGTTCTTGGCAGTTAAAATTAAAAAAAGACCCCCTTTTAATATATGGAATTTTAAATGCAATTACCAAGAGAAAGAGGGATTTCTTAAGAATTTTGGGCATTCCAAACTTAATGATAGGGTCGGTTTGAATATTCAAGGAGCTGAGGTTGTCCCATATGAATATAAAAATTATGAAAATACCTCTAGTGATAGTTTAAGCAACTTAAAGGATAATTAAAATTCAGAAAGGGATATTCTAAGGTTGTTGGATGCCTGAAATTCAAATATATGATTAGACTAAAAAAATTGGGACTTGGTAATGGTTGCACCTAAATTAGTAAAATAATAATTATCCCTCTAGACATACATTGAACAATTAAAAGATTAAGATCCGAAAAAAGCATTTCCAATGTTTTGGATGCCAGGAACTCAAATATGATATTGGAATAATGAAATGAGAACTTGGGGTTGTTTCACACGAATATGTGAAATTATTAAAATGCCCCTAGGCATGAAATAGATACCTATAAAAGTTAATAAAATGTAAAGAGGACACCTTTAGGGTTTTTGAACCTTTTGGATCCGATTTCAAGGTCAATTTTGTGAGATGGTATCTCGATAGATGCATAACTTGTCTAGTAAATTAAAAAAATTCCTTTATGGGTTTAAAAGACAATTAAAGGACTTGGAAACAATACGATGAGGTCTCTTTATGATTTTTGAATCTTTATAACACATTTTGATATCCATTTGGGAAAATAGGTACCAGATGTGTAGGCTAATATGTAATTAGCCATAGAGAACATTAAGATTTGACATTATATCTTAGTGCTATGGGCCAAGGGGTCCGGGGTATAGAACAATAGGTACGTAAGGAAATTAACAAACATTATGAAAGACACATGTAATGTTTCCTTATAGTAGGGTGATGATTGGGACAGGGATGATGTCTTGACTCCTTGATGTATATACTTGACACATGATGTTCATGATATGTTTGTCATCACTATCATATATCTTGTGATTAATGTATTGGTATGATGTGATTTTATATTGATTTTCATGATGTTGGGCATTGCATGATATTACTAGATAAATGTGATTACCATGTGGACGCTTATTGTTATTTTCATTTCTGTCATGGATAATGTATGATCACTGTTACTTCTGTAATTATTATGAATCAAATATCATCTATTACAGTTATTAATTGTGGACTTGTTGATGGGAATTAGTCACGCCATCAAGTTAGTAGCTTGTAAAGCACATAGGTTTACCAAGAGCCAAATTGGGTGGATAGTCATGGGATTGAGATTATTGAGAGAATGGAATAAGTTGAATAAGGCTTTACCTATTTTGCTATGGATTCATCGATTTGAGATTATTTTCTTTAATGCTCGTGTGATATTTCCTTATGTTTATTCATGGACTATATACTACTAGTTTATGATACTTTGACAATTATGGTTGGTTACATATCTATCAATGTATATATTTGTAAGGACTCAAAAAATCTTCAAAAGGCAATTCGTTAAATTGCTAGCATAGGTTAAGGGCAGACTGGAGATAAATCAAAGATGAGTCAGATAAATTGTATGAGTTGATAAGTCATCAATATGACACAGTGAGGCTAAAAAGAAATTTTTATAATTTATTCAGGACTGGTGTGAGTTATAGGACTACATAGTCATTTATAGGACGCAGATAAATACAAAAATCCAAAGATTGAATTTGGAAAAACGGACAACATATTTGAAATTAGGACATCGAAATTAGCTAGGGTGCCAATTTTGGCACCATTCTGAAACAGTTTTAATTTGGGCGCATATGCACATTGTGAGCCAATTGGCCACGTGGTGCCTTGAGAAGTGTGAGAAGTTTCTCTAAGAAGCTAAGTAGTTATTCTAAAACAATACACATGTCAAAATTTTGGTGGTAAAAGGATGTGTTATAATGTGCGAGGGTGCATATTAAGGGGGCAAAAAGTGAGGGAAAATGACTTGATGGGATAAGACTTAATTTCTCTCTCTTACTTTACTTTTATTTTTTCCCTTTTCCCTTTCATTTCTAAATTTTTTCCTTTCTTTCCCATACAACTCTCTCTCTTACAGACTCTTTCTCTCTCTAAAAGACACCATAACCGAGTCTGTGAGTGTGCGAGAGTGGTGTGTGTGTTGTGTGTGTAGTGCGTATGTTTGAGAGAGTGAAACAAAGTGTGCATGAAACACTGTATGTGTGTAAACAGTGTGTGTGACTGTGTGATTATGTGTTTGTGTGTGTGGTAAACACATAGTGAACAAGCCGAAAACTAGAAAAGAAAAGAAGAAGGGGAAGAAAGGAAAAAGAGGAAAAGAAGAGAAGGAAAATAAGGGAAAGAAGAAGAAAAAAGGGAGGACAAAGGGCTGAACCAAACTTGGTAGCCATGAATGGCCATTGGAGCTTTCTCTCTCCTCAATAGTTTCTCTTTCTAGGCTGCAGACAGAGGTAGGGAAATTATGGTTCTTCTCAAGTGTGTTCCCTCTCTTATCATGGCAGTATGTGTGTACTTGAATACATGTGTGTGTAGATATATGGATATATATATATATACGCAGTAGAGAGAGATATCAAAATAGGTTTCTCAATATTCTGTGGTTTTCCTTCAAGATTCGTTTGGGACGGTGTGGTGAAGACCTAGACTTGATTTGGAGATGGTTCAAGAAGATGAGGAGGTCGAAATATAGGAAAGTCGGGTCATGAAATTTGGAGTATGTGTGTACTTGAATACATGTATGTGTAGATATACATATATATATATATATGCAGTAGAGAGAGAAACCCAAATAAGTTTCTCAATATTCTGTGGTGGGCCTTTAAGATTCCATTGGGACGGTGTGGTGAAGACTTAGACTTGATTTGGAGATGGTTCAAGAAGATAAGGAGGTTGGAACAGAGGGAAATTGTAATACCCCGACCCAAAATGTAACCGAGCAACTACTGTAATCCCGAGCTATTAGGGTTCGCTTTTCGATATTACATAAGTTGCCCGATTTTGGAATATGAAAGGTCTTGAATGTACGGATAATACTCGAGCAAAGCAGTGAGTGTATATACTTACACGCATACGTATATATATATACATATATGGGTATGTATATATATATATGTATATATGTTAGTGTACATGTGTACAGGTGTACGGGTGTGTGTATATATGTGCATATATGTGAGTGTGGATATAAGTGTATGCATGTGTGTGTTTCATATATATATATATATAGATATATATATATATATGTGCAAGTTGTGTTCGGTGTGTGTGTATTGGGTGAAGTGTGAAGGTGCCGACATCAGGATATATATACATATTATATATATATATATATATATTATAATATACAAAATATCAAGATATTAAAATGGAAAGAAAAAGAAAAAGAGACAGAGAATGAGAGGCGGTGGAATGAAAGATATTTTGTGTGTAAGTGTCTGCGTGTGTATATATATGCATGCCCAACATGCAATTAGAAAGAAAGAAAACAAAGGAAGAAGAAGAAAATAGAACAAGGAAAAAGGAAGAAAAGAAAAGGAGAACTGAGGCTCAAAAGGGTAAGTTCTGTATAGTTTTTCAAAGTTTTTGTTTAAGTTTTTAGAAGTTTAATTTCATATGTATGCTCTGTGAGATTTTGGATGCCAAGTTAGGAAGGAAATAAGGTCGGGCAAACCTAGAAAGCCAAGGAAAAATATAAACTGCCATGGATGAGCTTCAAAAGCTCAGACCTAAAATGACCCTCATGAAACCCATTTTTTTACTTAGGATCAAAACTAAAGACCATAAGGGTTATCAAAACCCTAATCCGTGATAAAAAATTCATGGAAATAACCCCCAAACCTTAAGTTACAGAAACGGTGCAATAGACCCATCACCCCAAAATGAACACCAAAGTTTGATTTCTAAATGGTGATTTGTTCCCCATGATGTATGGATTATCACAGACCAAACCATGCTCATTTTCATGGAGAAATAAGCATTTTCTAAGCAAAATACTGAAATCACCATGGGAGCTCAACCGAGCTTTCTAAGCTGCCTTGATATTCCAAACCAATGCCAAAGTGACCCCCATGATCTTAGAAGTCCATAAGAACAAACCGTAGGTGAAATGGAGTTCTAGAGCTCAACAAAATAGAGAAAGTGTGAAAACTGGAAATTAGGGCAACACTGCGTGAATGATGAAGAAGACGATGAACAGTGAATAGTAAACGGTGTCGTTTTGATATTCCTTAAGTGAAACTACGTCGTTTTAGAGTTATTATTTTATATTTAAAAGTCTGAGTAGACCTGTTTGGCAACAGGGGGTAAGTAATTGATTTAACATATGCAATTGGAACAGGGATATCTTATCTCCAATTAAAACCTTATATGCTGTTTGGCTTAGGAAATGTTTGAAAAATAAAAGGGGGTTGCTGCCCCCAAAATTCGAAACCCCAACCTTTAAGCATGTGGGCACTTAACCCCCACACGCGGACCACTGTGCCACTGAGGCACGTGTGTCTATATTTCACTGAAAATAATATAAAATAATTATTTTAAATAATTAAATTAAATATTATAAATATTCCCGTTGCTCAAATAAATTAAATAAATAATGTATTCCTAATATCTTAGGCATTCTAAAGCCAATGGAAGGGTCTATTTCACGAGACGAGATCCCAAAAAATTAAGACCCGTAAAAGTGTCAAATCACCATATTGCCCCTAGTGATGCCCGAGGCCAAATTGAAACCCGTAAAAGTCTAAACTTATTTTCTTTGACGTCCCGGAATCAACAATAGAGTCCATTTTCCCAAATAAGATACCTATAATATCGATATGTATGAAATTGACTAATTTTAGGGCATTAGAATTGAGTTAAGAAATGTCTACTAATTTATAGGAACTTCAAAAGGAAAGAAGAAAGTGAAAAAATACTGAGGTAGATTGGACTATTAAAAGGTAGTAAAACCCAATCTCTCATGTTTGATATTCTCAGCCATGGTTATTCCTTTTACTGCCAAAGTTATACTCTTATATGTATCCAATGCTTATTGTTTTCACATTGTAATACTTGTTTTATCTTGTGGACATTATTGACTGTTGTATCTTGATCATAAATGTTGTACGCTTTGTATCATGGCTTGAAAGGCAAACTGTTATGTTCTCACCGAAATGATTGATATTCCACTTATGTACACTTTTCATGGAATTGTGAATGATCATGATATATTATGAATGCAGAGTTTTGCTCAGTGACAATGTCTATCTGATGCTTTTTCTGATTTGACAGGACCCATGGGTCGAATGAAGTCCATGAATGGACATATGGCAAAGATAGCGTGGTATACGCAGTGAGTATTTTGACTAGGGTGTATGCCGGGCCCCAAAAGACCGAGGGTGTGCCAAGCCCTGAATAGAATGTGCATCACTTATGTTTGATATCATAGCTTTTCTTGGATTCATAGGATGATCATACTATTTCCTATGAATAATCATATGTTGAAAGTTTATCAATTGATTTACGATTGATTGGTTATCTATTTATTGTGAAAGTATATTTATTATTTTGACAGACCCCATTGATGATCCCATGTTCGTTGTATCATTTGTTATCCATTACTCATGATTGGTTATTGTGATCTCTATTTTTTTGATTGGCCATTATGGCATTCTACCTCTGATTGGCTATTGTAGCATTTTATTCCATGACTGGCTACCATGTTTCACATCATTGTTTATCTTCGATTATATCCTTTTCTATATCGACCCTGACCCATGGCAGAGATAGGAATTTACTTACTGAGCTTTGTTAGCTCATACAGACTTACTTATTTGTTTCAGGAAGGGACGCTGCAAATAGGCAGTAGAAGTTTACAGGCAATAGGAGAACATTTTGAGAAATGTAATAGAAATGATGTAATAGTTCTCCCATATAATCACCACCTAAGGGTGATGTAATGTTGGTTCCCATTTGATATATGTAGAACTTTATTATGACTTTTTTAAGACTTCTGTTGTATAACTATTAAATTTTTATATTACACATTGTTATCATTGATACAGTCAAAGGAAAAAGTAAGGACGGCCAGTGGGTCTGCCCCACGATCCCCAATCCGCATAGGGTGGGTTTCGGGTCATGATAGAAATTCGTGAGAACAATTAGTCACCGAAAAGTCGGGTAATGAAATTTTGGGCATGATTCAGTGGGTTTCGATGCTCCTAATTCGTTCTAAAATGTATTAAATAAAAACATATAAAAATTAGATAGAAAAATGATTGAAAATGATGCAAATAAATGAAGATTAAAAAAATAAGGTTTTCGATTTTCTAACGAGGTTTGCTGGAGAAGGCGATTGGAGTTTCATCAGCGGTGGTCAATTTTGGAATTAACTAATCAATGATTTAATCAGGTTGGGCCTTGGGTTCGGGTTTGACCCAATTGGTGGTTGGGCTTACGGGTTGTTTGGCTACTGGTTTGTGAGTGGGGTGTTTGGGCAAAATGTTGTGCAATTCCCCGTTTAGGGCTGGTAAATTGGAATAGAGATAACCCTATTACAGAAATCAGAATTAGGATTGAAATTGGCCTATTTGGCAACAGGGATTGAAAATTGACTTAGAAGAAATTAAAAAGGGCTTGACTTGTTTAAGTTATTTACAAATCAATGAACTAATTTTAAAGAAATTACAAAAAAATCCACTTGTTCATAAAATTAAAAATAAAGCTAAATAAAATGCGAAAAGAGGCATTCTTAAGGTTTTTAGGCATTCCAAACTTAATGGTGGAGTCGGTTTGGACATTCCATGAATCTAGGTGGTCCCACACGAACATGGAAAATTACGAGAATACCACTAATGCTAAAGTAAGAAGTGTGAAGGCTAATTAAAATTTGGAAAGGGTTATCCCAAGGTTTTTGGATGCTCGAATTTTAAATAGATGATCAGATTGAACAAATTGGGACTCGGTGATGGTCCCACATAAAGTTAAAAAATGAAAATTATATCTCTAGACCTAAATTAAGCAATTGAAAGCCGAATTAAGATCCGAAAGAGGCGTTTCTAATATTTTTGGATGTCAGTGATTCAAATATGATATTAGAATAATGAAATAGGGACTCGGGGTAATCCCACATGAAAATGTAAAATTACTAAAATGCCCCTAGGCATGGAATAGATACCTAGAAGCATTAATGAAATATAAAGAGGACATCTTTAGGGACCTTCTAGATCCGATTCCAAGGTCGGTTTTGAGAGACGACATCTCGATAGATGCATAACTTGTCTAGTAAATTCTGATAATGCCCTTGTAGGTTTAGAAGACAGTCAAATGACTTAGAGACAATATGATAGGGAATCATTACAGTTTTTGATACCCGAGAATGCATTTTTTATATTCGTTTGGGTAAACGGGTACCCGGGATGTAGGCTAATGAGTAATTTTCCATAGAGAACCGTAAGGCTTAATATGATGCCTTTGCGCTATGGGCCAGGGTTATCCCGAGGATGGAATAGTAGGTATGTAAGACAATTGACAAACATTAGGAATGACACATGTAGTGTCTCCTTATAGTGGAGTGATGATTGGGACTGAGGCAAAGTCCTAACTTATTGATATGTGTATTTGTTATACGATCTACACAAGATATTTGGTATCACCATTGATTTTCTTGTGACTAATTTATCAGTATGATGTGATTATTATGTTGAATGTCATAATGTTGGACATTATATGATATTACTGGATAAATGTTATCATTATGATTAATGCTGACTGTCATTCCTATTTCAATCATGGATATATGATCACTGTTACTCATGTATCTATTTTTTTAAATCATATATGCTCTCTTATGGTTGTTAGTGTTGTTGTGGATATGAATGATGCTCATATGCATATTTTTGACTATACCTGAGCAATGTGAGATTTGAGAGGATATTGATATTGATGAACACCGTTTGTAGTGTGGATTAAGATATTAGAATTTTAGAAAAGAACACCTATGAGAAAAGGATTTGGGATGGGAATTAGCCACGTATTTTGTGTGCTTTTAAGCATGGTGAGATTGTGTTTTACTCGGGGTTCCATATATGATAGGGATGGTGTCTTCCTTTGGCTTGCGATCTATAAACCCGCGCGGTTAGTCATTTGTCTCTATTAGGTTAGTAGCTCGTAAAACACTCAGGCTTACCAGGACCCAAATTAGGTGAATACTCATGGGGTTGAGATTATTGAGAGAATGAAATGAGATGAATATGACTTTATCCCTTTTTTTGTGGATTGAATTATTTGAGATTATTTCTCTTGACACTCATGTGATATTTCTTTATGATTATTGATTGATAGTATTCTATTAGTTTGTGATATTGAGGCACTTGTAGATAGTTGCTTAGCTGTGAATGTATATACATTGTTCTTGTGGCTTTGAGCAAGAAATGGAAGTGCTTCGTGGGGTTGGTAAGCTTGTACTCATATCTTATGATTGGTTATATGTTTGTATATATTGTTCTTGTGGCATTAAAATAAGAAATAGAGGTGCTTCATGAAATTATATGTTTATATTTATGTTATGTGTCCAATCGTATATATACCGACTACCTGGCTATTATTGTCAAACCACATGTAGCAGTGGGATGCCCTTTTTGTACTTATGCTGATGCCTGTGCTGAGATAAGATGATATGGTGTGCTTTGGATGCATGCTGAACTATAAGGTGTGTCCTCTTAGGACTTGCATTTATTTTTGGCATGCTACTTGCTTGTGTGTTTTAGGAAACCCTATTAAGTGTTATCGCTCACCCATGCTGTTTATGCGAATGACAGGTATTGAATTGATGGAAGATAGCTATAGGAGCAGTACAAGATGGACTTAAGTCAGTATAGCATTTAATTACATCCTTGTATTTATTCCTTTATGTTTATTAAGGGTGTCTGTACCCTTCAAACTATTCATGTATATCAGAACTATAAAGTTAGCTCTAGACATACCTTATTTGATACTGTTGATGGATATTTGATATAGTTACATTGTGAATGTAATCTAATTCATTTTATCCCGTTATGAGACTTGAACAAGTTCAATTACGGAACTGAACCGAAACCAATTGAAGGAACTAAGTCAATTAAAAAAAATGGCCTGTATTTTATGTACTTGACTGGGATGGTTAGTCCTATTACCTACCTTATCGGGGTCCAATGACCCCTTAGTCTGACTCTACGGGTAGGGGTGCAACAATATTGTTCCTGTGGCTTCAAACAGGAAATGGAGGTGCATCGTGAAGTTGGTAAGAATATACTTACACCTTGTGATTGGTTATGTGCATATATGTATATATATATATATACATATATTATTCTTGTGGCATTAAAACAGGAAATAGAGGTGCTTTGTGAAATTGAATATTTATACTTTTGTCATGTGTCCGACCCTCCATATGCCGACTACTTGGTTATTATTATCAAACCACATGTAGTGGTGCCATGACTTCTTGATATTTATACTTATTCCTGTGTTTGGGATATGTTGATATTGTGTGCTTGTGATGCATACGAGACATTAGGGTGTGTCCTCTTCGGACTTGCATTAATTTTTGCGCGCTGCTTGCTTGTGTGTTTTGGGAAACCCTACTCAGCGTTATGGCTCATCCCTGCTGTTCATGGGAAGACAAGTATTGGTTTGATGGAAGATAGTTGCTAGAGCAGTGCAAGATGGATAGAGGATATTGAAGTATTTAGTTTACATTTATGTACTTACCCAATTATATTTATTAAGGTGCATGTACCTTTCAAACTATTGTTGTATATAATATGCGTGTAAGAACTGTTAGAGTCAACTCTAAACACTGCCATAATATACACTATGATGGATGATGGGTATAGTTACTTTGAATGTAATCAATTTTATTTAATCTTGTTACAAGACTTGAACAAGTCTAACCATGGAACTGAACTAAAACGGATTAAAGGGAATTCAATTAAAAAAAAAGAAAATTGCCTATATTTTATGTACTTGACTAGGATGGTTAGTCTTATTACCTTCCTTTCGAGGTCCTAATGACACATTAGTCTAGCCTTGCGGTCCAGACGCGCAACAAAGATATCTGTTGGATTTCAAAATAGAGTCGTTTGCCCTTTTTGCATCTGTTCAAAATCTGAATTGATTGCCAGATCGATAAAAATAGTCAAAAAGATTCACCAATCAGTCAACTGGATGAAGATCTAGTTGACTGATCAACTCAACTGATTTGTCCAAAGGATTTGAGATTCATGTATTCAAGAACAATCAGTTGACTAGATCAGTTGTACACTATTTTTACCTTTGAAACTTAGTCGACTGATTCTTCGAGATGGTCGACTGTTTTAAACAGTAAGTTAAGGTTGTATACAAAAATAGTCACTTAGTCGATTGGTTATTGGATCTGATTGATTGGTTTTGGTAGTGTAAAAATAATACATAAGAATCAGTCAACTGATTCTTAGAGTCAGTCGACTGGTTCTATTATATATTATTTTTTCCTTTGAAAGTCAGTCGACTGATTCTTCAAGATGGTCAACAATTTTAGACAGTAAGTTCAGACTGTATACAGAAATAGTCACTTAGTCGACTAGTTCTTGAAACTGGTTGATTGGTTTTGATAGTGTAAAAATAAGACATAAGAATCAGTCGACTAGTTCTTCGCAAAACAATTAAAGTTGCTATTTTACGAAAATTAATTTCAGTCCAGTTCAATATTTTTCTTTCCAGAAATATTGAAATTTCACTATTTTAATCAATATAATTTTAGTTCAGTTCGTTTGTAAACAAATAATGAAATTTTACTAATTTAATCAAACAATTTTAATACAGTTCTAATTTAAAAGAAAATAATGAAATTTCATTATTTTAATCAATATAGTTTTAGTATAGATCGTTTGTAAATAAATAGTGAAATTTCACTAATTTTGTCTAACCCATTTCAGTTTAGTTATAGTTTTCAAAAATTAGTGGAATTTCACTATTGTAATCAATATTAGTTCATTTCCAATTTTGAAGAGATAATAAAATTTCACTATTTTGATAAAAAAAAATTAGTTTCAATACAATTTCATGTCTAAAAACAAGTTAAATTTTAATATTTTAATCAGATTATTTATTGAATAATGCAAGTACGAAAAATGTAGGATCACTGAGGCGTAACACCCCCAAGGATATACTTTAAACACATGCCTCATGCACTTTTGAGGGAGTTATATTTAGTATGAGGAATGACAATAGAGTAATCATTAAGGTACTATATAGCGATAACGAGGAAGTCCATCATATTGAAGACTTCCACATCCACTCCATGTCGCTAAGGAAGTCAATGGCCTAAAAAATCTCCACGATCCTAATGTTATTAGTGCTAGTCCGAGGCGGTGACTAGACTACAGTCTCGAGACATTCACTCAGGAGAGTCACGTCATCGGACGAGCAATTATAACATGCTTCTTTAAGGTTGCGAGTAAGTAATAACCCTATAGTTGTGGTGACCCTCCTCATAGAGATATGTCATAACTCTGAGATGTGGTGCTCATGCACGACACCCTATCCCGTAGTCATAGTTTTGCTTCCTTATGCGACTTGGTCAAGGAAGGCGGTGTAGTTTAGTGAGAATTGTGATACACTAGGCAGTAGCCCCACCTCAAGAACACAGACTCTCTTGGATTGGAGGCTAGCAAGAGGACCTCGATATTGATTGATTAGATATATTCCACCTCAGGTACCTAGGCTAGTGAGATAAAGGAAAATGTCATAACAAACGTAAAATATGGGAACCGTATTACCATACAACTGAGACACCTATAAATTGTACCCTTGCCCAAAGGGGAAAGGATTTAGAAATTCTCCCGTAAAAGGGATTTTTGGCTATGTAATCTTGTCGTCATCTAAAACTGCTACCCTGAACCTTATTGTTATGAAATCTTGCTCAACTTTTTCTCCACCTACCTTGTGCTCCTTACTTTTGCATTATCTTTGGCTCTATTCTGGCAGGGTGGCTCCTAGCAACTCTTATTTTCACTTAAAATTTTGTGACTTTATTGGCAATTACACCACTCAAAATATGGCACCAAAGAAAACACGCAACCACGGTGGAACATCTGGAGCACAACCAGGAGCCCAAGAAACGGCCACATGACCTAGGTCATCAACCACCACCATAACTCCGCCATCTGATCTACTCATTAATCAAGCCATCTTAAAGTTGAAAGAAACCCAAGAAAGAACCCTACTTTCCTTAACTGGAGGACTACCAACTTAACCTTCACCCTCAATCGCATTTGCGACTACACCATCAATCAACCTGCCACTTGTACCAATGGCTTCTCCTACCTAAGTTCCAACCCTTACAAGCACCATTCCGAACCTTCATGCTAACCATACACCTATTAACCTATCTATTTTATCCAATACATCACTGGCAACCATTTTTGTAACTATCAAACATGTACGAAACCTTCTTCCGAATGAAAGAAACCACCCCAAGGATCAACAAATCAAAAAGAAGTAGCAAAGCCTTATCACTTGGAATCATCCCTAATATCACTTGAGTTAATAATTTATTCTCAACACCAGTGTGCATAAAAGTCTTCCTTCTTATTTACCGAGGAAAGGGCTACTTGTAGGACAATGTAAATGGTTGTGAAGAAGTGTACCTTTGAAAAGAATAGCCTTCCTAATTTGTGTGAAATCCACCTTGATGAATGCCATTTCAGCTAACCAAAGTTCAATGTCTTTCATGAATACATTAAGGGGGAGTTTATATAATTTGTTTTGATCATGTCATCCAAGAAAAACCAATTCATTATAGTTGTTTAGGCTTATTTACTGATAAATCATTCAACGCTGTTTTGAAGTTTTTGAGACAAACTCAATTTCATAAGATTAGTCAGATTATTTACACTTTTATGAGCAGATGAGGTTGAATTGCTTGCATACATTTTAGTGTCTTGTGATTATGCTATGCATACAGAGATATTCAGACCCCTTACAATTCTCTCCTTTGACTGATTGTGATTAATTCCAGTAAATAAGTTTTTTTTTTAAAAGAAAATGGGATATCTATTTTTTTCACTTCTGGAATATTCATTCAAATGAATTGAGAACTCGTTCAAATGAAAGTGCATTTATATTGGCACGAAAATCACGTTTGCTTAAACGAATCCTCCATTCATTCGAACGAATCTTGGAGAAGTTCAAAAATCACAAAATGCGCGATTTTAGAATTCTTCACCAGTTTCTCTCTCATTGTTTTGATCTTGTGTCACCTATATTGCTTTTAGGTTTTATCGTTTCACAGTTCTACTCTGGTTAGATCACTGTTCTCAGTCTAGGCTTCATCTTCACCAATTGGTTTCAGGGTTTGACGTCTTTTCTGTGGTGTACGGTGAGTTTTGTCTATTATTTCTTCAGTGAGTTTACTTTTTTTTTTAGATTATAAGGTTAGCTTGAAATTGTTACTACAGTTTTTGAACATGAAGCCTCACTTAGCATTTGTTTTTCTCAAGTTCAATATGGCACCCCGTCGGTGTCTTGCTATGGAGGATTAGTTTTCATTGCCATTTCTTTAGTTCCTCGATCAAGGAATCCTTCTCTGTTTAGGTCCGCTATTGCTCAGACTCGCTACCCGTCATTTAGGGTCATGAGCTTTGGCCTGAGTGGTATCCTAGGTTAGACTAGACTATTGGGACCCTGCCAGTTTTTTGCTCGAGGGTGGCTTTCCTTGTTATCTATCAGTAGTCCTATTGATGAGCTTTTTGTTCGCGAGTTCTTTGTGAACTTGGATATTATTAGCGATCATGTCACAGCTCGGGCCTTTGTTAGTTGGATTTCTTTTGATCTCACGCTTACTCTTATAGAAGAGACCTTTGGCATACCTAGGGAGGATTATCCTGGTTTTCCATATGCTCTGCGTGCTGCACCTCAGGAGGAGGTCCTAGCTAAAGCAATCCATCGTGACAGGTCAGGTATATTTTAGGTCATAGGTGCTCGTCTGTCACAGGGTCTTCTTTCTCATGCCTACCTCTTTCTTAATCTGGTGGTCTTATATGATTTATCCTAGTGAGTCATACCAATACCCTGACTTGATCTCACTCCACTGTCTTGTATGCCATTGCATCTGGAGTTCCTATTGATGACGCATATGTCATTTTCTCTTGTCACGACCCGAAACCCACCCTGTGCGGATCTCGGATCGCAACCACCGCCTTCAGGCCCGGGAGCCTGAGGGCAAGGCAAAACATGGGCGACGGTATCGAATAGCGGTGCGGCCTTGATTTGCGGAAGCGTGAAAACCCTTTTCTTTTTTTTAAAAAAAATCTTTTAAAAAAACTTTCGCACAGCCGTTCGGTACTGTCGCTCTTCATAGCGGTACACATGAATAATCACATCAGAGCATACTAAAAATTAAAGTCTTATACATGATACATATTCGAATACCTCAAGGGCTTAAGTACATATGTGGTTGCCTCTTGGGCTTAAATACATAATTGTCCCAAAAGTACGACATCAAAATTTGACCAACCATAGGCCCTAATACTTCCCAAAATATCTCCAGAATCCTAATGGAGCTGCCTATCATTCCTCCCCAAATTGGGCAAGGGTCCACCCATCGTCATCACCTGAAAAATATTAGGGAATGGGGTGAGCTTCGAAAAGCCCAGTGAGTAATTCTAACATCTGTCATGGGTTTCAATTGGTAGTGGTTTCGCACGTGAGAATTTTGTAAAATACTCACTACCAATTGCTCGTATACTTGGAACATAGAGTACATGCATTCTTTAAACAATGGCTTTGAAACATTAAAGTATTCAAGCTAACTTGTACTTTCAAAATAAAGTATATGAATTTCAAATCATGTAAATATGCATGGTGAAAATGAGGAAAAAGCCTGCTTCCATTTTCAACACATACCTTATCACTTTCATTAACAGAATCCGTTTCGAACCAGATTCCCATTTTACTTTTCGTGGAGATATCTCATATGCCTGGGGGATTATATCCTGCTACCTGGCATTTATTCGTATCGTAGTTGGGTTCTTAAGAAACCCGATAGAAATCCGTGGTGCTTATGCACAATTTATCTTGCATTTAAAAGCATTTAACCCATAATTCCTTCGTGTGGATGCATTTAAAAGCATTTCAAACATATAGTTCATAATCTCATGATAGGGTATCGAAATACGTGAAACATGTAAATTCAGGATATATAATAACATTTGAAATCGAAATTTTAGACATGCAGAAGTATATCTCAAGGAACAGTAGTAAATTATTCAGGAAGCATGTCATAACAGAATATTTAAAACGAAATTGTGTAAAGACAGAATTTGATATTTAAAACATCATTCAAATCCATGGAATTAAATCTCCACTTCAAATGTGAGGTTACTCACCTTGATTCCCTAGGTTTGCACTACTGGTGGGCTTTTCCCTTTCCTTTGTATTTCCTAAGAAAATTATAAAGAACTCGTTAACTTCACATTTACCTTAAATCGTTACCTATTCATGCTCTTTCATTTAATTTTAGGCCTGACGTATTTTAACTTCCTAGGATTGGTCTCACTGGTCAACTCGCGGTGACTTGATGAGTTTTATTTTTCACGTGACTAAATTTTCAGTACCTATTTTGGTGTTATGGACTTCACTGTTGGGTTTGGAATGTCCGACATAGTCAAAATAGACTATCTTTTAGTTTCATTTGGGCTTCGGGTACCTTAGGGGTAGTTTGGTCATTTCGCGCGTCATATTTTTCGGAGTCCCGTCTCGCGAACCGGACCTCACCGTTGATCTCAGAAGTGTCGAGATAATAAGAATGCACTAATAACTTGCCTTATTTGGACATCGGCATATTGGGGGCAATACAGTCATTTATACCTACGTGTTTGTATTTTTTGGGACTTGGTTTTCCGAATCGGACTCTGCCATTGGGTCCAGAATGCTTGAAATAGTGAAAATACACTATTCATTTGATTCATTCGGACTCCGTTTGACTTATTTATGACCTAGGGGTAATTTGGTCATTTTTATTTAATTAATAAATTAATTAAATAATTTAATTTATTATTTATTAATTTATCAGGGGTATAAATGAATTAAAGTTTCAGAATCTAGGCCAGAATTAAATTTTCAAAACTGTTGGGGCTGTTGTGAAATTTCAGAATTCATTTGGGGTAAAACTAGAATTACATAAACTATGGGTTCAAACCCCTTGGTTTTAGGGTTCACTGTTTGAACCGGTCCAAGCCTCACGTGAACCAACCGGTTCACTGGCCTTCAGAGAACCGGGGTTAAATGTCCCTGATAACCCCAATTGCCTCTTATCCGTAATCAGGATATCCTTATAACCTGATTTCAATTTGCAAAGCCCGTAACCAAACAGGCCATCTCCAGGTTTAATTTAAAACGTTTAAACCAAAACGGCGCAGTTTCGATTAAACGGTGGCACGGTCTTAGGTTGACACGTGTTTGAGTCGATTCAGTGGGCCTAGACGCGTTGGACGAGTCGACTCAGTCGACTCGTCGTCTTCTTCATCGAACAGTGTCCTGTTGCCCTAATTTCTGGGTTTATTCTTTCCCATTTTCGTGAGTTTTAGAGAGGTGTTCCTCTCTGTTTCTTGGTGTTCTATGACCCTAGAGGTTTGGCCAACCTTTTGGCATCCATTTGATACATTAAAACTAACCCAACGTCCGGTTTCACACAAAATACCCGAACCTGCAACTCCCTGGTAAACCCTCGTTTCTTCACCATTTTTAATGGAGTTTGATTCTCTGAAATCCCCACAGCAAGGGCTTCGATCCCCCATCCTTAAATCTCAGTTTAGGGGTCTAGTTTAAAGATTTCATTTTTGGGCCGAAAAGAATAATGCCATTTTTGGGGGTCTCAACCTAGGTTTCTAGGTCGCAGTTGGGGTTTTCCAAAATCCTAAGATGTCCTATTTCATGTTTCAACCCTCAAAAGCTCGGTTGGTTGAGGTCGGATCAGACCTGCAACTTCAAGCTCCATCAATGGTGGTCTGTTTCCATTTCTGTGTTTTAGGGCAGTTCGTTGGTCCAAATCAATCATAAACAACCCAATTTTTCAAGTTAAATTGTTACACATGCAATAACAGATCCTAATGCTATAAAACAGTAGCTAAACAGTAGGAAAATCTTTTCTAAAAAAGTTTGAACTCTAACCTTGAACAGTGGTCTCTCCCTCACGGCTGTGCTCAAATGGAGGCTTCAAAGGTTGGATTTGGTCCTTCACGTGCAGTTCCTTGGTCCCTCAATCTCCTTTAATGGATTTCCAATGTACACCCTTGTGTATCTCTCACTCTCTCTCTAGGATTCCTCTCTATAAAATCAGTATACAGGGCCTCTATAGTTCTGATTTCCCTCCAATGCCTATATGGAGATTATGTAAATCAAAATCAGATTGTCTTTAGTGTTTCATCTCCCCAAGTGCATGATGGATTTGCATGCAACTTGGTTGGGAGGAGATGCAATCATGGGTGTATAGGCACATGATGGTCTATGGGGGCATAGGAGTGATGCATGCTGATGTGTTGCATGCTTGGTGATTGGTCACTTAGGAGGTGGCCAAATCAGATTTATACTTATATACATATCTTTGTACATATATACACAAAAGTGCTCCTAGCCTAGATGGTAACTTTTTGGGTAACAATAATCATGCCCACTTGGTCAAGGGTTCAAGTCCCCTTAGCCACACTTTTGGCTATTTTTCCCTATTTTAGGCTTAGGCCCTGTTTGGTTGGCACAGAATTCCATTTTGGCTATTTCCTAAATATTTTCTTTTTCGTTGCTCTTTTTTCGACGCGGTTTCTTCCAGTCACTTCCTATCTAGGTTAGCTTCAATCTCCAAGGTCTAGTGTCGGTTATTAATCCCTTGGGATTTCTGTAGTTTGCTAACTCGAGTTTTCTTAGTGTTAAAGTAACATCATTTCACCCAATTAATTGGTAATGAGGTTCAGACATCATTTTTTGGGTCTATCATGAGGTTCTCGATTTACTTCTAAATTATTCTTTATGTTTGGTTCAAATTAATGATTAGTAACTAATCATTTCTTAATTAGGGTCGGGGTGTTACATCTCTGGCATTAATGGTGCCATCTCTGGTTGGCATACTGTTGTTCTTCCCTTCGGAAAGTTCATCACTTAGATTTGTGTGGGTCAGGGTGTCCTGATCTACACTTCAGATATAGTGAGGGAGTTGTCTAGGCCCTTTACCGAATGCACATTAATGTAGTATGAGCGTTATGTTGGCCTAGTTGCTGCTGATGAGGATATGGAGGCTGATGTGGCTAAGGGTGTTGGAACAGTTCCTGATCAGGAATATCTGGTCGATCAGACACCTTCTCAGTATCGTCAGGATCCCTCTTCACCTTGTCTATTTTATCCTGATCCGGGTGCGTCTTCATCTAGTACTCCTTCTTCAGTTACTCAATGAGATTTAGAAGAGTACTTTTAGTGACTGCAGATGGATTTCTTTATACATGTACTAAAGGAGCTAAGTACACAATGCTCACATTCAGGCGATTCATGAGCGTCAGGACCAGTTTGCTGCCAGTCTAATGATGAGGATGATGGTGATGACGACAATGGTGATGATGGAGATTTCACCACTAATACCTCTACTGCTTGAGTGCCTGAGTGATCTTGTAGTGAGGATATTTTTATATTGACTATTCACTTTTTTATCTTCTGCTCCTAACTTTGTCACTGTTTAAATTGTGGCTTGACTGTTTATATTTTGTTTTGATTGATATTACGTTTATATATCATATCATGCTCTATTTCTATATTCTTTGTCATTTCATGACAAAAAGGGGGAGATTTGTGATAGGGGAAGGGGTACATATTTTTTTTGATACTCCTATGCATAATTGTGTTTCTGATTATTACTCTACAATGTTGGACATTTATTATTATTCATGCGATGCTTTTCACAAGTATAGTGTAGTGGTTATTTTGTAGAAACACAAGTTAAATCAATCATGTTGTTGAGTGTAGTATCACAAGTCATTAGATTAGAAATCTCCTGTAAATCTTTTCTTTCAGGTTTTTGGGTTACTTATGATTGTCTAGTTTTATTTGTTCTTGTATTGAGTTTTGTCTCGGATTACCAAATGGGGAGTTTGTTAGGACTTTTCGTCATAAGTATTGCCTAATTTGTGAGACAAAACTATCATTGAGTTGTAATGTTTACCAAGTTATCGAGTTTGGAGTCCTTAAGCCTTCTAATCATTGAAGAACATGTCTGCTTCTAGTTAAAGGCTATCTTATTTTCGAATGACTCTTAAATACTCATACGGCGAAGGATTGGTAGGCTCTTTGTGAGTTTGGATCAAATCTACCTCACATACACACTCTCATCCATTAAGTTTGAATTTACTATTCTAATATGTGAAAATGTATAGTGAAGATGGTACAATGAATAATAGCAACTCACTTGACTATGCCTAGTACTGAAAGATTATTTAAGTGGGTTATTATATGTCAATCTAAAACTAAAAATTAAAAGATTTTTCACAATATTCGTTTGAACGAATCATGGGTTCGTTTGCATGAATCATGAATTCGTTCATGCGAATATTCTAGTATGTTTCTTCATATATATTAATGAAATATTTGTTCAAACTTTCAATCGAACGAATTTTTCAGAAACCCATTAGTGGGATATTCGTTCGAACAAAAGATCCGACAAATTTTCTAGTAGCTTACAAATCACATTCGTTTGATAGTTCGTTTAAACAAATTGAGGTTCGTGTGTATGGGTACCAATACAGAAAAAAGGGAAAAAATGTGTGTCATCCCTTTTCGTAAGTTTAGAGTGAAGAGATCTGAAATTTTTTTTTTCGGAATAAATATTTTTTTTAAATAAATATGAATGAATGTGTGTATAATTAAGTGTATATGTATGTGTACATTTTAAATAATATGGATGCATGTATATATGGAAGCATGTATATGATATACAATATATATATATATATATGCACGTGTATAGTATTATGTACTATGTGTATACATGTATTTAAATATATATATATAGGTACACACAATGGGGGTACCCGTCTGACTATGTGTGTGTGTGTGCTGTGTGTGTGTAGTATAATATACACATATATATACAAGAAAAGCCAAAGGAGCAAGCAACATTAAATGCAATCTGAAGGAGAAAAGAAAGACGTAGGGAAGAAATTCAGAAAAAAAAAGGGGAGGCTGGTTTTGTGTGCAAGTAGACATGTTCAGTAAGGGGCAATTGAGTGTGATTAGTGAGATGTGTATATATATATATATATGTATGTATGTAAACAATGGGGCAGTAGGTGAGAAAATGTGTAGCTTGTGTGTGATTGGGTGAATGCAGAACTGAATGAGTGTGTTGTGTGCATAAAACAGTGTGAGGAGGGCTATGCAAATCAGATTTGCATGGTGAGTTCGGGTAGAGAGAGAAAATGAGGTAGAGAGAGAAAGTGAAAGAGAAAGAAAAAGAAGGATGAAGGAGTTGCATATATGGCTGTGATTGCCTAAGGAGCCCTAGAGGATCAGTATCCAAACCACCAAAAGGAACAAGAAACCAGTGTTGAGGGACACTGAAAGGCAAGGAGAAGGCGGTCTGATCTTCTACATTATCATTGTTAGTTTAACTACACAGCGAGCACGACTTCCTAGAGTTGAGACGAGCCCATCAGGTATGATACTTTGCTAAGTAAGAAATAGGATTAAGTTTAAGAATGATTGCCATGTTGACTTAATGATTCACATATTTGTTTGATTGTTTATATGCTTATGCGTTTCTTGTTATTTTTCTGAAAGTTTGGTTAAGTGATAAATGTGGGTCACGACTATTTGTATATTCCATGTGTTGGCACAATATGTGATTTATGTGTTTAGAGAATTGGCAAGATGGTGAATGTGTAAATCAAGCATGTGATTAAATTGATTGTTCATGATATGCAAACTTGTGGAAGGAGCTTTGCGATTTAATGTCATTGTTGATTTAAGTAGAATACGCATTACTTAAAGCATGCTTCATGTGTTGATAAATTGTTTCATTGAGATTGTATTATTGCATGGTGGAATCAAAGCATATTGGCATAGTGTGATTCCTTGAGACATAGTGTGGGTTGAGCACGTGGTGCTATGCATTATAAGGGTGTAGATCCTATGGTGAAAAACCCAAAATTGGCTATTGGTACTTATGCCAGCGGGAACGGACCGTAAAGTGAGACATACAGGTGGTACTCATGCCAGCAGGGAAGGACCGTAAAGTGAGACATGGGTGTGGTGTGGAGTTGCATGGGTGCATTACGCATATTGTTCATGTACTGCATTGATGATATTGTATGATATGTAGATATAAATGTACACTTGCACATGCCACGCCTTAATTTTGTTCCTCGCATTAGCATTGTATTATACCAGCAGTTGAGCTAACCCATTCGTGGGATATCATATTACAGATGACGCCCCAACTATGTGAGACTCGATGAGGTCTTAATGAAAGAGAGGACTTGGAATTACATTTGGCCCTTGGGGCATATTTTGTGATGTAAGGGCTTAAGCTCAACTGACGTGAACAATATGTCTATCGAATGTACTTCATGCATTATATGTTGAAAAATTGAATGTCTGTTTAATTGAATCCATTTAGATTGTCTTTCGTTCCTTTTCTTTATTGTTTTCACTCACTCCTTGGGTTCACAAAAATTCGGGGCGTGACATAAAGTGATCTCGACTGTTTCCTTCCCTAAAGGTGGGAAAGAACGCCTCTTATAGGAGATAGAGAAATTGAGGAGCCACTAGCTTATTTTGGGTAAGAAACAAGCAAACCCGTTACAAATTAAGCAATACATATGTAGGAAACTGAAAGCAATGGAATGAAAATTACATCACTTTAATCTTAAATACATAATAAAGGATCCCTTGACATAGATAAAAAAAAAGATAAAGCACTGAGAAATAGAAATACCAGAGAAATAGGCTTAGGGGCTAAAGTATGGAGTGGGAAGGTGTTAGGCACCCACTCTGCCAGATCCGAATGGGTCAGCCTCAAATATTCGCTTGCAAGGCTATTTTGTCATGAGGAAAAAACTAAGAATAAAGATGTGAGTCCAGAAGAGATAAATAACACAAGATCTAGTGTAAAGAAATAAAACAAAACAAAAAAGACAGAAGATAAATTTGACTTGGGCCCGAAGGCTTCCTATATATCCGCTCAGAAAACAGAATCAGAGTCATGTAGTGCTCCAGTTTACCCTCTTTTATCAAGAGTGATAAAAGTTATGAGTTCAACCGGATATAAGAAAACTTGTTAAGGGCTAGAGGGTGTACCTTGTTCAGCCATGGTAGTTGGGTAGCACTTCGACTAGGAAAGTCTGAATCGGAGACTTTAATCGGGCAAATCTCCATCTTGTTCTTCGGGTTGGAACGTGTTGCTTCGGCTTGCTTCGAGAAGAGAAGTTGTCACTTCGATAGGGCTTCGGCCTTGGGACAGGGAGAGTTCTTGTAGAGAGAACTCTAAAATTAAAGTAAAAGTGTAAGGCTATGAAAATTGTCTTCCATTCGTGTCCCCTAAAATTGATGGTCCGGGGGCTCTATTTATAAGGAAATATAGATATTTGATCCAAAGGCCTAAGATGAAACCCTAAAACGGAGGACTAGGATCATGTTTTGTTTGATAATTATCTAATTAAAAAATTAAATAAGAACAATTATCCTAACTGTAATACCCCGACCCAAAAATATCGGGTCATAGGGCACGCATTTCGAGGTTATGAAAATAAGTGTAAAGATGTCTACACTTAAGGAAAACAATTAATTAAATTAAAATAATTAATTAATTAAGTTATGAAATTGATTATTTAAATACACACATAAAAGTGTATTTGTGACCAAGTATGAGTGAGTGTTATATATGTATAATTATATACATAAAATGCTTGAATATAGGAAAAATAAAATAAAAATAAATAAAATGTATACATGGTACGGTTGTGGGCGTGATATATATATATATATGTATATGTATATATATATATATATATGTATATGTATATATATATATATATATGTATATGTATATATATATATATATATATATACATGGAGACATGGAGGTAAGGGGATAATGTGCAATATATGTATATTATATGCTATTAGGTGAGGAGGTATGGAGGAGAGCATGGCCCAATTCAAAAAAGTGAAGAGTATGATTGCTGATGAGAAGGGAGGTGGGTGAGGGAAAGGTGGCAGCCACCAAATCTCTTCCACCTATACACGTTAACTATATGCACACCCATGGAAACAATAGTGAAGGAAAGAGAGAAAGATAGAGAGAGAGAGAGCTCTGGAAGAAGGAAAAAAAGGAAGTTGAAGCAAGAAGGTGAAGTGGAAACCGAAGAAGGAGAAGGAAACTGGGAACAGTCCGTTTAAACAGGTATATTCCCAACCGAAATTTAATTCGATTTCTTTCACATTTTAGCATATGAACGTAGGGTCTTAATCTATGTAGAATGGGCTTTATTTTGCAAGGAGAATGGTGTAAAATGATGGAAAACCGAGCGAGAAAACTTGAGTTACAGTAAGCAAGAAAAATTTCCTGAACCGTAGCATAGGTACAATTGGGTCTGAATCGAGCATTGCCAACTCAGGTTTGGCTTATAGGGCCCTCAACCAGACCCTCCAAGAGTCCCAAAAACCCATACCCGCGATCAAAACTCAAAAGAATCGACCTCCAAATATCGAGTTACAGTTTCGGGTTCCAAAACCCAAACCCAAAAACACACTTCTAAACCTACCATTGTGAATGAAACCTGAATCCCCATACCTTGAGGGTCGCGCACAACCAAACCATTCTAAAAATGGTGAAGAAACGAGCATGAACCGACATGCTACAGTTCGGATTATCGTGACTTGAACCGAACACCTGAGCCATATTCGAAGCCCTAAATTGATACTAAAACGTGCCCTAAGGTCTTAGGAATTGATTGGAAAAGAAAACAGGAAAAATGGAGTTGTAAAATTGCACGAAATAGCACTGAAAAATTTTAGGGTTTGAGATGAACAGTGTCGACCCTCATGGGGAAGACGACACTGTTCGGGTCGGGTCGGTCTACCGGTCGGTTACGGGTTCGGGTCAAATCCGGTTATGGTTATTTAAACGGTGACGTTCGGAGATTTAAAATTTTAAAATTTAAATCAGTTAGGGCTGACGTCATCATGATGTTAGCATTACGTTTCAAGCCAACCAAACCGGATTGGTTCAATTAAAACCGGACCGGTTCACTTTAAATGTGACTGAACCCACTGGTTTTCTTATTTATTCAAAACCAAATAAACCAAACCTTTTCTTAATTACGGTTTGACCCCAGAAATTCTACGGATTTACACTGTGGCCCAATTTTTGGAAAAATTATGCAATTAAGCCCCTGGAAAAATAATTAAATAATTAATTTAATTATTTAATAAATAAAAGAAAATTACTATTATGCCCTTGGGTCATTAATAGGGCAAATAAAGTCCAAATCAGACATATGAATAGTGAATTTTTACTATTTCAAATATTCTGAGACTAATGGTAGGGTCCATTTTACGAGACGGGGCCCAAAAAATAAAGACACGTAAAGAGGTAAATGACTAAAATACCCCTTGACCAAAATCAACAAGTTATTAGTATATTCTTACTATCTCGGACCTTCTGAGTCCATTGGTAAGGTCCTCGACATGAGAAGGAGTCCCGAAAAATTTGAGACCCTTAATTATGTCAAAAATGACCATTCTGCCCTTTTACATATAAAAGTCCGAATTAAATTCTAAGAAAGCCTAAACTGACTTTCTTCGACGCTCCAGATTCAATGGTAAAGTCCATTCGGCCCAAAAGAAGTGTCTAAATAAAAAGACGTAAAATTTGATGAATAGCATCTGTCAGATGACTATAAACTGAGATATTGCCGAAGTATTAAACTAAGGCAAGTACGGGAAATAAAGTACGAGAAGACACGACGCGTTAACTTGACAAGTAAATAAATTTAATTTAAAGTTAATGGAACTACCAGAAGAGTATAAGTTGAAATAAATTAAGTTTCTAACACATTAAATTGTGTCGTAGGTTAAAAGTACGAGTTGAATTAAGTACGTGCGAAGTTTATAGAATGTTAGTAAATCGGTTAGGATAAAATACGATCGAAGCATAAGTTAAGAAGCATCGATAGGTGATATTGTAGTAAATGTGAAGTTGATGAGATTGTTATGAATTGTTATTAGGAACTACGGAGGAAGTGGGAAAGCGCATTTGTAGCACTAACCCTAAAGGACCGAGGTGAGTAACCCTGTATTTGAACTGGAGATTTAACTCCATATATTTGAAGAAGTTTTAAGCTCAAGTTATTGCAGTCTTTGAATATCAAATTCAGTCTTTATATGATTCCGTTCTTTTAAAATATTCTGTTACGGCATGCTTATTAAATGTTTTATATTCAGCTCTTTTCTTGAAAATAATTAGCATGTCTAAATCAAATGCAAATCTCTTAAATATTCTGAATTTGATTATTCCCAATAGTGAAGTTTCATTACAGAAGTTGTATATTTCATGTTTTAAATGTTCATGAAAAATATCTATTGAAGAAGTCATGTGACAAATGTTTTATAAGATAAACGGTACTAAGTACCACTCCCTATGATGGTTGAAATCCTTCGGGATTCAACAGTACATGCCCGGTAGAAGGATCTAATCCCTCAGGCAAATGAGATATCTCCATTGTAGTATTGGCAGTAAAATGGGAGTCTGGTTCGAAACAGATTCCACCTAATTAAAGAGAAAAGAAGACAAAATGATTTTGAAAATGAAAGTAGGTCTTACCCTCATTTTCAAAATACATACTTATGTGTTTTAAAGTTTATATACTTTATTAACGAAGTACGAGTTTAGCTTGAACACCTTAATTGTTTCAAAGCTATCTGTTTTATGAAATGCATATGTTTCGAGTTTTATACACTCTATTTAAGGATGACATGTTATGTTACATGTTTTGAAGTTCATAAGTATAAGCGTAGCTTGAATGTTTTAAATGTTTCAAGCCATCCGTTTTGAGAATACATATATCCTGTGTTCTAAATTGTACGAATAATTGGTAGTGAGTATTTTATAAACTCTCACGTGATAAACCACTACCAGTTGAAAACCCCATGACGAATGCAGGAATTACTCACAAGCTTAGATTAGCTTACCCGGACTTTGTTCGGATCCCCCTTTCAGGTAAAAGGCAAAAGGCAGTTTTTGATTTGAAGACGAAGATGATGGATCTGCCATTTTGGGAAGTTGTACTTAAGTAGTTTCCTTATGAAGCCATGTGAATTTTTAGTACGAACTCCTGTAGTAGTAAACAGTGCAAAATATGTATTAAGCCTCAGGGCAGTGATATGTAATATTATAAAGTCTTTAAGTTTTTAGATATGCTCTGAATGTATGTTTATACATGTATACCGAAATGTGAAGAGCGGCAGTACCGGACGGATGTGCGAATTTTAAATAAGAAAGAAAAGAAAAAAAAGTTTTTCACGCTTCCGCAACCACTTGAACCACATCTATCCGATACCGCTGCAGATGCGAGCCTTCGCCCAAGGGTCCTCGGGCCTGAGGGTGGCGGTCGCGATGCGAAATCCGCAGAGGGTGGGTTTCGGGTCGTGACACTAACTAAATGAATTAATAAATAATTATGACAATGCACGAACCAATAAAATTGGTGTCTACATGCAAGAGCCAATGAGATAAAAGAGAAATAGAATTTAATTAAAAAATAAACTCTAAAATAAAAATGTGTAGGTTCAATGTATCTCTATTTAAAGAAATATCAAGCAACCAGATTTATGGAAAGTCTAAAAGTGGAAAGTCCTAATTAAGCCAAAATATACTACTGTCAATCAAGATTACCAAATTTCTCCCAATTTGGTGGAGAATCTTTAGATTACACAAAGACATGTGAAAAGACCAAATTACCCAAATTCGTCACCAAAGGGCTACAATTACCAAATTACCCCCATATGGGTAAAATGATATAAAAATTACAAAAATGTCCTTCAAGTAACTAGGAAGTCCTACTGATGGTACGATTGTGCCAAAATTACCAAAATGCCCTTAATGAGCAAAAAGGTCTTGAAGTTACCGAAATGCCCTTCGATAAGCAAAAAAGTCCTAACAAGAGTATGACACTGTCAAGAAGAGTCCTATTTGGACTAGGACTCTAGCAAGAGAGTGCTAACGGGAGTGGGACTCTATCAAGAAGAGTCCTACATGGAATGGGACTCTGGCGGAAGTATCCTAACAAAAGCGAGACTCTATTGGAAAAAGTCCTACTTGGACTGAGACTTTGACGAGAGAGTTCTAATAAGAGTGGGACTCTATCACGAAAAGTCCTAACGGGAGTGGGACTCTATCATGAAAAGTCCTAACGGGAGTGGGACTCTATCCGAAAGAATCCTTCTTGGGTTGGGACTCTAACAAGAGAGTCCTAACAAATAGGGCTGTAAACCGATCGGATTTGGACCTGATCAGAGCCGATCTGAATCCGATCTATTTAGTAAGAAATCCGGTCCGATCCGATCCATTAATCTGATGGATTAGGCGAATGTTAATCTGTATTCAAACCCGTTAATAACCGGATATCCGATCCATTAATCTGGTCCGATCCGTTTAAAATTATAATATATATATATATATTAAAATTGATAAAATTAATATATTGTATATAAATATATATATGTTATATATTAATATATATATATTTATAAATATATATAATATATTAATTTTAATATATATATATATAAGTAGATAGGATCGGATCAGCCTATATCATATCCGGTTCGTTTATATTTGGGATAATCAGATTCGGATCGGATCGGGTCACGTATCACTATTTCTAAAACTATATCCGGACTTAACGGATCGGACCAAGATCTAATCCATTGACAGCTCTACTAACAAGAGTGGGACTCTATGAGAAAGAGTTCTACTTAGACTGGGACTCTATCAAGAGAGTCCTAACGAAAGTGGGAATCTATCAGGAAGAGTCCTACTTGGACTAGGACTTTGGCAAAAGAGTACTAATGGGAGTGGGGCTCTATCGGGAAGAGTCCTACTTAGACTAGGACTCTGACAAAAGAGTCCTAACGGGAATATGAATTTGTTAGAAGTAGTCCTAATGGGAATAGGGCTCAATTGGGAAGAGTCCTACTTGAAGTAGGTTTCTTAACATAATCATTAGCTTTTACTACTTAATTAAGGGTCACAAAATGAGGTGTCTACAGAAAGCCCCTTGTTGATGGAACTTGCAAGCAAGTGAACGTCAACGCAAGAAAAAAAAGACAACCATTTTGACCTTAATTGTGATTTTGACGTGGTTGGACTCATTCCTCTATGAGATTCCTACGTATCACCCTCAAACGAGTCAGACCGTTTGTAGTTCATGACTAGCAAAAATGAGTGTTGTCCCTACCGAATTTTCTCAAAAGAGATTCGTCTTGATAAAACTGTTGTGAGGTTACGCCCTTGAAAATGACTCCTCAGAGTCTTACTTGATAAGAAATACGATCTTAACAAGTCTTTCATGAGGTTTTGTTCTCATAAGATGATCTTACATCCTCGAACCTTTTACCTACAAGAAAATTCCATCTTAGTAAGTTGGTAAGAGATGATACGATGGACCGCTTAGCCGAAAGGAATTCTATCTTAACACGATGATAAAATGTGATGCGATAGACGACTTATCTGAAAGGAATGCTATCCTAATTGGATGTTGAATTTGCGTCCTTAGATGAATTTTCTAAAACGAATGCTATCCTAATAAGCTGATAAAATGCGTCCTCAGACGACTTTCCTAAAAGGAATGCTATCCTAATAGGATGATAAATTTGCATCTTGAGATGACTTTCCTAAAAGGAATGTTATCCTAATAAGCTGATGAAATACGTCCTCAAACGACTTTCTTGAAAGGAATGCTATACTAACAGGATGATAAATTTACATCCTCAGATGACTTTCCTAAAATGAATGTTATCCTAACAAAATGAAAAATTTGAGTGCTCAGATGACTTTCCTAAAAGGAATGCTATCCTAATAGGCTGATGAAATACATCTTCAGATGACTTTCTTGAAAGGAATGCTATCCTAACAAGATAGATTTGTATCCTTAGATGACTTTCCTAAAAGGAATGCTATCCTAATAGGTTAATGAAATGCGTCCTCAGATGACTTTCCTGAAAGGAATGCTATCTTAATAAGATAAATTTGCATCTTCAGACGACTTTCTTGAAAGGAATGCTATCCTAACAAGATAGATTTGTGTCCTTAGACGACTTTCCTAAAAGGAATGCTATCCTAATAGGTTTATAAAATGTATCCTTAGACAACTTTCTTAAAAGAAATGCTATCCTAACAAGATGATAATGCGATAGATAGCTTACCCGAGAGGAATGCTATCCTAACAAAATGGTGATGTGATGGACAACTTACTTGAAATGAATGCTATCATAATAGGATAGTGATGTGATGGACGGCTTACCTGAGATGAATGCTATCATAACAGGGTATTTTCTAAAAGCAATGTTATCCTAATAGAATTTTCATACGATAATGTCCTTAACAGACGGATTGCTAAGATGGATTACGTCCTCAGATGTTTCCCGAGATGGAGTACGTCCTCAGTCTGTGTCTTATCAAAACTACGTTCAAAGTCTTAAATCATAAATCTAAGATAGATTATATGCATGACACTTCGATTTGGTAAAGGTTTCAAGGTTCGCCTTCTGGCAGGACATGCTATATACCTCCCACAGTCATTAGATTGTAATGACAACGGTCAACGATACCACATCACCTTCTACCATCCTAAGGCCACTAGAATGTAGTGTCCCCGGTCAAGCGGTATTTGATCAAGGAGTGAAGGGCTTTCATCGGCGACACCCATTATGCTAAGTGAGCATACGGGGCGAGGGCCACTAACTGTTCAAGGTTTAAAAGGTATGTAGTGCAAATGCAAATGTTATGGAGTGACATATATACAAGGTATTCAGATTTTAATCCTTTTTTATTCACGCATCCATACATCAATACATCCATCATAAAGCATAAACATCAAATGAATGTAAAGCAATAAAGAAAATAGCCTTGAAGTGAATACTTCACTGAGTCTAGCCCTCTTTAGTCCCTAGTGAAGTCACCATTGTGGGCGCCAGCACCGGAAAAAAAAGGTGAATGCATCTTTTTATGGATTTTAAGGGATCACGACTATCTTTTTCCCTTAAGGTGGGAAGAAATGCCTCTTATGAGAGATAGAGAAATTGAGGAGTTGTCAGGTTGTTTTGGGTAATTTAAACAAGCAAACCCGTTATATCCTAAATGATACATATAGAAGAAAATCCAAATAAATGAAATGAAGTATACATTGCTTGGTTTCTTAAATACATATTAAAAGATCCCTTGACATGGATCAAATAAAGATAAAGCACTAAAATGAAGTGGAAACCAAAGAAATAGGCTAGGGGCTAAGGTACGGAGTGGGAAGATGTTAGGCACCTACCCCACCCGATCCGAATAGATAGGCCTCAAATATTTGCTTGCAAGGCTATTTTGTCACAAGAAAATAGAAGAGAAAGATGTGAGTCTGGAAAAGATAGATAATAAAGAGTCTGATATAAAGAAATAAAATAAAACATAAAATATAAAAAAAAAAATCTAACTCGAGCCCAAAGGCTTTTTTCGTATTTGTTTAGAAATCAAAATCAGAGTCACGTAGTTCTTTGTTTAACCTCTTTTATCAAGAGTGATAAAAGAGATGAGGTCAATAAGATCTAAAGAAAAGTGTTAAGGGTTTGAGAGCATACCTTGTTCAGTCGTTGGAGTCATGTTGCACTTCAGCTAGGAAAGTCTAATTCAGAAGCGTCACTCGGGTAGATCCCTGGCTTGTTTTTTAAAGGGAGGCTGTCAATTCGGCAAGGCTTCGACCTCGGGAGAGGGAGAGTTCTTGTAGTAAGAAGTCTAGAATTAAACTAACAGCGTGAGGCTATGGAAACCCGAGCACACAAGAAACCCTAATAAATGCCAATCAGAAAAGTAAGGGGGGAATAGGGAAAGCAATCAGAAAATGGTGTAGTGAGTGTGTGTACTGTTGTGTGTAAGTGAGTGGGTGTGCTGATGGTGTGTGTAAGTGTGTTCTGTGTGTGTGTATGTCAGGTGTGTTGAGTGTGTGCAGACTACCGACCCAAGTGATGATAGGTGAGGTTTGAAGCAGTGAGAGAGAGAGCGTAGAGAGAGAAATAATAGAGAGAGAGTGAGGGGCAATTGTGGTGATGATATATATGTATGTGTGTACGTTAAGTTAGAAAGGGGACCAAGAGAAGCAAAAGGAGAACTTGGAGCATTGGGGGAGAAGCCCAGAAGTTAAACTAAGAAGGGGAGGAGGACAGAAGTTGAGGCTGCACCAAGGAAAATACAAAAATAGGTATGCCTTGTTTAGATTCTGTTTTAATTTTTCAAGCATGATTTGTTTAGTTTAGATTGTAGGGTTGTAAAGAGCATGAAATAAGAAAAAATAATGCAAGAAAAATCAAAGAAAATGATGCAGAGTTGAGTGAGAAAAGTAGAGTTGCAAGTCTAAGACGATAATTCGGGTTTAGAAATTTTTGTGCTCTAAACCTAGTTTGAACCATGGAAAATAAGTCCCCTTGAGTGCAGAAAACTAAATTAAAAAGAATGGCAGAGAAACAGTGAAGAACTGAGCTTGAAATAACAAGAACCCAGTTGGCCGGAGCCACGGTTCTTGGTTATTTCGTGAAGCTACAGTGGATGAAATGGAAAAATAAACCTAGAAATGAAATCTATATGAAAATCTAAAGGAAACCACATTGAAAAGGGGGTTAAAAATTGTAACACCCCGATCCCGTGAAATTAATAATTATTAATTAATACCAACTTACAGAATGATTTAGGGAATTAATCATGATCCCGACGGTCGTCATAGACCGATTAAATAAAGAAAATGTCTGGAGGGAAGGGTACCTTACCCGAATCCAAATTACTGATTAATTCGGTGAAATAACGCCGTTTTAATCCTAACGGAACCCGAATTAGCTAACCCGGGAAATCCTGAATGATTAATAAATGGCACGGAACCTCTGATACTGTAGATAACTGAAATATGAAACTCTCGGAACAAACCGCATAAAAAAAAAAGCTACGGAATGAAAGTTATGTAGCAAACACTGAAACTGAATTTCTGTGCAACCAAACGTGGCCTTAACCGAAAATATGGGAAAAATGGCCAAATGGGAGGCCAAGGGAATTGAACCCTTGACCTTTGAGTGGAAAGAAATTTTATCCAAAAACTTACCAATTGGGCCACCCACACCTTTGTGCATATATATACAACTTAATTGTATATATCTCTGTATTGCCCAACTTGCCACCCAAATCAACCAATGGCAACCCATGCAAACCCCACATGATTGCTCCCCATCAGCCCACATCAGCCCTAATCCCACTGATTTTCTGATATATTCATATATATGTATATGTATAAGAATGAATAAATATATGTGTGTACACATCTTGGACCTTCAAATGGGGGGGGGGCTGTTGTAACACAAAAATCAGAACTGTTATAGAGGGGTAGGTCTGTTAGAAGCTTAGAGAGTCTGCATGTAGTCTTGGGTGAGAGACCAAGAAAGAAAATCCATGTGAGATCAAGCATGGTGTGTGCATGTGTGTGTCTTCATGAGATGCACAAGAAGGAAGGGACTGAGGGCATGACTGAACTGAGGCAGCCACCGAGGTCGTGCCTGAACCAAGCCAGAGGAGAGACTGCCACTGTTGAAGGTAAAAATTCAAATTTTTCCTTCATTTATTGGTTTGAATTTTTAGAATTTGTTTTGAGGAAATTCTGACGCTATAAGGACTATAATTGCATGCATGTTAGCTAGACTAAAAATCTGGGTTGTTTAAGCATAAGAAGGACCATCGGACTGCTTGGAATTCAAGCAAAAACCCAAATCCGCCATTAATGGACCTCAGGTTGCAGGTCTGAACCGACCTCAACCAATTGACTTCTTGCATGTACAGAACTGAACTAGACCTTCCTAGGGTTACAAAAACACTGATCAGCGACCTGAAATCACACTAGAAGACCCTCAAATCTGGAATTATTCTTTTCGGCCGTGGAAGCTAAAATCTGAAATCGACTCCTAAACTAGATTTTGATAATGGGACTTGAAACCACATGACTCAAGGATCATTTTAAAACAAACCTCACAACATTTGGTTGAGAAATAAGGATTTGCAACCGAGTTGCAGGTCCGGTTATTCCCCACCTAGATCAAGCATTTTGGCTTGATTCAAAGCCCAATACCAATGCCAAAATGATGGCTTCACATCCAGAAACATTTTGGAATAAAAATCAGTTGGAAACCCTACCTGAAACTCCACGAAAATGGAGGAGACCGAAACCGTAAATCAGGGCATCAAACGGGGAAGAAGGGTGGAGAAGACGGTGAGTCGACTCACTGTTGGAACCGAGTCACACGGGTTGACTCAGAACACGTGTCCACTCCCGGATGTGCCACCCCATTAATGGAACGACACCGTTCTGGGGCTAAACTGATTTGTTTAAAATCAAATTCTGCCTGTTTGGATGCGGGACTAACAAATTAAAATTGAAACTAGACAAATCCTGAACACGGATAAGGGGGATATGTTATCCCGATTTTCTGAGGGTCACCAACCGTTTGGTTCACAGTGATTTGGACCGGTTCACTTGGTGAACCCTTGAACCCTTGGGTTTGAACCCCTAAATTATGAAATTATATTTTGAACCCCAAATACTTTCTGAAATTACGGATTTACCCCTGATAGTTCTGAATATTGCACAGTGGCCCTGATTTCTGAAATTTTGTGCAATCAAGCCCCTAAAGAATTAATTAAATAATAAAATAATTATTTAATTATTTATTAAATAGGTAAAATTACGATTTTACCCCTGGACATTAAATATGTCAAACGGAGTCCAAATAAATTAAATGAATAGTGTATTTTCACTATTTCAAATATTCCAGACTCAATGGTACAGTCCAAATTGGGAAATACAGTACCGAAAAATACAGACCTGTAAGTGATAAATTACTGTATTGCCCCTGATGGCACCAGACCCAAATAAAAATAAAAGACAGTCTATTCTGACTATGTCGGGCGTTTTGAACTCAACGGTGAGGTCCGTTTAACAAACTGGAGTCCCGAAAAATACAGACACATAAAGTGTAAATGACCGTACTGCCCCTGATGCTTTCCAGGGTCAATTGAACATAACAGATAGTCCAACTTAATTATGTCGGACACTCTGGACCCAATGGTGAGGTCCATTTTATGAACTGACGTGCCGAAAAATATGACACGTGAAATTACCAAATTACCCCTGATACTGTACGAAGCCCAAATGAAGTCCGATTGGGACGAAACTGATACCGATAGAAACCCGAACACTGGTGAAACTGTATACCCGAATAAATGACGAACCGGGGTCAGAATCTTACAAAACGTAAAATGACCAAAATACCCCTGAGCACTGTAAGTGCAAGATAAAGGTCAATCTGATCTGATAAATTATCGTAAGTATAATTATGAACACTGAAGGGCTAAGTAAGACTCCGGAACTATCAACGCGTAAAACGAGAAATGCCTGACGTGTCCCGATGATCTAAAGCAGATACCAAATGAAGTCCAAAGGACTTAGAAAATTATATACATAATATATGGGACATTCTGAAGACCACGACAGGGTCCGGGGCGAGAATGGCAAACATTACCATTTTGCCCCTAAGGCTAATAAGCACCTAATTGATACCAATTTAAGTCTAAAAGACTTAGAACTTCATACATAAGATATGTAGACTATTCTGAGGACCATGACAGAGTCCGGGGCAAGAATGACAAAATTACCATTTTGCCCCTAAGGTCAAATGAGTGCCTGACTAATAAACAATTGAAGTCTAAATGACTTAAAACATAATCATGATGACTGCTAAGCCTAATTAAAGAATGAAATAGCCTCGGGTGAGACCCAGTGAAAGGGCGATAGGCTACTAGGCTGTCTTAGGTGATCCGATAGATACCTAAGATGACAAATGAGACCTGAATGGATGAGTTCTGATCTGTATATGATTGATGATTATTGTTCAGGATATACATGGAGATGCTTGACGTATCTGGAGGTTATTAGATTTGTTGTGCAAGGAGATAACTGTAACAGTTTGTGAGTAACCCTGACTCCTGAACTGGTGTATAAGTTCTGTCTAGATACTGTATTTTGAAGCTCTATACTGTTTTGAATGTTATACTGTTTAAAAAGCATATATTTAATGTATGATATGCCTTGTCCTGATTGATATTGTTCCGCTTTGTTCCGTCATGTTCAGTTCTGATATGTCTTGATCTGATTGATATTGTTCCACTTTGTTCCGACTTGTTCAGTCCTGATATGTCTTGACCTGATTGATATTGTACCATTTTTTTCCGTCATGTTCAGTTCTGATATGTCTTGATCTGATTGATATTGTACCATTTTGTCCCGACTTGTTCAGTCCCGATATGCTTTGTCCTGATTGATATTGTTCCGCTTTGTTCCGACATGTTCAGTTCCGATATGTCTTGTTCTGATTGATGTATTGTTCAGTTCCGATATGTCTTGATCTGATTGATATTGTACCATTTTTTCCCGACTTGTTCAGTCCTGATATGTCTTGACCTGATTGATATTGTACCGTTTTGTTCCGTCATGTTCAGTTTCGATATGACTTGTCCTGATTGATATTGTTCTGTTTTGTTTCATCCGTTTTGATCTATCCGTTTCATGGTCTATCTGTTACTGATATGTCCTTGTTTTGACTGACGTATTGATCCGTTTGGTTCTGTTATATCTCGACCGTCAATGAGCTGTCTGTCTTGATTGTTTACCTGTGACTTGAACTGGTGTTTTGCTCCGTCTGATTCCGTTATGTTCCGTCCGTTAATGATTTGTCTGTCTTGATTGATATATGGTCTAGTTCCGTTATGATCTGTCCGGATTCTTGACTTGGTATATAAGTTACTGCATAGATACTGTATTTTGATGCACTGTACGGTTTTAAAAGTTATACTGACTGAATGCATGTTTTTAAATGCAAACTTTTATACTGTATTGTACGCGGCATGATTTTGTCCCGTCTTACTATTGTTTTGTTCGGTCTGTCTTGTTCTGTTTTGTGGTCTGTCTGATTTTGTTCTGCTATGATGTGTCTGACTCTGGGTACCATTCTGATTATGAGCGGTCTGGCATAAGTAGGCTTGATTATGTGCCTAACTGATATATTGTTTGTTATGCCCTGTTATATTCTGCCCAGTACTGACCTGTTCTAATATTGAATTAATTGCCTATACTCTCGATTGATATATTGGCATCATGCACTGTTCCGTCTGTCCTGATTTGTTGTTCTGTTTAGTTCAGTCTCGTTTTATTCTACTTAAACTGTATTCGAGTAGATCTATAAAACTGTTATTCCTAAGCGATTGAACTATCCTTGTGATTTATAAATAAGACCGGGTTTGAAACCCACGACAGGGAACTTGTGTTACTCATTGGACTTTTCGAAGCTCACCCCATTCCCTAACATTTTTCAGGGATTATCTCTGATGGATTAGAAGACACCATGATATGACATGATAGGCCGAGTGGCATTTCAAGTAAAGGATCTGACGGCACTGATCTGTAGAGACTGGATTCTTGTGGACTGATTCTGTTATTCAGGTGAGTGATATGATACGACTAACCTGATTTACATGTACTGGATACATAATTATGGCTCATGGAAATAAACGGTACTCTAAAGATATTAGATCTGCTCTGTACTATATGCCTGATTTTAGATATGCTCTGAACTTAGAACTGTTAACTGTTTTGGATTTAGACTTGCTCTGTGGTACATACCTTTATGGTAGATAAGTGAGTTGCATTCTCGTGACACAAAGAAAAATTTTTAAATTCCGCTGCATCTGACCCTACAGTTGGAGTGCAATTCGTCGGAAAGTTCAGAATTTGCCTTTGGTTGGTCGCGTTGCGACCGACTGGCAGTCACGTCCTCGACATCCGCGTAGGGTGGGGTTCGGGATGTGACAAAAATGGTCAAAACAGGGTCGCCGGCATCGGAGAAGACGCTGGAGACCCACCGAAACCCTACCGGAGAATCGGGGAGGAAGAAGAACTGTTTATGGGTCTTGGGTTTGGACCGGTTCGGGTAGATCCAACCCACCCGCAGGTATTGGGTACCCAAAGCTGTGTCGTTTTACATTATAAATTAAAGGAGAATTAGGGGTGTTTGGCTATGGGCTTAAGAAATTAAATTGGGAATTGATTTGGGGATAAGGATATCTTATCCCTGTTTTGGGGTTAGCCATTGTTTGGCTATTCTGATTTAGAATAGTGAAAATAAAAAATTCTGATTTAACCCAAAGATTTTGGAAATTAAATTCAGACCTAGAATTTATATTAAATTACGAATTGACCCCCAAAATAAAATATTAATTTAATTAATTAATTAAAAATACAGGAAAATTACAAAAATGCCATTGAGTTAAAAAGCAGTCAAACGAACTCCGATTAAAGTAAAAAAATAGTGAGTTTTTATTATTTCGAGCATTCCCGACTTAAAACGTGGAGTCTGATTTGCAAAAAGAGGTCTCAAGAAGTAAGAACCCGTAAAAGTGTAAAATGACCGTTTTGCCCTTTTTAGCCCAGATATCCAAATTGAATTTCGCGAAAGCCTAAACCGAGTTTGTTCGACGTTCCGGACTCAATGGTAGATTCTATTTTAGAAAAATAGAAACTCATAAAATAAAAGCATAAAATTTGATGAATAACATAATTCAAGTAGCAATAGACTAAGTTATATTTCATGCTTTTAGGAACACTGAAAGGACGGGAGAAGGCGATTTGACCTTCTACATTCTCACTATTCAATTCAAATACACAGCGGACACAACTTTGAAGGGTTGAGAAAAACCCTTCTAGGTATGATGTTTTGCCAAGTAAGAAATAGGGTTAAGTTTAGGAATGTTTTATTGAATGATTTATATGCTTAATTATTGTTAGGGAATTATTTGGATTATGGTTGCCTGATAACCTAGAGTTGGTTGTTTATGTGCTTGTGTGTTTCTTGCATTCTTTGAGAATTTAGTAAAGTGATGAACGTGAACCATGACCATGTGTTTAAATTGACTATATGAGACATGTATTCATGTGGAACAAGTTTTGTGATTTAAATGTTATCGTAGCTTCAAGTATGATACAATATTTAAAGCATGCTTCATTGAGATTATATTATTGTGTGGTGAATTCAAAACATATTGGCATATGGTGAATCCTTTGGAAACATAGTGTGAGTTGAGCACGTGGTGCTATGCATTATGAGGGTGTAGATCCTGTGGTGAAAAATCCAAAATTGGCCATTGCATTGGTGCCCAGATCCATCGGGGGGAGGCCCGTAAACAGGAGTTAGTACTCAGATCCATCGGATGCGGTCCGAAAACGAGACATGGGTGTGGCATAGAGTGCATGGGTGTGTCATGCATATTTTCATTGCATCGTATTAATGAACTGGAAAGTATCTAGATTATAAATGTACACTTTACACATGCCACGCCTTAATCTTGTTTCTTGCATTAGCATTATGTCATACCAGTAGTTGAGCTGACCCATTCGTGGGATACCATATTACAGATGATGCCCTTGATACTTGAGACTTGAGGAAGTCTTGGAGAGCAGAGGAGATGTAGATCATGGAGGATTTTGGCCCTTGGGGCATATTTTGATGTTGTACAAAGGCATAAGCCCGAAACTATACATGTTTATTTGTATGTTATGAAACAATGGGCAAGGCTCTATCGATTAGTATCAGAACATGAATTGGGTTAGTGTTTAAATTGCATGTAATTGTCCTTTATTGTTCCCTTTTTGTTTATTTCACTCGCTCCTCGGGTTTGTGGAAATTCAGGGTGTGATATGACCAATTGCAAGTGATTAATAATTATTGAATTAGGTTCTAAAAATAATTAGAGAATTAATTTGACTGTATAATATGGAAACCTGATTATTAGTATCCATGTAGAGAGGCCAACTGCAAAAGTATAGTGTATATGGGTTTACTCTATTCTTCTAAGTTGGAGTGCAATTTCAATTATATAGTGGAGTTAATTGAAATTAATTAGTCAATTAAAATTAATTATGAGATAATTAAGATTTAATTGACTAATTGGAAGCAAACTTAGTGGGACCCACTAGATCCCTTCCCTTACCCTAATTAGGTTAGGCCCTATATATATGATATGTAGGGAGTCGTTTATCATAAGAAGTTTTTGTGCTAGAAAAAAAAATAAAAAGCAACCCACTCTCCTGCGATACGGTTTGCCTAAAATAAATAAAATAAAATAAAAAAGACCTAGAGGAGAAAGAGAAGGAAGATTGCATCAATCTTTTCAAGAAACCTTCTTCAACAATCAAGATTATCAAGAACAAGTATTGTACAACCTCTCTTTTCAAGATTGTATGATTCATGTAAAGAAAAATATCCAAATAGATTTTTGAAATCGCTTCCGCTGTGGTTATGAACCCAATAGGTAGCCATTGGTCTATTGGTTGGGTTGACCTAGATGTTTTTCATTTTTTTTCTTTTCTAAGCATGCACTTTATAGTACACGTTTCCATCAATGATTCTTGAAAATAATTTTTAAAAGAGAAAAAAATTAAATAATAATTCAATCTTGCATCACAATAAACTAATCTCTCAAAACACATTACTTATTCTACTTGCTAGTATTTATATATAATAAGGGTTGGATAAGCAGCCAAATCACCTAAATGAATTGATGGTCGTTCCATAAGGGGGCATGATGATGGAGTGTGGTAGCCCCAGAGGTTAATTTGTATAATTTTTTAAGACTAGATTGGAGATTATGATATGGTAGAGTCAGAAAGATAGAAAATTTCATATTACGTGTTTATGGATACATAGCCTATTTTGAGTTGTTAGCTACATAAGAGTTGCAAAATGAATCAAGCTACTTGAGCTTGTAGAGTCTTCTTCGAAAATAGCTTGTTAGAGGAATGAGTCAAGTTCAATCATATTTGAATCTTGTTAATTGTTTGAGTTTAGTTTGAATTCAACTCGATAAGTTAATAAGGATTTTATTAAAAAACAAGTTACTTAAGCTCAGTTGCGGTCAACTCGATTATAGGCTCGAGAGACAAATGAGCCAAGCTCAATCACATTTTAAAGCTTGTTAATATTTGTGAGTCAAACTTAAGCAACCCACTATTCGGCTAAATGTGGGTCATTTATAGTATGACTACTAAAAATATTATATTATGTCTTTAATGCTTTGTGGACATAATTTGATAGTTTTGAGAAACTTTACATTTGGTCTCAATTCTCAAATATTACTTCGGGTCATAAACAAGAAATAATGCCATTACCTTGAGTTTTCGTCCTGGCAACTTGTTGAACGGTGACGTTGAAGTCATTTTAAGATGTCATTTTTCATTTATGGTTATCTAAAGTAATATTTGAGAGTGCAACGCTGCTCATATAAAACTAGAACCCTTGTGTATGTAATCTAATCTATTTCTTTTGCTGGATTGTTAGAATTTTTGTGAACAAGCAACTATTGCAGTATTAAGGTTTTAAAGATCCATTCACCTAGGTAAGGGTTTGATTCATATGTCCATTAATTGAGTGGACATAGTATGGAGTATATTTGTCTCACCTGCTAACTCCATAAGTAATACAAATTAGTTTATTCATGTTAATTTTTCAATTTACTCATTTTTTATTATAAATGTGCTCTTTATAGGATCAATATTCAAATAGTTTTACCCAAGATATCTTACTTCTATTATACTCCAATGTTTTCTAATTTTTATTAATTTTATCCCTGATAATGGTGTTTTACTAATGTTTTGGGCTTACATAAAATTTATAGATGCATATACCTTGTGATGTAAGGCTTACAACACTGATGGTATCTTTTATAACGAATGAACTTAGTCTTCAGTCTTCACAATTTGGAGAACCATTCTTGTAATGTTGAAATAACTGTTGTGTCTTATGAGTGCACATTTTTCATTCACTTCTTAATTTATGGATTGAACTCTACATTTTTTCTCATAAAAAAAACATTGGTTTTTTTTTTATTGCAATTCATAAATTTGTTACTCTTAATCTAGATTTGGCATGGTACTCTTAATCTCTTATACAATTTCATTCCTGCCACTTTTTAGAGAAAGGGTGCAAGTGTAATCATTGTTTGGTTGAATGAAACACTTCCTTATATGGGATAACTAACCATTTTTTTTATTGTACAACATGTCTACTCTTGCAAAAGGTATATCTATAATCTTGCTCTTTTTTTATTATTGTGAAATGTTGATTAATGAACATGCTTGTTAAAAGATTTTCGATTTTAATTAGTCCTACAATATAAACAAAACTAAAGATGCCCATTTGAGCTCAAATTGGGGTCCTAACCATGAGGGTACTATTAGCATGGATAAGATGAACTAACATGCACAACCGTTCTATTTATATGAAATGCATGACTTACTTAACCATCAAAAATAGAAAAGTAAAGAAAATACATGACTCATGTCGTACTTAATTGTATGTTCTCTATGGTGTAACAATTGGCAAGATGGAGTTATATCTTCTAGATTTGGTAATAGTCCATATGGAGAGGGATAGGGGGCCATACCTATTCCATTGGGATAAAGTAAGGCTACCATTGAAAAGAGCAAGGTTCGGGAATGAAAGACTTAAGGGTCATCAATAAAGCTCTCATTGGGCAATTGTTATGGTGCTTTGTGAAAGAACCTAGTATTCAGTGGAGGTCTACTATTGAAGTGTGGTTAGGGTGTTCTAGACTTAGGCTCCTTGTTTCTGATGCAACTTACATGATTGGGAGATAGATGAGGAAACTTCCTTGCTTACTATTTTCTATAATGTATGGTTAGATAACTCCAAGGAAGACACTACATGTTGGAAGGGGAGTTCTTGGCTATGTCATATTATTGGCTTTTGTTTGTATAGACGATGTAACTTGAAAAAAAGGGACTTTCTTTTGGCAAATCGATGCTCCATATGTTTAATGGGGGGAGAGACTATTAATCATCTCTTTTTTTATTGCTTTTTTTTCGAAGGATGTGTGGAATCTATTTTTTGTGGGTTTTGGTCGTCAATGGGCATAGTCGGTTGAAGATCTTTAAAGAGTTGGAATGGAACTCGTGATTCTTGTGATCTTTGTAAAGCATGGAAATTAGTTCCTCTTTGTAGTTTTTGGTGTATTTGGCAATAAAGAAATAATAGAATTTTTGAAAGGGGAGATCAATCCCCTTACTAGGTTCAAAGATAAGGCTTTACACATGTTTACTTTTGGGTTAAAGAGGCTCATCCTCATTGTATAGATTCATATATTGATTTTTTTTAAGAGGGGAGGAGGAGAGGGGTTTAAGTATTAAGTTGTAGGCTACCACTGTTTGTAATTATTTGCATTTCTTGGGATATTTAATAGAATTATCTTTACTTATAAGAAAGTACATATGGTGTCAACTTGTTTTGCTATCTACGTCCACTTAGATACCTAAGTTGCATTCTCTGTTTCTCATAAGGCTTTTTTGCATTTGATATTAGTTTTTTCCGTGTAAAATAGAACCCCTGAAAAGAATACTTAAATAAGTCTTATTTAAGTCATTGACTAACTTATATTATTTATTATTATTGGGTGCAAAGGAAGGAAAACAAAGGCTCAACTAGGAGTTATCTCAAATAAGGCTCCAGCCACATCGATTAGGAGGAGGGCACTCATTTGTGTAGGTAGGCTATGAAGCACATATACTTTACTTTGGTTCATGCATTCATGTCAAACACTAACACTATTAAACACGTGAAAAAAGAATGTCTAGATTTATATTTTTTTTTTCTAAGATTTATGTATTTTTATACCAATTTTATTCAAAATAATTTTAGGTTTTTATTATATGGTCATATAAAAGAAATAACACACACACACACACACATATATATTTAATGTGTTCCTAACATATCTCTGTTCTACTTTTTTTTAGAAATGTTGTGTTCATGTCATATCCATATCCCATGTTCTTGTTTTTTAGCAAGTAGTTTTTCCAGGTTTGCCATGCTCTCTCTTTGAGCTTCTCCCATCTTGACAAGGAAGTCAACAATTGCATTTCCTTCACTAAGTGTATGGGTCATAACAACCTAAGCTGCTCTAAATAGATCTTCAATTATGGCTTTACAATAGATGTTGTCTCTTCTATTACCTTTAAATGGAATAATCGCTTGAGTCAAATTAGATTCTACTATTGTGTTTTAGATCCCTTTCCTTCTATATAGTTGGAAGCCCTTATAAATTCCCTAAAGCCCTAGCCTTAGTGTGTTCTATTGTCAATTTCGCTATAAAATCTATTAATCCATATGCTTCTTTCATCTTTAATGATACCTACTATCCAACCGACCTTGACTTCCTTTAATGTACCTATTAGTATTGATTTTTTTACATAGCTTATAAGGGGGAAATGACCAACTAATTAGCCTAGTTCTTTTCACATTAGTACTCAACTACTCATATTGCAATTAGCAAAAGTTTCATTAATTTCATTGGCAAAATCCCAACTTTGTTTAGCATCTTGGTTAGATCATATATCTTGGTCATCTAAGAATTTATATATATCATTTCAAATATGAGAAATAATAACTAAAAAGGCAGTTTGCCAAGGTATATTTCTCCATCTTTCATTTTTCTTAAGATTGAGTTTGAGCCATTCCACAAAAGGGAGACTTTGCTTATGATTTATTTCCTAGCTTTCTTGGAATTTGGCCCAACTAGTTTGATCTTTGGGAAATATCCCAAAATATGGTTGGTGGATTCAACAAGGTGATTAAATCTAATGTATGATGGATCATCATCTATTATAGCATTATATAGCAAAATAAGAGATGCAAAATTAGCAAACAAACACAAAGCAATCGTGCAAAACCTAGCTTTATTTAGCCTTGGCCTACATCCACGGACCATGTAATACCCCGACCCAAAATACTTGAGCAAACTGGCACATTTTATGAGATTTTAAAACGGTAGTTAAAATAATATATTTTTTGTTATATGAGTACATATATAAAGTGAGATGCACATAAATATACATGTATATTAACATATGTATAAAAATACACAATAAGTGTGTATTGTGTGTGTATAGCTTAATATATATATATATATATAATGGAATGGAATAAATGCATGAGTATATATATATATATGTATATGTATACTGATGTGTGAAGGTGGGAAGGGCTAGGGCTGGGGCTGTCGGCAACTTGTGTGTGTTAGTGTGTGTTAATATAATATACATATATAACACAAATATGCACATAAAAATTAAATGCAAAAGCTGAAGAAGAGAGAAAAATAGTAGAGAAGTCAAGAATAGGGGCTGAGAGGGGGGGGAGAGAGAGAGAGAGAGAGAGAGAGAGGGCGGTGGAACTTGCATTTAAGCAAGTGCATGCACTACATGCTTAAGAGAAATTAGAACAAAAAGAGCAAGGCATTGAAAGGGTGAGAAAAGAGAGGATTTAGAAGTAAAGGAAGAAGGAAACAGAAGGAAAAGGGAGAAATCCACCGTTGAGTTAAAAACATCAAAATCCACTATTTTCTCTCTCTAACAATTATGCATATATGGAAGCTGTTTTAGGCTTTCTTAGGCATGCATGAGTTCATTTTTGACATCTTAAACTATCAGAATTAAATGAGAAGGTAGAAAAGGGATTGACAAGCCCAAACTTTGAAGAACAGCCATTAAAGGACCTCTGTTGGAGCAGGTTTGAACCAACCATAGCCAAAGCAAGTTTGGTTTGATGAAACCTTAACTAGACCCCCAAAGTGTTTGAAAAACACTAAGCCACAACCTCGAAACTCAAAGGAAACCCTAGAAATTGGAGTTGCAGGTTCGGGTTTTGAAACCCAGCCTCACCAATTTACACCAAAACCAAAATTTGAGGATGGGGGCTTGAACCCCATGATGAATATGTCACAACAGAAGAAATACCACAAACTTTAGGCCAAAAACAAATATAAATGATCGAGTTGTAGGTTTGATTATCAAACCTTTAACCGAGGGCTTGAGCTCAATTTGAGCTCTAATATGAATGCCAAAACGATCCTTGGTGTTCCAGAAACAGTTTAGGGTTGAAAACATAGTGATTGGATGATCCAAAACCCACGAAATTGAAAAGTTTAAGTTACAAAAATTAGGGCAATAGTGACCCCTAGGTGATGAAAGAGATGACGAGTTGACTCACCCAACTCGTTTGAACTAAGCGTGTTGGCTTGGACACGTGTGGGCTTGTGGGTTAGCCACCGCATTAGTGAGACGACACCGTTTGGGCTTAAGGGTTTTTAAATTTTTAAAAACCTGAATATGGGTTGTTTGGCTACACGGTTTATGGGCCGATTTAATAACCTGTACAGGAATAGGCATACCTTGCCCTTGATCTGTCCTTATCCATTGTTTGGCCTGATAAAAATCAGAAAACAAAAATTGGGGGTTGCGCCCCCTAGGATTCGAACTGGTTAACCATCACAGAGCAAATACCCTAAAACCTCCCCATTTTACCACTGTGACAGGCACGCCCGTGAGAAAAATTGTGGCTGAATATATATTTATCATATAAAAACAATATTAATAAATTTAATAATAGTAAAATAATCTGATGTACAAATTAAATACATGAATAGTGTATTTTGACTATCTCAAGTATTCCAGACCCAATGGTGGGTTCCATTTTGCGAGACGGGACTCTGAAAAATAAAGACATTTAAAAGTGTAAAAAGACCATTTTGCCCCTAGTGCCCCTAAAGCCAAATACAAATTCGAGAGGGTCTAAATTGACTTTCTTCGACATTCTAGACTCAATGGTAAGGTCCAAATTATGAAATAAAGTATGAAAAAATATGACACGTAAATATGTGACGTTATGAAAGCAACCCTAAAATTTAATGAAGCTACCAGAAGAGTATATTTAAAAAGTATAAGCCTAAGATGGAAATTAGGAATTAACACGATCTAAGAATAAGTTAAGAGCCATCAATAGGAGATATTTGAAGTGAATGTAAAGTTAATGGATTCCTTATAATTGTTCTTAGGAACTACAGAAAAAGAGGGAAAACGCACTAGTAGCATTGACCCTAAAGACAGAGGTGAGTAATCTTGTATTTTAAGTGGAGATATAACTCCATGGATTTGAAGAAGTTTTAAGTTCAAAATATTTGAAGCATTTGAATCTCAAATTTAGTATTTACATGATTCCTGTTTTAAGTATTTCTCCCTATCGTGACATACTCAGTGAATGGTTTCTAGTACAGCTTCTCTTTAAAATATGTTTTCAGCATGTCTAAGTTTAAAATGACAAATCTTGTTAAATAATCTGAATTTGCATATTTCAAGTATTTGAAGAATCTATCATGAAGCCATGAACATCATATTTTAAATGTTGAGAAAACATTTATTTGAAGAACTCATATTTTCAATGCTCATAAAATCATCTATTTGAAAAAGTCATAGTGTTATATGCATTTAAAATGCAACTACAGGAAGGCCATGTTCTAATGCTTTTAAATAGCATCTACTTATAAATGTTTTATATCCTCTTGTTGCCACTGGTAATGCAAGATAAATTGTGCATAAGCACTAAGACCAATTTTGGGTTCTTCAGGAACTTAATTGACATGAAGAATGCCAGGTAGCAAGATCTAATCCCTCAGGCATGAGAATTCTCCAAGAAGTAAAACTGGAATCTGGTTCGAAATGGATTCTACTAACTGAAAGTGATAAGATGTTATGTTAAAAAATAGTAGCTAGGTTTTTACCCCATTTACTAAATGCATCTACATGTTTTGAAGTTCCTTTTGATATATTTGAAGAAGTACACTGTTTAGCTTACATACTTTAAATGTTTCAAAGCTATCTATTTTAAAGAATGCATATATTCTGTATTTGAAGTATACAAGCAATTGGTAGTGATTGTTTTATAAACTCTCTTGTACTAAACCACTGCCAATTGAAAACCCATGAAAAATGATGGAATTACTCACAAGCTTAGTTTAGCTTACTCGGATTTATCCGACCCACATTACAGGTAACACAAGTGATCCTAACCCTTTTGGGTGATGAAGCTGGTTAGAGCTTTGCCCTATTTTGTGGAAGGGCATAGGAAGCTCCTTACAAGGGTTAGCAGGGAAGTAGTAGGACCATATGTTGGTCACTTTTGTATTAAGCAGTTTATGGGATGTACTAAGGATTTGTAATTCGTCACTTTTTGTTATAGTAAATGTTAGAATGTTATGTAACTAAGTCCTGAAGGACAACTGGATATGTATTATGTATAAACTTTTAAAGTTTTTAAAATGCTCTGAATGTACAATCATGTGTACTGCTTTGAAGAGCGGCAATACCGGGTGGTTGTACGAAAAATTTAAAAGAAGAAAAGAAAAGAAAAAGTTTTTTACGCTTCCCCAAACACAAGCTGCACCGTCAGTCCAATACCTGCTACTTATGTGAGCCTTGCCCGATAGGTCCCCGGGCTGAAGGGTGGCGATCGCGAATCGAGATCCGCACAGCGTGGGTTTCGGGGTGTGACAGACCAAAAGGGAGAAAATCCACTACAGTGAACAGAACACAAAATGATGGCGATAAAAAAACTCTCCACTCCATAGATTAACTACTAAGTCTTTTACAATGGGGCAAATATAGGTTAGAGTAGCACGTATATTTCTAAAAATTTTGTAAATGTGTTGGATACCGATATTCCTCAGATATATGTGGATACATGTTGATTTTTCTTAAACATGCCCATTAATTTAGAGTAATTTTTTTTTAAAATAAAATTCTTAGCACATATCAGATGCTAATCAGATTATCTAAAGACATGTTTGATATGTCTTCAACATTAGAATGTGACTTTCCTATTATAATGTTAGCACCAAGGGGTCCGATATTGTAATTGGCTAATCCGGTTTGACAAAACGTACTTTGATTGTAATCATTACATTAGTCCTAGGCTTAGAGTATTTCCAAGCCCCATTCAACAACAAGACGGTCCAAGACTCATTATCGTGCACATCTATTGACCAACATGGTTTATGAAGGGTAATTTGGACTTTTGTTTTGACTTGGATCTCACACACTCACACATTGTATGCACTACATATAGTGGACATCATTTCATTATATGTGTATTGGACTTGTGTTGTGAAACAATTTTTCAAAAAATGCATATTTGAAAATACTTAGGAAAATTGAGTTCACAAGGCAAGCAAAGAATTCGCAACTCTATGTTGCTTGTTTAAACGAACCATTGGCTCGTGTGAACAAACTACCGAGGCTTGTTCTTGCTCGTTCAATCGCATTCAAAAGGACTGCATCAAATGATGAGCTACAACCTCTATATTTTGCTCGTTTGATATTCATTCCTAGCTCGTTTAAATGAAGGGTGCTTGTTCGAACAAACTACTGATTCGTTCGAACTAACACTACACGAAAATAAAAACATTTTCTATTTTCAAGCCTCTTTTGAGATTCGATCTCTATGATATAAATTCACAAAAATTCAATTTGATGTCAGTGAGAACAGAGTTAGAGAGAGTTTAGTTTGTGAAAGCTAAATACTTGAGAGAATTTAAGGTTTTCATGAGTAAATATTTATATATGTAATTCATTTACATCTCTACTTTTATGATTCATTAAGTTTGATCACATCACATGATCCAAGTTAATTAAAGAGCCACAATTCCATTTCAATTCCCATTGAAGAGTGAGAGTTCAACCTTGTGGATTCATTGTTAAGAAATCAGAAGAGTCTGAGGTTGCAAGGATGGCAATTATGAAGAGCGTCGATCAAAGGATTCTGAGACCATGAGGATCTTGCCATTGTCTGAAGATTCCAGTTATGAAGGAAGCTTGCGGATTCAAGTAAGATTGAAGATGGTTGAGTAGAACGGAGCTTGAGGTACTAAGTTTGGTTATTCATCGTGTTGTAATTCAATCTCACTCATAATGGACTTTTCCATGACCATGGCCAGCTCTGGAGTTTTACACCTTGGATAATTTTTCATGGTGGTTTCTCCGTTATCACTTCAATTTTCAACTCTCTTACTCTTTACAATTTCTAATTTGCTTGAATTGAAATCTTTCGCTTAATAGAAATTTAAATTTTTATGAATTGTGAAATTTGAACATCAATTGAATAATTGAAAACCTTAATATTTAATATTTTTGGAACTATTTTTGAAAACCTTAATGGCGAGAGTTAGTTTGTAATTGCGCTTTATACTTAATATTTTTGGAACTATTTTTGACTTTTTGGCAGATTCGACCATTGAGTTTCAATTGAGATTTGGATGGCGTTAAAGTTTCAGAATGAGAAAACGGTCTTCATGAAATATTTAGAGGACGTCTTGAGCTTTTCAAAAAGGTCTGGTTTGCAAAAATCGGAGTTCGTTTGGGCCTCCAAACATTATTTCAAAGACAGGCCTGGAAAGCTGCTATGAACCTCTCCGTCCAGCCAACTTGAAGAGGCCATAACTTGAGCTTCTGAAGCTCAAATCAGATGATTCTTGAGCCTAAAATTATCTACTCATCCGGGACTACAACTTTCGTGAAGAACTCGAATCGAGATTCCATCATTATCCAATAGAAAAATGGGCTTGAACATTGCGGCTGTGTGCATATGCGGCTGGAAAAGAAGAAATAAAAAGAATTAAAAGGGGGGGCTTGGACGGCTGACCAAGTTTAAAAGGAAAGAAATGAGATCAATTGAAGTCAAAAGTGACTGAGGTAGGGCCCAGTCCCTGCACAGAAACAAGGAAATAAAAGGATTGGCAAGGCTTGGGCCTTGGGCGCCCAGGCGCAACAGGGAGGATTGAAGACGAGTTAATAGGCCTGGCCTAGGCGCTAGAGTGGACGGCGGCTAAGGCTTGGGGCATGAGGGCTATTAGGGCGTAGGAAATTGAAGAAAACTGGACGGCGGCTTGTGGAAAACAGAAAAAGAAAAATACAAAGAGGTGTTGACGGCTGTGCAGAGAAAGAAGACAGAAGCAGTTCTGGCGCAGGGAAGAAGCCGCAACGACTTCATGGCTCAGTATTTCTTCGTGAAATTCATGTTATCTGTCCTGTACATGGGTAACTAAATTTTTGAGTGGAGTTAGGAATGAACTTGCACCATAGATGGCTATTTTAATTTATTTTGATTTCTGTACATGGTTTTAATTTGATAAATTCTTCGTTGATCATTCATAATTAATTGTTGAATTTTATTGTCCGAATAATTAAAGGTTTTAGTCCGTTTATAGATTCAGTCATGCTTTTTCTATTGAGTGGATTAATGTTTTGATTATTTTTTTTGAACAATTAAATATTTATATTGATTCAATTCTCTGCTGCAGTATTGCTCGTTGGGTATATTGTCGTCGTTGTATTTTATCAATGTGAATAATAATTTGAGTGATTTAAAGATGATGAATGATTTTTCGAAGGGTTATTTTCAGTCTAATTTTGATGCATAATTTTAAATCTTCCGATTGAGATTTTTGGAATTTAATTTCTCAATTGAGTTATCTGTGAATTAAAAATAATTGAAATACCATATATGTGCAAGGGATTCCCGACACTCCACTGTTTGTTAAATTTGAATATTTTCTTCTATTAATTAATTTGCATTCAAAAATCACTTTTCTATATTTTTATTTTCTTGTTAACCGTCTAATACTTCTGTAGTTTCAGAAATTCTGTTTATTATTCTTTTAATTAAGTCTCACTGTGGAATCGACACCTCAAAGCTACACTACAACTACCGCGTTATTCTTTGGGCGTAATCAAGACTAATCACTAAACTCAAGACAAGTGAGAAAGAGAGATGTGCACTTATAGTTGATCAATCTTTATTGAATCAATTAAATGAGGAAAAACTCTCTCTCTTAGAAAACATAGAATCCTTAGAACATGAGAATAATTTATTGGTTGTTAAGGTAGGGAAACTTAGATCATCCCTAGAAGCTTGTGATGTTGACAAGAAAGAATTGATTTATAAAGTTGATTCTCTTAGTGAAGAACTTAAACAAGCTAGGGATGTTAAAATAACTCTTGAGAATAGGTCAAACAAATTAGTTAAAATGCTTAATATCGTCCAAATCAAGAAGGATAAAAGTAGATTAGGTTATGATAAATTTTTAGATAAGAGCAAGCCTTCAACAGCCACCCAAAGTCAATCTCATACTCTAAAACCGGTTGTGTTTGTTTCTTCTAAGATTAAAGGTGTAGAGACATCTCAACCTAAGAGGCAACCACAACCTCAAGCTAGATCCAAAACTCAACCTCAACCTAGATCACTCTATTGTTCTTATTGTTAGGTTAATGGTCACTCTTGAAGGAAGTGTGGGTTAGCTAAGTAAAAATAAAAAATTTCTCACCTCATGACCTTGGAACTCAAAATGAGGATTGCTTCCTTGAAACAACAATTGAACACTCATGTTCAAAAATCAAGGAGCATGGCTCAAAGGATCATTGAAATGACTTTCCTAGAATAGCCTCATGTTATTCCTAGTTCACAATCCAAGGTAGAAAAGACCAAGATTCAAAATGTTGCACCTACTCCCAAAAAGCATTTAAGACAAATTTGGGTTAGCAAGGACAAATTGAAGGGTCTTAAAAGGGAATACGCAAGTCATATTTCCTAATTTTCTTCTTCCTCGGGAATAGAAAATTCCTCTTTTAGATGATAAAGAGACAGTTTAGCAATTTAGGGATATTATTCTCCACTCTCATCTTAGAGTTTCCCTATAAATTACTTTGACACTTCTTACTTTAATTCTTTTTGAAAATCATTCTCTTCAGTAGAAGTTGATCATATTTCTATAGTCTAGGTGAACTTTATGCTAGTCATCTATTTTAGGTCAGTGGTCTCTTTTTGTTGGATTTTTGCTTTAATTCATAGTTAGGTTCATTTTATGCCTTTTTGAATCCAAAAATATTTTTCTTTTATCTTTATAACTAATGATGATCCCATTTTTTTTAAATAAAAATGAATTTAGATGTATTTGGAGTGTAGGAGACTATGACATGTGTACTTTATTTTATCACTATCTTTACTTAATCTTATTCACTTGAATGCATATAATCTTTCAATCAACTTGTGATTTCATAGTTTTTAGTCTTGCATACTTCTTGGAAAAGATTGTTTTGTTGATAGGTTGGACTTAATGGTTTTATGTTTATGTTTCAATAAGTCCATGGTTAGAAAAATTGACTTAGGTTGAAAAAATCAAAGGACCTAAAAGAAAATGGCACACACACTAATTGAAAAATCAAAGAGTGGAAAGAAAGGACTACATTTGAGATAATGTGTTTGCTAGCATTATAAATCTTTTGAAAAGAGCAGTCTACTCAACTATGTGAAAGCTTCTTTACAAAAGGTGAGAAAAGTGCAAATTCAAGTTGCAAAAGTTGGCTTTTAAGTTGAGAGAGAGTTTTGTTTGGAAATGATCAAAATTTCCTAAGTTAATTGAATATCGTTGTTTGCTCTTATTGAAGTGTAAATCATTTAACACCATAGAGTCAACTTTGACATGAGAACATTTCATGGTTGAAGTTATTGCATATGTTGAAACACTATGTTTGAGTGAGTAGAGAGTTAGCTTACATGACTTTAAGTGTTCTATGATTACTTGATTGTTTTGATTCAATTTAGAACACATTTTCATTTCTCTATGTCACTTTAAATGTTCTTCAAATTATGATTTCAACTCAAAAATATTGGGATTGTTTTTAGCTTTGTTGATAAATGGTTTCATCTTAGAATTTTTCATGTTAAAAACTGAAGTTTTTGTTGAAAAATATTTTCCCCTATTTCTACTTAGTTGAAATGAGCAAAGGAATGTTGAACAAAGCATGACACTCCATTTTTCTAAGAGAAGAGCAGTCACAGGTGCTCGTTTGAATGAAGGCTCATTTGAATGAAGGTCACTTGTTCATTCAAACGAATGACTGGTCAGTTCAAAAGTTGCGAGTAACTGCCTATTTTTCCTATTTCTTGTGATTTTCTCCATTGTTATCTCATTTTCCTCATTGCTTTTTTCTTTATATTGATCCCGGTGTTCTTCATTTTCATTTTCCGTATCGGTTAAAGTAATCTATGCATCAAAGGCTCTTTTTTCATGAATCATTTTCATATTTCTACCATTCGTTGATTTAGTAAGTCATCTGGTTCTTCTTTCACTTTTCCTTGATTAATTTGATTTATCATCTAGATTGTAGGCTTAGTGTGGACTTCTACATCAGTACACTTGATGTAGTGCCTATCTTAGGATCTTCCTACACTATTTTCTTATCATTTACTAGGTGATCATATCTAACAAGACTACTATAGCACAGGAGAATTTCTCATATGCTATTCGTCTTGGTTCGGCGCTACGGGTCATAGAGCATTTTTCATCCCAGGTTGCCCAGATCCGAGCAACTACTATGTTGTCTCATCTTGTCTTAGCAAATAGGGCATCCATGATAGATGATTTATGTAAGGCACTCACATATAGGCTATTTGAGTCACGTGGATGGCTACCCTTCTTGTATGTCATGGGTCTAGCTAATGAGACCATGGTTTGAGAGTTTTACTCGAACCTAGGTCCTCATGATGACTAGGGAGCTTGCCCAGTTACAGCTCGTAGGGTCGAGTTTTCACTTACCACAAATCTTATTGCTTAGACTTTTGGCTTTCATTGAGTCAAGCAGCCAGGTTTTCCTTACCCTTAGCGTTCTATCCTGCCTTTTTTTATGCTTATTGTATCCACCCTCCGTGTTGACAGTTTGATGGTCTTTTATACAAAGGCTACCACACTTGAGCAGGGTTATCTGTATGAGGGTTATATGATGTCACGACCCACGACCTGGCCCATGCGGATTACGGGGATGCAACCGCCACCCTTCAGCCTAGGGGCCAGCAGGTGGGCCAGAAGCAACGGTGTAACACTCCAACCCAAATAAATCAAACTAATTTCAAAAATACCCAAAAAGAGTCAAATAATAATGCCGAGAGAGACTGAGCCAATAAATGTAATACCAAAATAAACCCGAATTAAAAATAAAGACGATGGCCTAGCAATATCCGAATAAGCCATGAGCGAACATCGAAATATGTGTACGTATAAGAGTATGTATATATATATATATGGTTGTATATACATGTATATATATTCATAAACCTCTACATATTAAATAGATCACGTGGCAATATATATATTTTATATATATATATATATATATCACATGTGCACTAATTAGGTGTGAGGGATTGTGTGTGTGTGTATGTGTTATATATAATATACATATATAACGTACAAAATTAAAGCAACATAGAGAAGGGGGAGGTTACAAACAAAAAAAATAGAAAAGGAAAAAGTCAATTCCAAGATTCAAAGAGGTAAGCCCCATACATCAGAATGCAAAAGCGGAGTGGGATAGATCAAATTGAGACTATTAGGTAGTTCTGCAACTCGTCAGCCCATACTACTAGATCCTAAGCAATTGCTCCATTTTCGTGCTCTATATTGATGGTCAAATCTAAAGGCAAAAGGATATTGGAGTTGTGTTGCAACAAAGGTTGCCAGTTACAGTGCCGGCTGAAAGGCCTTCAAACCAAAAAGAATCAGAAAGGCGTATTGGGTGCGTCTAGTGGTGCTGCTGCTATAACTCAGACTGATATTAATGCTCCGAAATATGGTGTGGGTGTGAATCTAGGAATTTTAAATCATAACGTGAATCCAGTAATTTTAAATCATAACGTGAGTCCAACTACAATTCTGATGGGTCAGAGTCAGAGGATTGGGTTGGCAAATTAGGTGAGTCCAAGGATTGGATTAGCGAATCCGATAATGGCATCAGCCTTCAATCATACTAGTTTGGCCCCCTCTGTTGCCAATGGATTGCCTCTGTCAATTGGGGTGACCCCATCAATGGGATTTAGTGGGAATTATGGTATCAATAGCATAAGCCCTAGTGTGATTGGTAGTTATGGTTCCCAAGCAATATTACAAGGTCTGGGTGTCTACCAGAATACTCAGTTGGGATAATCTTCTACAGGGCCAACAGCAGCTGCAGCGGTGAGGCCTTAATTTGGTTTTAAGTCTACCGATATAGTAGAGAAGGGAATAGAGAATGTTGTTTTCAGAACTTACCATGAAGAAAGAGGTCGGGTGGTATTTCAAATGGGCACTTCTGATGTTGTGAGGGCTCTGAGTGCTGCTCAGGTAGTGTGTAAAGATGTTGCAGCAGTAGATATCAACATGGTAAACCCTAAGTCATTCTCTAGTGGTGGAGCAATGGCTGCTTCATTGTTGACTAAACTAGAGCTCATTCATGATGTTTTTATAATATTAAAGCGGAATATGGACACTCTGAGGTTGACAGGAAAGAGAAGGAAAGTTATGAGGTAATTGCATACTCATCTGGGTTTGGTAGTGGCTCGCTTAGATCTATTCATTTGTTTACAGTATCAAATGGTTTTTCTAGTAAATCTTTATTATTTCAAATATTCAGGACTCAACGGTGAAGTCTGACTTGTGAAACTAGGTCCCGAAAAATAGAGACATGTAAAATGACCATTTTGCCTTTTTCGGTATAGAAGATCAAATTGAAAACTGTGAAAACCCAAACTGATTTTGTTTGCCATTTCGGACTCAATGGTAGAGTCTAAATTAGTAAAAGAGATACTTAGAGTAATGAAGTATACAATTTGATAAATGAAAGTAGAACTAAGACATGTTTATTGATGTATAGGCAAGTCAAAGGGAAATGAGAAAATTACGGGGTACTAAAGTAGGTCATACAGATTAAAGGTAAGTAAACCCCTATCTCTTACATATGATTTTCCAAACCACATTCTTTCTATTACTGCCAAATTTTATACTCATGTACGTACCCATTGTTCTTGTTCCACAATCGATATTGTTCTATCTTGTGGATGCTTATTGATTGCTAAATCATGATTTCTATGTTGTACTAGCCTTAAAAGGCCTACTGTTATATGTTTATTGCATGATATTCCATTCTTTATGCACTTCTTATGGAATTACAATAGAATCATGATTTATTATGAATGCCGGATTTTGTGCTCAGCCACAATATCCATCCGATGTTATCTGATTGACAGGACCTACGGGTCGAGTCCGTGAACTGACATATGGCAATGATGGCATCTTTATGCATTGAGTTATAAGGGCATTTTATATGCATTCATGTTAAGGGGGGTATGTCGGGCCCCAAAAGACTGAGGGTCTGCCAAACCTTAAACAGTGTAAATGCATCACTTATGATTTGACTGATATGTTTACGTTTATTGGATTCATAGGATGTTGTTGTTTCCCTATGAATAATTCTATTTTGACAGTTCCCTCATTTATTAGAATTGATTATGACCAGTTTATTGTGGCAGTATTCTTATGTTAACTGATGTTATTGAGCTTTTTCATATTCATGTATACCATTACTCATTCTTGCTTATTGTGCCTTACTGTTCACTGGCCATTGTGGCATTCTACCGTTAACTACAATTGTTTTCAACATTGGCTATCATGTTCACCTTATGAGTTCATATTTTTCTATGTTTACCCTAACCATTGTCGGAGATGGGATTTTACTTATTGAGCTTTGTTAGCTCAGCCCACTTACTTATTTTTTAGGTGAGAATGCTGCAGGACCATAGTAGAAGTCCAAGAGCATAGGGGACAGTTGAGGAGTATGATAGAAGTGAATATAGTTTCTCCCATGTACTCACCACCTAAGAGTGGTATTATGTTAAGTTTTATGTCACTTTACATCTTACCGTTGTCAAACAATGTTTTATATTAAGACTTCCGTTGATTTACTGTTTAAGTTTTACATTATATATTGTTGTCATTGATACAAAGAAAGAAAAAAGTAGGGACAGCCATTGGGTCAGTCCCGCGATACGAGATCAGCATAGGGTGGGTTTCGGGTCGTGACAAACGGTGCAGAATGGGGGTGTGGCCAGGATTGCAGTTGCAGAAGCGTGAAAAATTTTTCTCTTCTCACATCCGTCCAGGACTGCCGCTCTTCAGAATGGTACAATACACATACATACAAAGCTTACTAAATTTTTACAAATTATACATATTACATGCCCATTGTCACTAGGGACTTAATCATATAATTGTTCAAAATGAAATGCTATAAAAAATTGACCAACTGTAACACCCTAAATTACTTAACCGACATGTTTTGTATATGGGAAACTGTTTTGGGAATGAAATGTCAGGTTTAGCTAATTTAATGTCTATTTTTAATAGTGATAAAACTCGAATTAGCTAATTATGAGAAACTCAAGAAAATAAAAACTAACATTAGACCTTGGTCAATGAAAGATATTCTGAGTAGGAAGTGACAGAAAGAAATCGCGCTGAAAAAGGAGTTACGGATTGAAAGTTAAGGCCAAAACAGTGAAACTGGAATTCCACGACAACCAAACAGGGCCTTAACCAGAAAAATATGAGAAAATGGTCACTTGGGAAGCCAAGGGGAATTGAACCCTTGACCTACCAAGGTAAACAATTTTGTTCCAAAAAGTTACCAACTAGGCTGTTGGTTACTTTGTGCATATATACACCAATATATGTATATAACCTATAATCTTGCCCAAGCCACCACCCAAATTGGCCAATGGCCTTGCATGCATTCCCCACATCATTGCCATACATCATCCCTATCACCTCAATCAGCCACCAGCCCACTAAGGATTGAGATACACTCACACACATATATATATATATATGTATATGTATAGCCATATGTACAATGCACTATGGTATAAATATGCAACCTTGCACTAAATTCTCTCTTTAGAGAATCTGATAATACCCAAACTGTGAGAGAGAGTGTGTGTGTGTGTGTGTGTGTGTGTACGTGAGGTGGCTGTGAGAGTGAGAGTGTAGTGAGAGAGAGGGGAAGAAAGCTTTGCATGCAAGGGAGCTTGAGGAAGGACTTGGCCATTTGGAGTGCAAGTGGAGACTTGAGGAATAACCTGAGAAGGTTTTTGAGAGACTGAACTGAGCCAAAAAGAATAGATAGCCACTGTTGAAGGTAATACTCAAAATTATCTTCATTTTCTTGATTTTAAATTTTGAATTGTTTAGTGGATTTGCTACGGGTATAGACTGCATGCATGTTTCATTCTTGATCCTAGGAATTATTCTGAACATGTTTCATAGTTTAGAGGTGTCGGATAGGTCATGAAACCATGAAACCCGAAACCAACCTCCATTAATGGACCTTGAAACACCAGTCTGAATCGACCATAGCAGAATGAAACCTTGAGTGTTAGGACCTAAAATAGACCCCAAGGGGATCTCAAAGATCTACCTACGCGACCCTATAACACCGTATAGCCCCACGAAATTGGAAATGAACCTACGGGTCAAAAATGCAATTCGGCAATACATGAAACTAAACTGAACAATAAAGATATAGACTCAATCCTTATGATCCGTAGGTCACGAGGCAACAAATTTGGTGTAAAATGGTTAAGAAATGAGGATGCTAGATCGTGTTACAGGTCACGGCTATCGTTTTGAAAACAGAATGGTTTAGAGTGATTCGATGCTTAAAATCGATGTAAAGTGTGGATATGACATGCAGAAACCTGTTAGGATCGAAAACAGCAAGAAACTGTGTCCAAATCATCACGAAAATGGAAGAGAAAATCTGCAGAAATTAGGGCAACTCTGAGTCATTCGATGGGGAAGACAGAGTTGACTCGACCGAGTTGACCGAGTTAAGTCGAGTTGGCCCAGTCGACTAGGACACGTGTCTGTCTAGGAGACGGCCACCACATTAATTAAACTGCGTCGTTTTGGATAACTGGTTTTTAAATTATTTTAGGGCCGACGTCATCATGACGTCAGCAATGTAACAGAACTGGTTGGAACCGGACTGAACCGGATTGGTTTAATTGCAAAGGGACTGAACCCTTTGGTTCAGTTTTGAACTTTTAAATATTTAAAAAGCGACCCCCACTGTTTGGCAGAATTATACTAAGGCCCAGATTTTGAAAATCTTATGCAATTATACCCCTGAAAAATTAAATTAAATAATAAAATAATTATTTAGTTATTTTATTAAAAGGGGATAATTACCATATTGCCCCTAGACTTTAAACATGTCAAACGAAGTTCGAATTTAATAATTGAATAGTGTAATCTTACTATTTCGGGCATTCCGGACTAAATGGTGGAGTCCGATTTGTGAAACCAAGTCCCGAAAAATACAGATATATAAAGGGTAAATGACCGTACTGCCCCTAATGACACATAAGGCCAAATTACACTGAAAGATAGTCCATTTTAATTATGTTGGACATTCCGGACTCAATGGTAAGGTCCGTAATAGCAAATAAAGTACCGAAAAATACAACATATGAAATTACCAAAAATACCCCTAACACTATGCAAGGCCTAAATGAAGTCCGATTAAAACGGAATTAATACCAGTAGTAGACCTGACACCTGTGAGATTGTATACATGACTAGATGATGAATCCGAGACAGAAATTATGCGATAACAAAATGACCGAAATACCCCTGATATACCCGAACCCAGATTTAAAAGCCGAGAGAGTCTAAATTGACTTTCTTCGACCTTCCGAACTCAATGGTTAGGTCCATATTATGAAAATCAGAACCGATAAATGCGTGAAGACACTGAAACCCTAAGCCAAATGCTTAAGAGGTAAGACCTATGAACTAGCCACTATAAGTTAGTTCCATGAAACCCATCATAGGGTAGACTTACTCAGTCTAAGGTCATGAGTTGATAAATCTCTATGAATTGTTTTAGGCTTAAGGAGAAAAAGAGGAAGGCTCCGTTCATAGCTTCAAACTCAAATATTGAAGGTGAGTAACTTCTGACACTGTTTAGTTACTGCTCCTTGATCTGCTAAATTGTTTCGAATACCATATGTTTTAAATGCAATCCTTTTAAATGCATGCTTTTATCACCGATGACATGGTTTTTAATTTCTCAAATGATTAACTATACTTCTGATTGATATGCTAGCATTCTGAACCGTTATTCTGTTTTGATCTATTGAGCTTGTCTTGGATTATTGAACTATTAATTCCAAACTGATTTAATTAACCATGTGATTTAAGCAAAAATTGAATTCGAAACTCTTGCCTGGATATCTGTGTTACTCACTGGGCTTTTCAAAGCTCATTCCATTATTTTAATAATTTCAGGGGAACTCTCAGATGGATAGGTTTAGCAGGTCCAGGACTTAGGGGGAAAATGTTGAAAACCCCCAAATAAAATGATAACCCATTTTTGTGAATCTATACCATTTTTGTACTTTTTGTGTAACTGAACAGATTATGACCTTTTGTGGTAAAACTGTTTTGTAATCTTGATTAAGATAGGACTGACTATGATGTATCCTGAATGCTCTGCCAAGTATATATGTATGCATTCTCTTGTGAAAATTTCGCTGCTTAAATTATATATGTCGAATGCATTATGCTTGGGATCTATATCGGAATGGCCTGTGGTTAGGATTACCGTCGGGGTTTTGCTTTCAAAAAAAAAAAAAAAAACTGATAAAACCCGATGGGTGCCTAACTGGCCTTGTCACGTGCCCCAAATCCACACAGGGTGGGTCTGGGGGATGTGACACCAACTACGGGTCCTAACATTTCCAAAAGATTGCTAAGTCAAGTGCGGAGCTCCCAATGCCCTTCCTTAGTACGGGCAAGGCTCTTAACCATCTTCGTTACCTAAAAGAGTCATGGGTAACAAATCTATGTGAGCTTTATGAAAAGCTCGTGAGTAATTCTAGTACCTTGTCATGGGTTTTCAACTGGTAGTGGGTTAGTTATAAAAGAGTTCATAAAAACATTCAGTACCAATTGCTCGTACACTTCAAATACAGAATATATGAATCATAAAAATAGATAACATGAAACATTCAAGGCATTTAGGCTAGGCACTTATTTCTTCAAATACAGGATATAGAATTCTTCAAAAACATATAACATGAAGCATTTAAAGCATTCGAGTAAGCCATTTGATATGTAGCAGAAAAATTGTAACATGTACAGGATGGCCATTTGGTGGCCAAAAGACTTTAAATCATTTACCTGTTAACATGATGAATAAAATCCTTTTCTCATAAATAGGAAGATATGATCTTTTAACATTTTAAAAACTGGGCTATTTCTTTAAAAACCCTTCTCGTGTAAATGGAGGTTCAAAAACATTCTACCATTACTTATGAAAGCACAAATCTTTTGTTCATGAAATCAGAACATATAAATCACGTTTAGAAAAATGGGGGATAAACCTTGTAATACCCTGACCTGGGTCAGCACGTATACCGAGGTAGATCGGGTCGGATAATGTACTGTCAGTTGTAAACTGAGCTATTTAAAGCTCTATATTATATCATATGTACTGTTTATACAGTTAGTGCCGAACAACCCAGCAATATGTCTCGTGATGCGTGCATGCATGCATACGTATACTCATACACATAACCCGTTTAATATTAGTGTATGTGCGCATGACCAAAAAATTATATATATGTATATATATATATATATATGAGTATATATATATATGTGTGTGTAAAGTATGTATTTATATAAGTGTATATTTATATACACATACATGGTATAGTATATATGTATATATATATATATATATGTATTTAAAAGATAAAAGAAAAGAAAAGAAAAAAAGGAAAAATGAGGGGCAGCATACCTTGTAAGATATTATATGTGTGTGTACTGTTATGCGTGTAAGTGGGTGTGAGATGGTCAGCTGATATGTGTGTGTGTGTTTAGGTGTGTTAGTGTGTGTGTGTTATATTATATGTATACATATGTTCAAAATATCAACCTACACATTAATGTAAAGCCACAAGTGGGCTGATTTGAGAGGAGTGATGGGAAGGGAGACTGTAGCTATTGTATGTGCTAGTATGTGTGTGTAAGTGAGTGAGTTAGTGTGTGTGTATATATAATATACATATATGTTACAAATATCACTTCCCCCATTAATGCAAACTGAAAAAAGGAAAAGAGAAATTTATGAGATGGGATAGACAGCCGAAAAAAGGGGAGGAGTAGGTTGAGGTCGTGTAGAGAGAGAGAAGGGTCGGTGGTTTTTTTTTTTAAAAGCATGCAAACCATGCTTGCTTCTCACGAAGGAAATCAAAAGAAGGGAAACTGAGGAGTATAGAAGAAAGATTAGAAGTAGAAGAAGAAGGAAACAGTGAAACAGGTGAGAAATGTAAAAATTATCATTTTTCTCTCTCTAGAATTTTCCTATGTATAAACTGTTTTAAGCCTTCATTTTGTATATGTGATATGTAGAACATGTTTAGACTCGTTTAAGCATGAAATCTAAGCTTAAAAATGGTTAAAAACATCCAACCTAGAAGTGGCAGCCATTGAAGCCTTGCTTACAGCAAGTCTAAATCCATCACCACCAAACCTTGTTTGGTTTACTGAGACTAAAACTAGACCCTACAAGCATGCTAAAAATCCATGACCACGATCAAAAAGCTCAATGGAAGCCTATCAAAAATCGAGTTGCAGGTTCTGGGTTGAAGACCCAACCTTTCAACCGTGACTTAAATCCCACTTTAATGAATGGGATATGAAACCTTAGGACAAGAGCATCACAATAGAACAAATCCCATTTAATTTGGCTCAGAAATGAGCATTTACAACCGACTTACAGGTCTGAGTTATCGAGGCTTAAACCGAAGCATTGAGTTCATTTTGAACCCCAAAACGAATGCCAAACTGATTAGTTATACCTTAGGAACAATTTGAGATCAAAACAGTAGAGATTGGTTGAGTGGAAAGTCACAAAATTAAAGAAAATGGAAAACTGTAACTAGGGCAACACGAGGGTGATCATAAGGAAGATGACATTGTTTGGATCGGTTCGGGTCAAATCGGGTTCGGGTCGGAACCCAACCCATCGCATAAAACAGTTAAGTAGGACAGTGTTGTTTTGGATTATGTTTTAAATTTATAAACCATTGGGCTGACGTCATCATGACGTAATTAACCCAACCAGACTGGATTGGTTCAGTTGAAACTGAACCGGTTCACTTGAAATGGAACTGAACCCATTGGTTCAGTTCGAAAGTTTTAAAAATTCTATTTTGACCCCTGAACTTCTAGAAAATTGTACTGTGGCCCAACTTTTGAGAACTTTATGCAATTACACCCCTAGAAAAAATAATTAAATAATTAAATTAAAAAATAAAATTTCTATTTTGCCCCTGGGTCATAAATAAAGCAAACGAAGTCCAAATTTAACATATGAATAGTGTATTTTGAATATTCTGAGACCAATGACGAGGACCGTTTTGTGAAACGAGGCCCCGAAAAATAAAGACATGTGAAGGATTAAAATGATCAAATTACCCCTAGTACCCCTAAAGCCAAATTGAAACCAAAGAAGGTCTAAATTGACTTTCTCCGACATTCCTGACTCAATGGTGAGGTCCAAATTACGAAACAAAGTACGAAAAAACGTGAAACGTAAATAAGTGAAATGACCATTTTGCCCTTTTACATACAGAAGTCCAAATTAAACTTTACAAAAGCCTAAACCAACTTTGTTCGACATTCCAGATTCAATAGTAGAGTCTATTCGAGGAAAATAAATACCAATAGTAAAGAGGCATAAAGTTTGGTGAATAGCATGAGTTAAATATATATACATAGACTAAGATGAGTTTCCTAAATCATAGGAATACCGAGATACAAGAAGAAGGCGGTTTGACCTTCTAGACAGATACAGTAGAAAGTAAGTAATCTCTGATCTCTGCATGTGTTACATTCCAAGCCATGTCAACAGTTTTTCATATATCACTTGTTGTATTCCATATATACCAGTGTTTATTGAGCCATATTGATATTGCCCTATCATGTGGAAGCATTTATTGATTTCTATTTATATCTCGATCATGATTGTACACTTGTGCATGGATTCCTTTTTGTACACTTGTACCCAGGGCCATGAGGGCCAGACAGTATATTCGAAGTAGTCCAATAACTATAGTCAGATAACTATTGTTACGTCAGATTTCCAGAACAATTATGTTCCACATTTATACTCTTCGTGGAGGTAGCATGATCCTGATATATTATTAGTGCCGGATTTGTGCTCAGTCACATCTCCATCTGATGCTATTTACGACTTGCGGGTCCAGTTATGACCTTCAGGTCTAGATTTCGAACAGATTATTATTATAGAGTGTACACAGAGCCGTATTCAAACAGCCCGTAATGGATCTGAATACAAGCTCAGAGCCATATTCAAACATCCCATAACGGATCTGAATACGAGCTCAGGAGGTAGCCGGGCCCCAGCCGAGTGCATCAACTTATTTTGATATCACTATCATTTATTGTTGATATTCATAGCTTGATCATGTTATACCATTTTGAATGATCATGAGATTTCACAGTTTTTATTTGAGTGCATATGATTATACTTGAGACAGCTCATGGTTGTAGCTTGTATGATTATATTATCAGGTAGATTGCATTGCTTTATCATTTGAGTTTCTATCATTTGATATTGAGTTCTATATTCATTGACTAGCTAGCACATCTACATTTATCCTAGTTCTTTTATGGATAATGCTTTCTATATTCTTAGACACATGGCAGAGCAAAGGAGAATTACTTATTGAGCTTTAGTTAGATCACCCCAAACTTACCACCCCTGTAGAGATTTGAAAATAATAATAATAATAATAATAATAATAATAAATGAATGACTAGAAAGGGTTTTGTGACGATAATAATTAGAGATAGCCCTGAATATAGTAAGCCATGAGGGGATTAATTATTAAGAAATATAAAATTAATCCAGACAAAAAAAAAAAAAAAAGCCATGATATATGTGTTATAGAAATGAATATTATATGGAATAGAAAAGAAAGATAAGAATGAGCAGTGGGTGTAAGTCTTGTATATTAGATATATATTAAGTGAGGCGGTGGAGAAACGTGTGGCCAAAGAAATAAAATGAAGAGATAAGAATAGGGAGGAAAAAAAAAAAACCGAGAAGAGAGATAGAAAAACAGGGGGGGCTAGTCGCATGAAAAGGGGGGAAGAAAAGAAGAAAAGAGAAGAAGAAAGAGAGAAAGGGGAAAAAGGGGAAAAGAGAAACGGAAGGGAGGAAGGAGACGCGGAGGTGGTCGCGAGGGGAATCGAGGCTAGGGGGCGACGGCTTGGCGATGGGTTTTGGATTGCGATTTGGGGCTATGTGTTGCGGATTGGAGGGACGCGAAACAGCAGATGGGTTTGGGATTAGCAACGGCGGAGGAGACGATCGTCGACGGCATGACATTGGAGGTCATTGATCGGACGGTGGTTGAGATTATTGGGAGGGAAGATCGCGACTTCGTTAGATCTCGAGGCTGGGATCTCTGCGGTCGAATGGGTTCGTTGAAGTGCAATTGAGCATGTCAGTGTATGTGTTTATTTGTGTGTGTAGTTGGTGAACGGTGGTTGTAGGGGTCAGAATCTTGTATGTCTAGTGTTGTAAGGGGGATTTGCAGAGATATACATATATATATATATATGCACATCGTTGTGTTGGGTTAGCGGTGCGGTAGGGGAGGATTCTACCATAAGGATTGGTTTAAGCAGCGTATTGGTGTTGAGATTGTGGTTTAGATTGAAGAAATGGAGGAAAAGAAACAAAGTCGGTGCAGGGGATTTTGTTGGTTCTTCTCTGTACCGAAACTAATTCACGACGCAGAGATAGTGGCGATGCTGCAGTAGGAATTTGTGTATATATATGTGTCTGCGTTCGTGTAACGGTGCAGGTTTAGTTGGTGCAACAGGGATATTTAGGAGGCATTACAACAGGAGAAAAATTGGGAAAAAGAAGAGAGAAAAGGCAGCGCAGCAGGAGCGGTGATAAGGGCAGTGGTTGATCTTAGACGATTGAGCTGTTGTGATGGAATTAGGGTTTAATTTGATGTAAATGAAACTGTTGTTGCAAGATCAGATTAATGGCTTTCATGGGGGAAGGCAGCAGCGTTTCTGCAGTAGAGAAAGAGCTGCTGCAGCAGTGTTCTAGCAGCACTTTGATGGGCTGAATTCACGTTGATTTCAGATCTGAAACAGAAATTTAATGGGTTTATGCATGTTAATTTTAGATCTGAAGCAGCAGAGTTTTATATACCTGAATTTGGGAATTTTAAATGGTTTTAGTGCTGATTTTATATACCTGAATTTGGGAATTTTAAGTGGTTTTAGTGTTGCTGTTACTGTCGAGTTAAATGGGTAAGAAACAGAGAATGGTAAGGTTCTTGATCAAAGTAACGTGATTCTAGGGAGCTGATTTCTGGAAATTTGGAGGCTTTACAAATTTGATTGGTAAATGGAAAACTATTGGGAGGACTACTGTTGAAATCTTTCCAACTTGAAGGCTTGTTGGTTTCCTTGGCAAAGATAACTTAAGCCAAAAGTGTATTCTAATTTTAAACAGCCGTAGCTGATTTGGGGCTGATGGGTTGATCTAAGAGTTGAATAATAGGTAGAGAGAAGCAACTAGAGTTCTGGACGTTAGGAGCAACTCTTGGCTGCTAGCGTTGGGATAGAGCAAAGGTTGAGAGACTACAATTTAAGTTTTCTCAATTTATTCTCTACCGACCCGATCAATCTGAAATTAGGAAATATCTAGTTGCATCAATCTTTAGAGAAAGAGAGAGATGATGACCAAAGGTTCAACATAATTCAAATAGAGTTATGAGAGGAGCAACATCGGAAATGGATTGAATCCTGATTCGATCATTGGGAGTGCTGATTTCAATGAAGGGATTCAAGCGTTCATTCAGACACTGGATTGAAACAAGGGGGAAGAACCAAAGGGACACTGACGGGAAAGGAGAAGATGGTTCGATCTCCTAGACAGATACAGTACGAGGGTCAAGTTATTCACTGGTTGGTTTGACTGAGTAGTGGACATAGCTTCTTAGGGTTGAGATAACCCGATCAGGTATGGTACTTTACTAAGTAAGGAATAGAATTAAATTAGGATTGATGTGCATTTTGATTGAATGTTTTTTGTGCTTGATAGAAGATCACACAGGGGTTATTGCTTTGAGACACTTTGCGTTGATTGTTTATGTGCTTCCGTGTTCTTTATGATTATTTGGGAATTGTGATTTATTTCTCGAGTTCTCATCATATGTGATTTATGTTTTAGAAGGATTGTTGATATTGTGATATGTGGATTCGCGTAAGTGTTGAGATTGATTGAGAATGACACGTAGATTTGTGGATGAAGTCATGGGATTTGATCTTAAATGTGATGCATTAATTAAAGCATGTTGCATATGCTTATGAAAGTGATGTTTCATTTGAACTGTGTTATTACATAATGGAATCATGGCATATTGGCATAGTGTGATTCCTTGACAGCATAGTGTGGGTCAGCACGAGGTACTGGTGCATTATGAGGGCGTAGGTCCTGTGGTGAAAAACCCAAAATTCGGCCGTTGGTACTCCGTTCCATCGGGGGCGCACCGAAAAGGAGACATACATGGCAGTACTCATGCCAGCGGGGAAGGACCGTATCATGAGACATGGGTGTGACATTGAGATGCATGGGTGTGTCATGCATATTACCTGTGCATTGTGTTGATGAATTTGTGAACGTGATATAGGGTTTTTAGACAGACGTAGTTTGTACATTGCCATTATATTGTATGCATGATTAGGGAGGCATATAGAGATACATGTACACTTGCACATGCCACGTCTTAATTTTGTTCCTTACATTAGTATTGTACCATACCAGCATGTTGGCGCTGACCCATTCGTGGGCACAGGTTTCAGATAAGATTCCTAGTACACGGGACTTGATGAAGTCTTGGAGAAAGGAGAGGAAATAAATTTGGAAGAATATTTGGCCCTTGGGGCGTATTTCGGTATTATAAAAGATTAGTGTGTTTCTGAAAAGAATGGAAATGGCATTGTATAGTGTAATAAATATGGAATTTGTGATCTTTTAGTTTAAGTGTAGGAGTAGACGTGATGGATTGTATAATTAGGCGATGTATATTTAACTTTGATAAAGTTGTGGCCATCAAGTGAGGATGGATTGTGATGTGTTTGTATGTATATATATGATGTATTGTGATTATCAGGGGGAAAAAGGCTCGAAAAACAAAGGAGGTTCTGCCGAAATTTTTTTAAAACAGGAATGTATGTAGGCTTGTATCTAAATTAGTTATATTAGTTATTTATTTATTTATTTATTCGTCTATGTATTTTCTTCCTTTATTTCGCTTCAGTCGCGTCCCCGGGTTCAGTCTGGAATTCGAGGCGTGACAACCCCTTTCAAGAAAGGAAGCTGTAGAAGAGCAGTAGCGGTAGCAGTAGCAGTCAGCTAGATAGCAATGGACATTTCTTTTTAAAGTTGTAAGTGTAATACTTAGTACAGACAGTCTTTTAGCTCTCCCATGTTATCCACGTCGTGGGGATGAACAGTTGTATTAAGAAATTTTATATTTCGCATTTAGTAAACATTATATATATATATATCACATGCAGCTTTTAATTAATTAATTCCGCATTTTAGTTGTTGCATGTTAGTAGCACTGATTGTGTTGCAAGTTGAGACCCTTGGTTTAAAAAGCAGTGTCAGATCGGGTGCACAACACGAGATCCGCATAGGGTGGGGTCTCGGGTCGTGACAAACCTTCTGTGATTTCTGAACGTAACATCTTTTTACTTTTTAATAGAAGAATCCATTTCGAATCGGACTCTAAGTTTTACTTCTCGTGGAGATATCTCATGCTTGGAAGATAAACCTTCTACCGGGCATTTTTCTCGTATGTGAATCCCAAAGGGCCTCACGAGCTCGTGGTGCTTATACACAATTATCTTGCATTACCAATTCGTAAATAGGAGGCATTTAAAAACATTTCTTTATAAATAAATGCTATTCAAGAGCATTTAAATATAACATCCCAGTAGTTGCTTTTCAAAAGCAATTAAAACTTAATTTTTCAAATAGATGTTTTTCAAGAGCATTAAAATATCACTTCTTCAAATAGATGTTTTTCAAGAGCATTAAAACATGACTTTGCAGATAGATGCTTTTCAAGAGTATTAAAACATGGCTTTTTAGATAGATTCTTTTCAAGAGCTTTTTATAGAACATTCATGAATATTTTAACAGAGTTTTTAGAATACTTGGAATATAAATTTTAGAAGAATTAACACATAAGTTTCAGAGTACTTAATCACAATGTTCGAGAATATTTAAATCATAGCTAGAATGAAAAACTTTTACTTATAGAGAGTCATTTAATAGAATTTTGAATTTAACATAGACATGTTGGCATACAAACTTATAGAAAGTCAGCAATATAAACAAGCTAACTTACATGTCAAGATAGAATTTAAAAAATGAAAGTAATAATACTTTTGAATCATGAGACATGTAAATACAGGAATTTTGAACTTAAATCACTTCAAGAATTTTTGAACTTAAATTACTTCAGGATCATAGAGTTAAAATCTCCACTTCAAAGTACAAGATTACCCACATTTATCCTTGTGGTTGGCGCTACTGGTGTGCCTTTTCTTTTCCCTTGTAGTTCCTAAGAACAATTTATGAAGAATTTAATTAATTTCTCATTTAATTTAAATTACCACCAATTTGGTGTTCTTAATTTATTCTCAGATTAGGTTAATCCTAATTTCCTAGTATAGGTCTTATTTCTATTAAATCAGAGTCTTGGGCATAATTTAATAAATTTGATTTTTCATGTGTCCTATTTTTTAGTACCTAATCTGATAATATGGACTTCACCGTTGGGTCTGGGACATCGAAGAAAGTCAATTTAGACCCTCTTGGACTTCCATTTGACTTCGGGCATCATTAAGGGTAAACTGGTAATTTTGTGTTTTACGTGTCTTAATTTTTTGAGATCTTGTCTCATAAAACGAACCCCGCCATTAGGTCTAGAATGTCCAAAATAGTCTAGTTACATTACACTTTTATTTTATTTGGGTAATACGACATTTTACTGTAATTAAATTAATTTAATTACATAATTTAATATTATATATATTTCTGTTAATATAGTATCACATGTGCCATGGTGGCACAATGGCCACGTTTTTAGGGTTAAGGTTCACACATTCACGAGGTCTGGGGATAGAAACTGGGGAGCTGCAGCTCCCCTTTATTTTTTTAATAATTCAGTTTCCAAATAGCGGATAAAAGAGCAAAACAGGGATAGGATATCCCTGTTCCATGTGGGGTTATTAAATTTGACTTCTAACTGCATTGCCAAACTAACCTATTTAGTTTAAATTTAAAATTCACAACCCCTAAACGACGCCGTGTAACTAATACCATATTTGTGAGTAGGTGGGTTCCAACCCGAACCCGACCCGCTCCTATTCATCTTCTTCCCCATCACCCTCGATACTGTTCTTCTAATTGCAGGTTTTTGAAAATTCTATTTTGTCCCTTTTCAGGCATCCATTTCTTTTGCTTTCAATTCCTATGGATTCCTAGGACATTAAGTAAGGTTTTGGCATTAGTTAGAGAAGTCGAATTGGGCTCAATAGCTCAGTTGAAGCTTTGATACTTCTCTAGTTATGGGGTTCATACACAATCATTTCTTGACCAAAATTGATGGAGTTGGGCTAATTGTGTTTGTCTCATCAAGGGGGTTCATCTCTCGGTCACAAAACAAGGTTTTGTTTTCGTTTTATAGAGTTAGTTTCCAAAATCGTGACCTGCAACTCAAGGTTTAGGGGTCTTCTCCTAGGTTTTTTGGTCATGGACTAGGGTTTTCATGATCCTTGTGAGGCCTATTTCAAGTCCCAAGTGAAGGAATTGGGTTTAATGAAGGTTGGTCCAGGTCCGCCTCTTTAGAGGTCCATTAATGGCGGGTTCCCCCTTTTTCTTGGGTATTTTGATTCAATTTTCTCATAAATCTATGTAATACACACACACACACACACATATATATATATCATTATGTACACATACATATGCTTGCTTTTCATTCAAAAGTGGGTTACAACAAATTTTCTTAAAGAGAGAAAAACTTTAGGTTTTGGTATTTTACCTTCAACAGTGAGTTTTCCTCCCTCTTTAGGTTTGGTCAAGAGCTTCTAGGTTTCTTGTGCCTGATTTAGGGCTTGCATGCAAGATTGCCTTCCTTCTTCTCTCTCTCTACCTCACTCTCTCTCTAGCCGCACACACACATGCACACACTTCTAGTTTTTAATTCTCACACAATGTCTCTTATATATATATATATATATTTATATATTTGATTTTGGTACTGATGTATATATATATATATATATATATATATCTTGTGAGATATATATATATATAGCACAAAAGTGCTTGTAGTCCAGTTGGTTTATTTTTTGGGTATAGAATTCTTCTTAATTTTTTGGTCTTAGGTTCAAGACCTTGGGCTAGCACTTTTGGCTTATTTTCCTTCATTTTTCCTTTTTATGCCTTGTTTGGAATTTTTATATTTTACCTCCTTTTCATTTTCGCATTATTTTATTTTTCTTCTCATATACTTGTATCTTTATTTATTTCCTTCATGTGTCGACTTCGTTAATCAAAGACTTATTATTTTTATAGCTTTTATTTTTCTTGGTCTAGTTTTATTAATTATTATTTTATTTCATAAGGTCTCTAATATTGAATTAGTGACTTAATTTTCATTAACCGGGGTCAGGGTGTTATATATGATCCTCAATCTGGTTATATGTAGCGTTCTTCATCCAATCAGCCATACGAACATATTGACTCTCTCACACGCTACACTCCTCTATGTCATCGGTGTTGCTATTCCGATCGATGGTCCTTCATACATTCTGGACGTTATTGACTCGTCTACTACTAGTACCAGAGGCATTGCCTCCTTGCCATTCGGCAACCATATCACCAAGATATGTACTAGTCAGTGGGTACCATTCTATATTGCTAATACACTCATACTCTTGCCCAATCCATTCACACGTAGAACTCTTTTGAGGTCCAGGGCACATGTCATCGCTCCTCTAGATGAGGACATTGATGAACATGAGCAGCAGGAGCAGTGATAGTGGTGGCTAGAGATGAGTAGCAGGAGCATCCTTATCCACAGTCGGTTAACCGATGACTAGAGATGAAATAGATGAGAGACTAGAGCTACATCATGCTCAGATCAATGTTGACTTAGATGAGAGGATAGAGCAGTACTACACTAGGATCCGATCTAACTTATTCCTACCGATGATAGAGGATATGTCATTCTACAGAGGAGCCATCCAAGGATTATCAGAGGTTCTATCTCCCATTTTTCCAACTCCACCACCACTAGGAGTCAGTGATGCAGCCATATTTCAACATGAGTGATGAGTGACTCTTTGTAGTGAGGTTGACTTGTATTTTTTGTATACTTATCATCTACATGTATTATGTTTAACAATTATTTCCTTGATTACACTATTGTTACCTTTATTTTGGATTGATGATCGATACACTGCCTTATTTTGATATCATGGATATTTTTATTACATTATATCTATTATCATTGTTATCTTATTATGCATGCTTGTATTCTTTCTTATGCTTCTTCCTTCATGGTCTTACTTGTTTGATTCCTCTCTTTATCATCATGGCAAAAAAAGGAAAACGTTATTTGAGCACTTAGTGAGAGGGAGTTATTTAGTGCACATATTGAGTGAGAGTAATACATTATTATTTTTTTTGTATATAATTGAGATTACATGTATTTTCACTTGTATTGCCCACAGGATTTGATTGTATGGTTATCTTGTTTACTACACCTTGTCTTTATTTTGATATCCATCTATTCTAGTGATTTCATTAGATTTATTTGATACATTTCTCTTGATATGATCTCACGTGGTATAGTTAAGTTTGTTGTGTAGGAAACAAGTTGACTATTTTTTTAGCGTCACTAAGTGATTTATATAATATAAAATACTAGGTCAAAATGTATAATTTCCTTCTCTTTAGCTCTTGCGGTTATTTATTTTGATATGTTATATTCTTATACTATTGTTGCAGTTTTGTCACGGATTGCTAAAGGGGGAGTTTGTCAGAAGGAATCTGATATTGTAATTGGCTAATCCTATTTAGAAAAATGTGTTTTAATTGTAATCATTACATTAGTCCTAGGCTTAGAGTATCTCAAAGCCCCGTTCTACTCCAAGACGGTCTAAACTTCATTGCTATACACATTTACGTGCCGATTTGGTTCATGAAGAGTAATTTGGACTTTTATTTTGATTTGGATCTCACACACTCACACATTGCATGCATTGCATATAGTAGACATCATACCATCATGTGTGTATTGGACTTGTGTTGTGAAATAATTTTTTCAAAAATGAATATTTGAAAATATTTAGGAAAATTGAGTTCACAAAGCAAGCAAAGAATAAGCAACTCTTTGTTGTTCGTTCAAACAAACCATTGGCTCATTCGAATGAACAATTGAGGCTTATTTTTCTCATTTGAAAGGACTACATCAAACGATGAGCTACAACTTTTATATTTTGTTCGTTTGATAGTTGTTCCTTGCTCGTTCAAACAAAGGGTGCTCGTTCGAACGAACACTGTACGAAAATAGAAACATTTTTTTTTTTATTTTCAAACATCTTTTAAGATCTAATCTCTATGATATAAATTCATGAAAATTTAGTTTGAGATAAGTGAGAACAGAGTTAGAGAGAATTCAGTTTGTGAGAGCTAAACACTTGAGAGAATTTAGGGCTTTCATGAGTGAACATTCATAGATGTAATTCATTTACATATCTACTTTTATCATTCATTGATTTTGATCACATCACATGATCCAAGTCAATTAAAGAGCCTCAATTCCATTTCAATTCCTATTAAAGAATGTGAGTTCAACATTGTGGATTCGTTGTTGAACAATTAGAGAAGTCTGAGGTTACGAGGAGTTGTAATTGTGAAGAGCGTCGATTGGAAGATTCTGAAACCGTGAGGAGCTTTGCAGGTTATATGAAGATTCCAGCAATGGAAGAAGCTTGTGGATTTAAGGAAGATTGAAGACGATTGAGTAGAATGGTGCTTAAGGTACTAAGTTTGGTTCTTCAGTTGAGTTGTAATACAATCTCACTCATAGAGGACTCTTCCTTGTGCATGGCCAGCTCTAGATTTTTACACCTTGGATAGTTTTCCTTGGTAGTTTCTTCCATCATCACTTCGGTTTGCAACTCTCTTACTCTTAATGCTTTACAATTTCTAATGTTTTAGAATTGAATGCTTTCGCTTAATAGAAATTTAGGTTTTCATGAATTATAAAATTTGAACATCAATTAAATAATTGAAAACAGTAATTGTGAAATTGGATTTGTAAAATTAAATTATGGAATTGCAAACTGAAAATTGAAAATTGATCACATAATATAATTTCTACTTAAATTGTGAAATTTGCAATTGAATTGGATTAGTGGATCAATTAGGCTTAGTGTTGAATGGTTTGTATGTTGAACACTACTATGATTATTACATTGGGTGGATTGAGCTTATAGTTGAATTGGTCATAAATGTTGAATATTGATTGAATTTATAATTTGTATATTGTGCCATCTTTGTAGTTATTAGTGTTGTGGTTGAAGAATTGAAAATTTTAGTAACAAACCTATCACGAGCCCGAAACCCACCCTGTGCGGATTAAGGGACTCATGACTTGTCCGCCCTTTTGGCTCGTGGGCCATGGGGTGGACCATGTAAGCGGCTGGCGTTGGACGGCTGGTACGGTGCGGTGCGGCCAGGATTGGCGATTGCGAAAGTGTGAAAAACTTTTCCTTTTTCATTTTGCACGTCTGCCCGGTACTGTTGTTTCTTCTTCTTCGAAGCGGTAATCAAATATCATACATTCAGAGCATACTAAAATTTGAAAGTTATACATTGTTACATGTCCAATTGCCTCTTGGGCTTAATTACATAACTGTTTCAAATTTACTACACCAAAGTTGACCAACTATGGGTCCTAATACTTCAAATAATCCCCTGATCATAATGGAGCTGCCAATCACCAATCCTCAAATTGGGCAAGGCTCTCATCCATCATCATCACCTGAAAAATGTTAGGATAATAGGGTGAACTTCAACATGCCCAGTGAGTAATTCCAGTACCTTGTCATGGGTTTTCAACTGGTAGTGGGTTAGTTAAGAGAAAGTTCATATAAACATACACTACCAATTGTACATATACTTCAGATACATAATACAGAATTCTTAAAAACAAATAGCGTGAAGCATACTAAGGCATTCAAGCTATGCACATACTTAAATAATCGCAGAATACAAGAATCTACAAATCACGTAATATGATGCATTTTAAAGCATTCAATAAAGCATTTAATATGCAACGGAATATATGAACATGTGCAGGATGGCCATTTGAAAGCCATAAATGTTTAAAATATTTACTTGTAAACAAGATGCATGAAATCCTTTTTCTCATATACGACCCTTTATTATTTTAAAAACTAGGCCATTTCTTTTCAAACACTTCTTCTTGTAAATGGGGGTTCGAAAACCTACTACCATTTCTTATGAAAACGTGAAAACTTTTGTTCATGAAATCAACACATATAATACGTTTAAGAAATGGGGGATAAACCTGCTCCCATTTCTAAAACGTCTCATCTTTTCACTTTTTAACTAAACGATCCGTTTCAAACCAGAACCTAGTTTTACTTTTGGGAGATCTCATACCTGGGGGATAAACCTTCTACCGGGCATCTGTTGGATTGAGAACCCGAAATAAGCTCAATAATTTTAATGCTTATGCATCATTATCTTTCATTACTAGTTCGCAAAATGGAGGCTTTTTAAAAACATTTATTTACCTCCTTCGGAGATACCTTTTCAAGGCATCTAAAACTTTTTTTAATTCTTTAATAGATGTTTTGCAAAGAGCATTGAAAACATGGTTTCTTCAAGAAATTCTTTTTATGAGCATTTGAAAACATGGCTACTTCAAGAAATGCTTTTTATGAGCATTTAAAAACATAGCTACTTCAAGAAATGCTTTTTTGGGCATTTAAAAACATGGCGGCTTCAACAAATGTTTTTTCATGAATAATTTAAAAAAATGGCTTCAATAAAAAGAATGCTTTTTCACGAGTATTTAAAACACTGGATAATTTAATAGAGATTTTAAATACTTGGTGGACATCACTTGAAACATTTAACACATGAGCTTCAAGGAAATTAAATCACGATGTACGAGAATTAATTAAAACATAGATAGAATAAAAGACATTTATTTTCAAGAAGCATTTAATAAAATTGGACATTTACATGGACATGCGAAAAATAAACGTATCATCTGTCAACAATATCAAGAAGTGAATTTGCATGCCATGTTAGAATTTATAAATAGAACGATAGTACATTGAAATATAAAACATATAAATACGAGAATTTAGAATTTGAAATATGACAGATATTTTAACATAAAAACTCTTCAGAATATTTGAACTTCAAATTACTTCAGAAACCATGGAGATTAAAAACCTCCACTTCAAGGTACAGGATTACTCACCTTGTTCTCCCAGGGTCAGCACTACTGGTGGGCTTTCCCTTTTTCTCTGTAAGTCCTAAAAATCAAATTCACCAAGACTTCAATTAATTCCTCATTTACTTCAAATCATCCCTAAATTGATGCTCTTCACTTAATTCTAGACTTGGCAGTATCCGAATTTCCTAGGATTGGTCTTACCGGTCTACTTGTGGTAATTTAATAAATTTTATTTTTCACGTAGTTTATTTTTTTTTCAGTACCTATTTTGACATTATAGACCTCACCGTTGGGTCCGAAACGTCGAAGAAAGTCAATTTGGACCCTTTCAGCTTTTTATTTGGCTTTGGGCATATTAGGGGTAATTTGGTAATTTATACTTTTACGTGTCTTAATTTTTTGGAGTCTCGTCTAGTAAAATGGACCCTTCAATTGGGTCCAGAATGCCTGAAATAGTCAAAATATACTATTCATTTATTTAATTTGGACATCAGATTATTTTACTATTATTAAATTTATTTAATTAATTATGCAATTATATATATATATATATATTTAGACAGTATTTTTCACAAGGTGCCTTGGTGGCACCGTGGTTGACTCAGTTGGTTTAAGTGCCACCTCCCCCCTACTCGGTCGTAGGTTCGAATGAGCGGAACATCAGGTTAATCCTATTTTTTTTTTCAAAGGATTCCTAGTCCAAACAGCGGACATAGGGGTCAAATCAAGAAAGGGTATCCCTGTTCTATATGCGGATATTAAATTAAATGCCTTAACTTCATAACCAAACAACCCAGATTTGTTTTAATTTAAAACACAACCCCTCAAAACGACATAGCATTACTTAAGTAGGTATCTATTTTTAATTTTGGTCGGGGCCCGACCCGAGTCCGACCCTAGAGCCCAACCCAATACTGTTCACCTTTTTCCCTAAGCTTCGGGCTACTGTTGCCCTTAATTTCAGCTTTCTATTTTTTACAATTTCGTGAAGTTTCGGTCACCGAATCTCTCTGTCTTTCCACCCCAAAGCGTTTCTGGGTCACCAATGTAAGGTTTGGCATTAGTTTGAGAGGTCGGATTAGGTTCAAAAGGGTTGATTGGCACTTCACATACCCCACAGGTTTTTAGGTTAGTAAATGGTCATTTCTCCATGAAAATTCATGGGGTTTGGCTTGTTGTGATCCCCATTGCAAGGGCTTCAAAGCCACATTCATAAAGACAAGTTTGGTGTTGATTTGTGAGGGTTTGTCCCTTTGAACCATGGCTGTAACTGGGTTGTTGGGGGCCCTCCCTTGGGATTTTCAGTCAGCGGTCTAGTGTTTTTTGAACACTTGTGAGGTCTATTTGAGGTTTCAACAAGCCAAACTCAGTTTGGCTTCGGTTGGTTCAAACCTGTACCAATAAAGGTCCATCAATGGCGATGGGGTTTGGTTTACTATTCTATGGTGATCTGAGTCTCCTAGGTTGGCTTCTTTTTACACTTCCTCACATGATACACTGATTTTAGGCCATGCATGCACAAGAAAACTTAAAACAGTTTGTACAATGGAAGATTTTTAGAGGGAGAAAAAATGGTTGTAGGGTTTTACCTCAACAATGGGTCCCTTCTCCTTCTTCTTGCTTCTTCCTCTTTCTTCTTGTTCTTGTTCTTCTTCTTCCCTTTTTCCCCTCAATAGATCTCTCCCTCTATACAGTTCTCTCCCTCTCTCTATCTCTCTCTACTCTTTCTCTACCTCACTCTCTCTCTAGCCGCCCACATCCACGCTGATTTCTTATTCACTCTTTGATTTCTAAAAGACATACTCCATACGCAACACATATATCTATATATCTCATATATTTTTATTTTTGAAAATTAAATATTGCTGCATGAATGGTCATTAGGCCAATTTGGGATGTAGAGGGAAATTTTTATAGACATATATGTTGTAATAGATTGCACAAATAAGCAGGAAGCCCAAGTGATATATTTTTTAGGACTTTAAAACTTTGCCTATTTTGGGTCAAGGGTTCAAAATCCCTTGGCCTCACTTTTGGCTTATTTTTTTTCCATTTTTCCCTTATGCCTTGTTTGATAATTTCAATTATTTATTTTAACTTCTTGTATACTTTTTCCCTTCGTGAATTTTAATTTAATATTCACTCTTCGTGCGTCGGCCTTTAATTCATAGTCTTATTTATTAGGACGTATTTTCCCGGGGTTGACCTCGTTAATTTAAGGTCTCAAAACTATTTCTGAAATGGTCATTTATTTTTTGATTAAATTTCTTAATTATTATTTTTAGGGCCACTAATTAATATTTAGCAACTTAACTATTATTTAATTGAGTCAGGGTGTCACACTTGTATTCTTATTCGTGTCGATTTAATAAATCGGCGTTTTAAAATTTTATTCATGTTTTTCACGTGTCGACTTCGTTAGTTGAAGCCTTGTTGTTTTAATCTCCTTCACGTACCTTTCTTATTCATCATAACTTTATTTTATTTTAGGCTTTGTCAGTTTCGATCAAATTTTCTTAAGTCCCTAATATTTTATTAGTGACTTAATTTTTACTAATCGGGTTGGGGTGTTACAAAACCTATTTAACCCCTCCCCTCTTTCTAGGTTAGTTTCATACCAAGGACCAACCAACATATAACATATAAATATAAGAATTTCAAATAGATTGGATAAAATTTAGAAAGAATTCTTATGGGACATGAAGGATGGGGAGAAGAAAATGCATTTGGTGAGTTGGAAAAAAAATTCATGTCATTAAAGAATGGAAGTTTGGGAGTTAAGGAGATAAGGATGTTCAACAAAGCTTTGTTAGGTAAGTGACTTTGGCGATTTATAATGGAGCAAGATGCTTTGTGGAGAATGTAGATTGCAAGAAAATAAGGGTGTGATCCTAATGGGTGGATATGTCTAACGAGATAGAGGGTCCAATGGGAATGAGTATGTGGAAGCATATTCGACAGGGATAAGAGTACTTCAATGCTTGGTTAGCTTTTAAAATGAGGTAAGGGGGGAAGGTGTGGTTTTGGGAGGATGTGTGGTATGGAGACGTGCCATTGAAAGTGCAATTTTTGAGACTTTATCATTTAGCCTTGAATCTGGAGGCAAGGGTGGTGAATTACCTTAGACCCTTGGTGGATGGTATGATGTGGAAGTCACGTTTTAGGAGAGATTTTCTAAGATTAGGATATGGAGGAGGTTCAGTCCTTTTTGGATCTTATGCATTGAAAGCTGCATTTTTCACATGGTCCATTGCATGGGAGGTGGTGCTTATGGATAATCTCCAGACGAGGGGGTTTTCACCTTGCGGGAAGATGATGCATGTGTTTGAAGGACATGGAGTCCATTGACCATCTCTTTATTCATTGTTCTTTTGCAAGGGAGATTTGGAACTTTGTTTTGTCTTTATTTGGGTGGAACCAGGTAATGAACTTAACAGTGTTGGATTTTTTGAGAGGCTAGATGGGGGGAGGTGGGAGAGGACAAAGAAAGATGGTGTAGACGATACTCCCATTTGCTTATTTTGGAGTATATGGAAAGAAAGAAATTAACGCATTTTGAAGGAAGAAACAGGGCTATATATAGATTCAATGATAGTTTTTTGAAAATATTATATTTTTGAAATATAGAAGCATATATCTTGTATGTATATAGTTCTTTGACCATCTCTTTATTCATTGTTCTTTTGCAAGGGAGATTTGGAACTTTGTTTTGTCTTTATTTGGGTGGAACCAGGTAATGAACTTAACAGTGTTGGATTTTTTGAGAGGCTAGATGGGGGGAAGTGGGAGAGGACAAAGAAAGATGGTGTAGACGATACTCCCATTTGCTTATTTTGGAGTATATGGAAAGAAAGAAATTAACGCATTTTGAAGGAAGAAACAGGGCTATATATAGATTCAATGATAGTTTTTTGAAAATATTATATTTTTGAAATATAGAAGCATATATCTTGTATGTATATAGTTTTTAGATTTTTTAGACAATATGAGACTCTAGTTTTGTTGGGTCTCCTTTTGTAAATCTGTGTGTTCCCCTTGGGCATTATTTATGAATACATTTACTTATAAAAAAAAGTTCAAATGCTTAGATTAATTTTTGGAGGAGAAGAATTAAGATATAATAAGAGTAAATCATTTGACTTTGACTCCAAATTCATGTTTATGAAACATAATATTCATTCTTCTCATGTGAATAAGTTAAGAATTTAAAATATATATATATATATATATATATATATGATAGATTCGTGTTAAGGACACATCTTCAAAGATAATAGGCCACATGGTCAGTGGCGGTTGGCCTTGGAAGCCATGCAGAAGATCATAGGAGAGACATGTTTAGGCGACTAAATACTATCTTTAAAAGAATTGACATGGCCCGACCGCGTTCTTGTTACAAGTGGTAACTTCCCACACAGTTAGTGTGGTTCGATTATTTACAAGAGTGTTCTCGTATGCATATACTAGTAGTTAAGTTCCCTTCCTCTATCATTGTATAAAAAAAAAAGGAAAAAAAAAAAAAGAGAATTGACATGCGAGAAGGTGGCCAGAATGAAAGAGGGCAGAAAATAGCTACATTAAGAGGGTGTGTCAAAACATGGTTTTGAACCCCAACCCGCGATTTGTGGTGTTTGGGAGAGTTTTTCAAAATTAAGTTTTGCAATGGAGCCCACTAAATCTCGGTTGCAAAACTTGGTATTGGAGAAGTTAAAAAAAAAATTAAAAAATCCGCTTCTTAAAATAGTTTTGATTTTTAGAAGTTTTACTATTGGACCCACTACTTGCATATTACTTAATATATACAATATAAATTGTAAACAAAAAAATTCACAGTTAGAATAACTTTTACACAATTTTTTTATTCCAAACACTCAATAATCAATTTTTTAGAATCTATTCTCCCAATAATTTTTTAGAATCAGTTCTCCTGAAACTCCACCGAATCGACTCTAAGGCATTCAGTCAATCCCTCGTATGCTTTCTCCCCTCCACTTTAGGGTGCTATGGGGGAGATGTGAGACCGTTCAAGAATGCCACTAGAGTAGACAGTCCCAAAATAATAGACCATATGTTTTGTGGAGGCTGGTCCTGGGAGCCACATTGTAGACCATAGGACATACATGTTTGGGCCACTGAAATGGTGGCAGGTGTTCTGTGTTCCAATGCCTACATTACCCAAAAAATTGGATTCGTAGATATTTGGAATTTCATTCAATACCACACTGCAATGTCATTTAGCTGGGGCTTAATTACCTACATCAATTCTATTTCCCTGCATCCAAGCACATCCCAGATTTCTCATAATGTGTGAGGTAGTTTTATGCCTATAAAGGGTGGTTGATGCACAACTGACAACACCTCACATATCATATTCTTGGTAGCATCCACTTGGTGTAATTTTCAAATCTACATTCTGAATTCATACACATGCACATAACTGTGATTATTTATTTCAATACCATACAATTAACAAAAAGCTTGAAGTTCTTAATAAAGATTTAATCTAACACTAGCAGACTGATGCTATATATCAAAACTATATATAATCTGCCTCTGTTCTCCAACTCCAGGGATTTTATTCTACTCAATGGATATGAAAAGGTCAGCTGAACTAGAAGCTGTGTCACTATCTTCTGAAGAGGAAACAGAGGATGGGGGTTTCCTTCTGCTTGCTCAACATTCGCCACTCGTTGATACATGCCATTTGATGATCCGAACCTGAACTTGAAAGTGATTGTTGATCAAGAATCTTCAAGATCTTTTCTGTTTTACCAAGAAGAACAACTGCGTGGCAGACACTTTCCTCCCTCTCTTCAATGGTGCTCTGATGGCATTCCATGGATATAGCTCGTTGTAAATTGGTAAGACAAGCACCCAATATATCAGATATCATGCCACACACCTTTTCAAATAATAACTCGCTGCTGTTGCAATATCTGCTTTCACAATCCAGCAAAATGGTTTGACATATTCTGTACATAGAATTGGCAGCCAAAACTTTGAGGGGCCACCTGGAAGGGCTGTCACTTAAACATACATTCATCTCTTTCTTCTTGAATTCCATGAACCTGTTCTTTGCATCATCGGCAAGTCCTTCAAGTATTTCTTTTGGGCTTTTTCCATGGAGGGCCATCTTACGGAGATCCACATCTAGCCACTTGTGATGGAGATCAACTCCGAGCCACACAATTGCTGCTGCCTTCCTGATGTTCATTGAATCTTTTTTGGAATTCAAGTTATTTTCTACAAGTCTGATAAACATGAGGCCTTCATGAACACCGCTTGCCAATTGTTTAATTAAACGATGGTCAGTGTTGGGAAGTGCAACTGCTATGCTTGTTAGTGTCACGAGGGGAAGAGCCCAACAATTTGGAGGTTCTTCAGAATCCAGAGAAGGAACCTGGTCACTGTCAAACTCATTTACTCCCTTAAATTCTTGCGAAGAGGCTGATTTTTCCAGAAGTTGTATGAGAGATTTTGGCTCTTTTTTTTTCCCCATCCTAATCCAATGAGCAGTGGCATCACAATTGTTCTCCATCATCAGATCAACCAATTCTTCCTCTCCTTCAAGATGCAAAACATAACGGCTGAGATCCAGCTTTGGATTAGGCTGCGAATCTGACACTGAGACTTTGCTTGAAACACTATTGTTGCATCTGAGCAACCATTTCACTTCCCTGCACCAGCGGCCGCATATAAGAAACCGGCTTACAAAGAAAATGGAAATGACGCGGACCAATTTGCTCACCAACACTATCCCAGCCTGCATTCTAATACACAAGTCCAAAAGTTGATTTTTTGTGTTGTGGACAAGTTTTCTACCATGCCGGCGATAGATTTGTAGACCTAATGGGTACTCTTTCCACTCTACTAGCATCTGGATCCAGTAGCTTTCCACTTTGAATTGAGGTTTGCAAGCCTTGTTTGCTTTCTTTGGGCACCTGAAATTGATGGCGGTGAACCATCTAAAAGCTGGGGCAATAGTACCCACTACCACTGCAATAGTCTGAGTGATGAGAACTAAATGAGTTGACCACTTATAATCAGAGTCACCACTGCAAAAGTTGAAGGACCAGGGCATAAAGTTTGTTCGTAGAATGGCCTCTGCCAAAGTGACTGCGCTTAGAAGGCAGAATGCTCCAGATGCAGTGCATGTTGCTGAACGCCCTATCACAAACTGAGGGCTACAGGTATGGGCCATCATCCAATATTTCGTCAGATCTTCCCTCAATTTTTTAGCTGGGCATTTTTCAGTTTTGTCCGAGCATTCTTTCACAGCTAATTTATGTTTTTTACTATATTTTAGATCAAAGTAACGCTTAGTAGTTGGAACTGTTAAAGCCGAAGAACTCAAGATTGCAAGCAAAACAAGCATGAGAAACATAACAAAAGCATGTTCTTTCCAGAAAACATAAATTACGCCAGTACCCAATTGGATGCAGACATTTACGATGGCAGTAATGACAAGAATTCCCAAAGCTACGATGTTCATTAACATTTCTTTGTTTTCCATGGTTCCTATAGAAGGCATAGAATTACCCATTACCGTACAGATAAAGACGCCGCTGCTAAGTTTTGCAAGCTGATCCTGGGGGCGAGGCATGGAGGTGTTTAGATCCACCGACAGTTTGATTGCTACGGCTATCAGGGTCAGTGTAGTGGCATTAAGAGAGAAGAATTTACATGGGTACCAGAACTTGCGGTTACGGAAGCCATGGAGGGCATCCGCAGCCATTGCAATGGAACAGGCTGCAGATGCTGCCGCTACATAGATGCCGATCCATGGCATCGGCTCACTGAACTTTGAGACATTCAAGTTGCCATCGGTGGTGCAGCCAAGCCTACCCATCCTCTTCTTCTTTCTTCCCTATCTCTCTCCAATTGTGTTTGCACTCTGGGGGGGAGAGCTGTTGACCCTGCTTTGTTAGTTTGCAACTGAGATTGATGAAAATTCTTCGGGTTTGCTGTGGTATCCTCTCTTTGCATTTGACTCCCGCTCCACATGAATGGTTGTTGAATGTACTTTGACTCCTTCTTTTCTTAAAGCCGTCAAGTATGATTGCTTTTATTTATTTTTTTACATGGGGCAGGTGGAACTTTTGTCTGCTTATCTGATATAGTCAAGTGTAGCATTATTAAGTTAAATTTTGTGTGGCAGTGGAGGATTGGAGCCAGTACTTTCTAGAGAGATGCAGAAGAGTGCGTGGCATATAATCAAGTGAATATTCGCACGCGTCCAATCCTTCAAAGCTGGATGACAATCAACTGGTTCACAGTAGCTTCGACGGTCGACTACAAGTTTGATATCCTTGTATATATATTGGTTTTTGTATTTTGAATCAATTTATATATGAATAACATTCAGAGAATGCTTATTAGAGAATAGATCTTGACTTATTAAGTAATTGATAAAATAA